>CM035170.1:99123711-99479889 GCA_020205615.1 Panax quinquefolius | reverse complement strand
TCTTGTTTGATTTAGGTTTCTTCAAATTTTTTCATAGAGTGGTAATATCCGTAAATGTGTTATGCGGTGTATTTGGATCTTTGTTATTACTCACTGCCACTACTATAAATTTTCTGGAATAATTTATTGTCATAGTTTTTTTTTATCCTTGTTGATGTTTTCTTGGATATTCTTGTTTCTTTTATTATACTATCATGGAATAATCTAGTTCCATTAATAGTGGTGGTAGTATTGAAATAAATAACGGGCAGTTGGTTAGAAATCATCATCTTAACTCGGATTTGGTTCTTAGTCCATTTAAGTTGGATGTAAACAATTATCTAGTTTGGTCTCAAGCATGCCGTATGTCAATTGAAACTAACCGTATGCAACATTTCGTCAATGGAACAACAACAATTCCTGCACAAGCAGGTGTAGCTCAGGAAGAATGAAGTCGGATAATTTCATGGTAAAAACACGGATATTCAATTTAATGGAATGAAGCTCGAGAAACAGTTATATGTTTCTAGGGACAACTTATGAGCTTTGGGAAGCCATTGTCCAAACCTTATCTATTTTTGGTGACATGTCAAAGGCTTACGACATTCGAAAGTCTATTCGAGAGACAGTTCAAGGGGACAAGTCGGTAGCTCAATACTATGTCGACCTTACTGCTCTTTGGCAAGAACTCGATCATTACCGGGTGCTAAATGCAAGGAGGATGCAGTTGCCTATCAAAAATTTGTTGGAGAAGATCGGGTTGTTGATTTCTTAGCCGGTCTTAAGTCTTAACTATTTAACTATGAGTATGATTAAGTTCGAGCAAGGCTGATTGGTCAGGTTCCTTTTCCCTTTCTACGAGAAGCTCATGCATAGGTTCAACAGGAAGAGAGTAGACGTCGTGTTATGACTCAGGGTGCATCTGAGCACTCAACCTTGATAGCAACCTACTCTCCTAGACTTGTTACTACTCCAATAAAACCCTCTGCTGAGAAAGATACTCGTGAATGTGACTATTACAGGCGACCAAATCATACCCGTGATACTTGTTTTAAACTCCATGACAGACCCCTCGGAGGTCGAGATGGTCGTAATAGCTCTAGTCGCATGTTCATATTGCATCTACATCTTTGGCAACCACTCCTCCTAGTATTTCTACACCATTGACATCTCCTACTAGTGTTCTATGAACTGATTCTAGTGGTCTCACGCCTGAAGAAATTTTAGCTTTTCGAACACTCTTGTCTAATCCTGGCTCCACTCATCATGTCCAGTCAGGTATATTTTTTCATGCATTTAATGCTTCTTCTGCATGCACCTCTTGGATTATTGATTCAGGTGTTACAAAACATATGACTGGTTCCTCCAAAATATTTACCACTTATACTTCTTGTTCCGGCAAAGATAAAGTGTTAAAAGCCGATGGTTCACTTTCTCTTATATCAGGGAAGGGCTCTGTAGTTTGTACTCCCACTATATTTTTATCCTCTCTTCTTCGCGTACCTTCTTTTTCTGCAAATTTGTTATCAGTTCAATGTCTTACCCAATCTCAAAATTGCCTAGTCACTTTTTTTCCTTCTCATTGTATCTTTCAAGACTCGGTGACGGGGCATAGGATTGGTAGTGGTAGTGCATTTGGTGGCCTCTATTATCTAGATGTTCCTCATCTTTGTCTACCTTCAGTTGAGAAAGAGACTTCCACTTAGGCTCTTCAATCTATCTCTGACTCTCGTCTGGCCTCTCTTCATCAGTGGCATTTTCATTTGGGACATCCTTCATATAGTATTTTAGAACCTTTATTTCTTCATTTGACTAAATAGTGTAATAAAAATCGTTTCTTTTGCGAGCCTTGTGAATTAGCTAAACACAAACGCTCTGTTTATCCTCGTCATTTTGAACCATTGAAATGTTATTCATTCTGATGTTTGGGGACCTTCTCGAGTCATTTATCGTACCGGTCATCGTTGGTTTGTTACATTTATTTGATTGTTATTCTCGTATAACTTGGTTTTATCTTTTTCGTTCCAAAAATGAAGTTTTTTCTTGTTTTAGAGAATTTCACAAAATGATACAAACCATGTCATTATTCTTCCTACTTGTGTTAAAACTCCAAAATAGAATGGCGTGACCGAGAGAAAAAATCGTCACGTACTCGAAGTTTCCCGCACACTCATGTTCGCAGTGAAAACACCAAAATATTTCTGGGGTGATGCTGCTCTCTCTGCCACCTTTATCATCAATCGGATTCCTTCTAGAATTCTCGGTAATCGAAGCCCAATTTCATGTCTTAAACATTACCTGACCCTTCACTTTCTCCATAGGTTTTTGGTTGTGTGCTTTGTCCATGATAAAAATCATACTCGGGGTAAACTTGATCTTAAATCTCTCCGTCGTGTCTTCATTGGGTACTCACCTACATAAAAAGGGTACAAATGCTGTCATCCTCCTTCTAACCGGGTTTATATTACTCGTGATGTTACCTTATGGGAAATTGAATCATTCTATCTTGCTCCCTCATCTCCTCAGGGGGAAATATGGGGTTGATGGACCTTGAGCTCAGTTGTGGCCCTTCTTCTGCTATCACTTATCCTATAGTCAATGATATTTCTTCACAAGGTTCATATGATAGATGGAACAGACTTGAATTGAAGACTTATTCCCGAAGAAATAAGGAACCAGTCTTGACAGTACTACCACAACAACCCTGCTCGGATCCTAGTTCTCCAAATGATCTTAACCCTGTTGAAAATTGTGATATCAATCTTCCTATTGCCCTTAAGAAAGGAGTTGGATCATATACTTAACATTCTATTTCTAATTTTGTCTCTTAGATAATCTTTCTACTTCCTATCGTGCATTTGTTTCCTCCTTATCCTCTATTTGTATTCCTCAGGGGTGGAAGGAAGCAATCCAAGTTGGAAAATGGAGGAGTGTTATGGTAGAGGAGATAAATGTCTTGAAAAAAAAAAAGAGATATGGGAGTTAGTTTCTCTTCCCTTTGGGAAGAAACCGGTTGGTTGCAAGTGGATGTATACAGTGAGGAAAAAGTCCGATGGATTAATTGAGAGACTCAAAGCCAGACTAGTTATAAAAGGATGCACTTAAACTCATGAAATTGATTATCAGGAGACATTCGCTCTAGTAGCCAAAATGAATTATGTTCATACCATTATATCTTGTGCAACAAACTTGGGTGGAATCTCCATCAACTTGATGTGAATAATGCATTTCTTCATGGGGATATTAAGGAGGAAGTATACATGGAAGTCCCTCCAGGCTTTACCTCATCAGTAACTAGTGGAAAAGTCTATAATTTACGAAAAACTCTGTATGTGTTGAAGCATGGTTTGACAGATTCTATAAAGTCATGATGAGATTTGGGTATAAACAAAGTCAGGCAGATCACATTACATTGTATTCGTCAAACATGGAAATGACAAAATTTCCATTCTTATTGTTTACGTTGATGACATTGTAATGACTAGAAATAATGAGGTCGAGATGGTTAATCTCAAGGCAAAACTTGCCAATGAATTTGAAATCAAGGATCTTGCCCCTTGAAATATTTCCTTGGCATATAAGTTACAAGATCTTTTAGTAGCATCTTCCTATCTCAACTGAAGTATGTGCTTGATCTCTTAACAGAGACATGCATGTTGGGATGCTGACCAGCTGACTTGATCAATCATCATGTGGCATGAGACAGTGTAACGGTTAGTGGGAAAATTGATTTATCTCTCTCATACTAGACCTAATATTTCTTATGTTGTGGGAGTAGTAAGCCAATATATGCATGATTCATGGGATTGTCACATGAAAGTTGTCTATAGAATCGTGAGATATCTAAAATCTGCTCTTGGAAAGGGAATATTATTCTCACATCAGGGTCATATGAGGGTTGAAGCTTTTATCGATGCAGATTGGGCTGGTTGTATTGATGACCGCCATTTTACATCTGGATATTGTTCATTTATAGGTGACAACCTTGTCATTTGGCGTAGTAAAAAATAGTCGGTTGTTGCTAGATCTAGTGTTGAAGCCGAGTATCAAGCTATTGCCTTGGGAGTATGTGAGTTAATGTGGTTGCGATCATTGTTAGAAGACTTGGGAATCACAACGAATGAGTCAATGAGATTGTTTTGTGACAATAAAGCATCCATTAGTATTGCAAATGATCCAGTACAACATGATAAAACGAAGTACATTGAGATTGATAGACATTTTTTGTAGTCCTTAGTTATTGTAACAGATTGTAGGAGTTTACTATATATACAATGAAAAAGAAGTACTCTGAAATTAACCAAATCCTCTGTATTCTCATAACCCAGAATATGGGTTTTCAATTTTTTCATATATATATTGATTGAGGTTCGGCTGACTTTCTGCAGTTCTAGAGACTCCATCTTGGCGTAGGAAGTGAATGAAATTTGAAGACATCTGATAGAGAGCTTAACACATTAGCACCATGGACTTTATAGGTGCTACCTGGGTTGGAAATGTATACCAGAAGTTTGAAGCTATGTGTCTGGAGGTTGAAGAAACTATGTACCAGGTAACTCTAGTAATATTTTACCTTGATCCTGTTCCGCAGGTGAGACTTTAAACTTTAAAGCTTCCATGTAGAAATGGTGTTATTGGTGGCTGTATAGATAAGAGTATTAATAACTAGTCCTTTGCTGTCCCTCTTATTACTACATTTCCCTTTGGCATGCTTTCTTGTGTGGTTGTTTCTTCTGACAAATTTCTTTAGCACGTGAGATGTATAAATTGTTGGTGTGGGGATAGTCCTCACTTAGATGCATGTTTGTTATCTGATGTGCACTGTCATCACGCGTTTGTCATTACAAGTTTCGTAATCACATACTTGCATCATGTAACTAAATGCATATATCTAATATAATCTTCAACTGAAGGTGGTCTTTTGTAATCTTGTATTTTTGTTGTTTCTAATGTTATTACTTATGTTCAGGACACAGTTAAGTTTGTTGAAAATCAGGTGCAGAATGTGGGATCAAATATGAAAAAGTTCTACTCAGATGTCATGCAAGATTTGATTCCCCCATCTTCTACAGATCCGGTGAAACTAGCTGTTGCTGACTTGCCTCTGAACCCCTATGCGGATACTGGTATCCATAAAAATCAACAGGAAAGCATCAAAGAACATATTAAAAAGGTTGATGAGTTATTCGCTAAGAATTTAAAAGTGATAGATGGGGTGGATGGAGATCAGGTGTCAACTGTTGATGGACTGCACAAGGTAAATCATACGGCAAAATCATATTCTAGACGTTCCATCAAAGGATCATACTCGGTGAAAAATGAGGATGGAGAGAAATATGAACATTCATCTCAGAAGACAAGCTCAAAGAATCAGGTGTTGGATATTTGGAGCAGATCGTCATCGGTCTCTGATATAAATCAAGATTATGCACCTAATGACCAGATGGTAATGACATCACCCCAAGCTTCAGTTGAAGACGAAGTAGTAGGATGGGACTCCAGAGAAGAAGAGAAAGAAGGGAAAAGTCGTGATGATATTAACGGTGCGGACTTATTAATAGATTACTGTTCTGTTGATGATCCAATAGCTGATGTCATTCTATCACCTAAATCCAAGGGGCGGAAAGGAAGAAAACCGAGATGTTTGGGTGAAGGCGTGGCAGCAGAATCTATTGGTAGTTACTTATGGGCTTTATTTTACTATTTTTGTTATTTTTCAACTCCACTTTCTTTGTGCTGAATATTTTTATGGCAGTCGCAGAAACATGTTCGCTCATCAATTCATACGTTAATGGTGGTACACAGAATAGTCAATCTGCTGGTGAGGAGGCGTTTTTGTTGGATCCAGGTATGCAATTATGCATCCTCTAAATAAGCATCATATTATTCAAGTCTTCTTTTTTTTACATCGATGAAAAGGAAAAGGGTTTTTGAAGTTAACATTGGTCATCTTGTGCAAGTGATTCGTGAATGAAATGAATAATGGAATAGTAGGGCTTCTTTGTGCAAAAATAATGTTTTAAAAAAAAATATCATCTTGTGGTCTATATAATTAGTGTAGTTCTCTTTGACAATCACCATGTGGTTAGTTATCCCTGGTTTCAGTGCTCTACTTATTTTTACTCTCTTCATAAAGTGTTAAATCCATGTCGCACTTGGATTTAAAGTTCTAGTTGTATACCTCTTCTGTGCCTGGTTATGATTTTTGTACTAAGCCTGCTGCCTCAACCAAAGTTCCACAATGCATTTATTCCTTCACCTCGTGCTCCACTTTCTTCACAGATCTAGACGATTGCTCCTCCATATGTGCCACAACCACCCTTCACCACATGCAGCACTGTTGCTTCACCCTAAGCTTTTATCTTTCCTTGTGAAAGAAAAAGCCACCATCATCATGTCATAGCAATGCTACCTGATTAGCCATTGCATCCATTGTATATAATTGAAATAGAGTCTTTTTTACTATTTTAGGTAATCCCAAAATGTATACTTACCTTAAATAACTATTTTTTACAATAATTTACTTGTAATACCCTTAGTATTAATTGTCTTATTTCTATTATCTATCCATATTTATGGATCACTAGTCATGTGCAGAAAGCTATGCAATTAAATGAGAATTTAAATATAGACAATTTTGTCATTTTATCTTTCTTTCTTAATATTCGCAAAAAGTCAATTAGGACTTTTATCTTGGATGGATGGAGTATTAATGTTTCCTTTATTAAATAATTCTTGTTGTTATAGAATGTACATGCATAAATATATGAAATGACAAAGAGTCTCAGTTACAAAAAAAAAAATTGTTCCCCAAAAAGAGTCCTCTTTTTAATTATGATAATATAAAATGCGATAATGCCCTCAAGTATAACAACACTGCTAAACCAAACGCTCATTTTAGTTAGGGATAAACATGGAAGAAAAATATGTACTTAAAGTTTACAAATTTTGCAAATGGGACTCTTATTTGTGGAACTGTGGAACTGAGGGAGTAGTACCTAATAATGGTTACTGTTTTGTAAATGGATGAGGGGTCTATTAATTCTATTTGTTTAGATCTAATAAACCAAAGTGCTGTGCCCCTGGTAAAATAGTTTGAGGGTATGTAATTATTGGTTATAAGCTGAAGGGTGTTTTTTTTTTTTGGGTGTTGGGGGGGGGGGGTTTCATATAATGATCCCTAATTTATATAATATTGATTCTAAATACTGAGAATCATAATTCCCACACCTTGTATTGGATCTCCCCCCCCCCCCTCCCCTCCCCCTCCCCCTCCCCTTTTGGATCACTGACTCCTTGTTCTGGATCTCTCTTTCCTATCTCGTGTCTGCGTGCCTTTATGCCTGTTCTTTGTAAAATCACTTATTGTTGACTCTCAGTCGGTTTAATGAATATGTGAAACTTCTTCAGGAAGGCCAGGTAACTGTGATACAGATGCGATTGAGAAAGATGATAGTACTGAACCAAGGACGGAAACCATTAAACAAGATGATAAGATGAAGTTGGAGGAAACTTGTGTCTTAGTGGATGGAAATAACCTTTCTTTTGTTTCTCTCAAGGAAGGCAGACAATGGTCATACAAGGTACTCACATTTCTGTGTGTGATTGTGACCACACGGAGTATTGAAATTGACTGAATATTTTGTTTTAGAAAAAGATGCTGGAAGCTTTTTCCTTGAAAAAGAACTCAGCTAGGAGGCAGGAGTATGAGAAACTTGTAACACAGTATGCTGATACTGATATGAAACCGAGCCTAACAAGTGTCGATAGTGTGTCCCCAGACTTGAACACAGAAAAGTTAAAAACTCAAGAGGTTTGCCAGTCAGAGTGGGAGCTTCTTTAGTCATCACCGTTGATGCTTCTGCTCAAATATGCTGCACTCCCCCTGGCAGATGAAAGGGGGATGAAGATGCTTTCCTGAATCTCATTAATGGCATCCCATAATATAATCTTTATGGAACAAAATATAGTATGTGGGTAAAAAGACTAATGTTTTAGTGGTTAAGCATGTTAATAATCGATTTGAGGAAGCCTCTATGTTCAAGGGAAGCACTGATGATATATACTGTTTCCGCATATAAAGTGCAACCTTCTTTAAGGTTTGTACGTGATTACAAATGAATATATATATATCGGTCAGGATCAAGAGCATTCTTCTTAAAAGATTTCGCTAAATAGCGATTCTTTTATTAAAGCTAAATGCGTTTTGGAGGACGCGGTGGCATTTTGTAAATACAATGCCACCGCAGATTTACTAAAAATACCACCGCGTCCCTCCAAAACGCGTAGTTTTAATAAAAGAATGCTATTTAAGACGGAATGCTATTTTAGAGAAATCTTGATCCTTATCGATATATATATATATATATATATATATATATATATATATATATATATATATACTGGCCCGATTTTTAAGTTCACTTCTTATCTAACTCACCCGAGCTCACCTCCTTTAACGACGGATTGACGACGGTTCGATTATATACAACTGTCAATTCTATACTTTTACTTATGACGGACAACATATAACGTTGTTAAAAGTATGACGACATTGTATTGACCGAATCGTCGTCGTCCGGCCAGCTAAAGTGTGAATTTTGAGTGAGTGAATGGACAAGGTAAAACAAGATTATATATATATATATATATATATATATATATATATATATATATATATATGGTAAAAATGGAGACATGCATGTAGTGTAATTTTTAAAGTTACACTATGCAAGTAATCTACGATTTGTGAATTCATTCTACGATTGTAGATCGTGTAACTTTAAAAAAGCTATGGCACTGTGTACTTCATATATCCTCTCTCTCTCTCTCTCTCTCTCTATATATATATATATATATATATATATATATATATATATATATATATATGGGACTGATCCATACAATTCTTGTTGCATATTCTTATATGAGAAACATAATTAGGCAATGGGATGACAACATATTGATATATATTTCATTTGTTTAGTCATGTTTCTCATCATTCTATATAAGATAAATCCACAAAAATATGCAAGAAGAAATAGAAAAATTTGAAAGCCTTGAATCGAATTCTTGTGGTTCAAGATTGTCAGTGTGAAGATGAGAAAAAAATATCCAAAAGTGTAGATATGCAAAAGTTTTGTTATGTGGACGGATTCAGTCGTTTTTCATTATTCCAATTTCAATTCTTAGATCACATGAGCTAGTAAGAACATGAATATGCAAGAAGAAATGGAAAGTTTAATAGCTTTGAATCGAACTCTTCTAGTTTAAGATCGTCACTGTCAAAATGAGATGCGATTCAAAAGTTATGCTATGAAAAACGCAAATAGACAGAAGTACTTCATCGTTTAATAAAGGATCCATCGTCCACAGTTTAGTTTTGCAGATGGTGATTTACCTTAAAACGCCATCGTTTGAAGATTAATTGGGAATATACTTGGCGTCCGTAGTTTAGTTATACGGACGGGTGATATGAGCGAAACGTTGACGTGTTAGTGATATTAACACTTGACATACGTAGAGATCGTAATTTAATTATGTGGACGAAGGAGAGTTATTTTGAACAATTTTTTCATCTGGATAACTAAATTGCGGGTTTTCCCATATTAAACTGCGGATGAGACTTCTTTCATACCGTTCGATGGACGGATGGACGACTGAGATGTGTTTTAAAGATAACATTATTCTTATAACGTTACCTATGGATCAATCCGCTATATATATATATATATATTATATAATTTTGAATAGTCAGACAAACCTTTTATACCCTAATAAAGATAGATCAGTTGATGAATATTGAGTCAATTTTTGAGCTAAACTGATTTGAAAACTAATGTTGGGTTTTCTTGGATAAAACAAGCCAAACATAACTAAGTTCCTCCCAGTTATATGTTCTTAATTGAGAACATGAAGGGGATAATAACTGGAATTAGAACTGCAAAAGCATGGAGAGGAGGAAAAAAGGCTTTATAACATACACTTAGTTTACTTCACACATAGTAGTTTACTTTCTTATGATAATAATTTTGTATTTATGTCTAATAAATTTAAGAATAATTATCAAAGTTGAAATAAAATTTTGTAAAATAAAGAAGTAGTAGTTTTGGGTGGTTATCTATCGAATAGGACGGGTCGTATTAACTTTATTCAAGTAATCCATGCTCCATTCGGCTGGCTGGTTGTATTTGAATTTATGTGCATTATTATTAATAACAAAGTTGGTAGATGCAGCCAAATTTGATTCAAATTATGAGGCTGCTATTAGTATTACTATAGTCATTATCACAATTACTTGCTCCAAACTCCAAATAACCAACAAACAAACAAACATATGATTATGATATAAAGAATCTCCATCACCCACTTTCTTTCTTCACCAGCCTAAAAACTGCCCCACCACCCCCAACTTCAAATGGCATAATCCATAATGCATGTAAGATTCACGTATTAACTGACGTGGAGTGATGTGTCGAATTTTTATTTATTAACATGTGAATCAAAGTTCAGTTTCCTATAAAAATTACACCACATTTATAAATTTACTTGTTCAAAAATAGGTTATACTTATTTTATAATTAAATATTTTCTATTTTAAATTAAAGCTTTCAACATATTTGTCACCAACTTTGTAATTATTATTTTTTTTTAAAAAAAAATTCTGTCATTTTCTTTAAATAATTGAATCAAGAAGACTAGAATCTCCAAAATGAATAATAACATGCGTGTGTTTAACACTAAAATTAAACTTGGACTACTAGCTTAGTAGACCTCACAATATAGTTGGTTAACTGTCGGGTCAACTCATATTATCTGGAATCAAATGGGTTAAAAATAATCCATATTAAAAATGGTTAATATGGTTTTAGTTCTTAAATGGAACCATAACCATATTTTAAAAACCAAAATCAACTCATAACCATATTTTGTCAGGCCTAACTACTAGACTACTAGTAGTCATTTTTAATGAAGAAATAGATGGAGCTGGAATAGGATTGGTGAATTTGGACTTGACCCAAATTAAAAAAAGGTTTTAGAAATATGAATAATGCATGGAGGATTAGAAACAAAGAGTATTAATTAAGAAAACTCAATTAATAATAATAATAATAATAATAATAATAATAATGTCTTAATCTTAAGCCTTATCTATACGGATGGATCAAATCTATATGGAGCTGTTGTGTGTTAGATTTGCATATTGTTAGGCTTTATGTGGTGTAGGAAATTAGGAATAGGATGGATGGGGATTGTGATATTCTGGACCTGTATATTGTGATATTCTGGTCTGGTCCTCACCATTTAGGTAAAAGTAGTAATTGGTTACGTTTCAACTTTACATATTTTATGATGATAATAATAATGTGCATGAAACTTTAGCCATGGCCCATGCCAACAATTGAATGTGCAAGTGCAACCTTTTGATTTGTCAGAAGTCGGGAATTACCAATGGCAACTACAACTCCACAAAGTTAGAAACTAGATTGAGCTAGTATAATTAGTATTGTTCATTTTTTTATTTTATTTTTCATATAAATGGTCAATATGAATAGCTGGATAATTGACTATATAAATACATGAGTATCTTGAATTCAAATACTTTGAGCAAAGCTAGCTTTTACCCATTGAATATTGATATTGTGGGTGGGTGGGTGCCAACACAGCTGTGAAAATGAGGATGCTGATTACAAGTAAAACATAATTGAAAAATGAGGTGGGAATTCTAAACTAAACTAGCTTTGAAAACGTTTTCGAATCACCTACCAAACAAAAATAAAATAAAAAATATACACATTACTTTTATGAAACTTCTTCTTTCCCTACTCTGTTTTTTCCCAATCAAAAATAAAATTGAATAAAAAGATAAAAAGGACCCACCCCACCCCACATGCTGCAAGTATACCCAAATGGCCAAATCCGTCCAATACTTCACATACTAATCAGACTATAATACAATTAGGACTGTGTGGCACATTCCATGTGCACCTTCCAAGCTCCTCTCTCTCTCTCCTTGGACTTTTTCATATGTACGATAAAGTCACATTATAAAATCACAATTCTGAGACAACTTTTTCCTCACACCTCACTCTTTAACTTCAACAAACAGAATTTGGACCGAAATCCAAGATGAATTCTCTGCTTAAATTTGTGCTCCTCTCAGTATTTGTAGCGCTGTTCTGGCAAAAAACAACAGAGGCTCAGGTACAGAACTACAACAATGCCAGTGCCACCAGCAGCAGCAGCAGCAGCAGCAGCAGACAAAAGCTAGCCAGTGAGTGCAATTTTTTCAAAGGCAAATGGGTATATGATGCTTCTTATCCCCTCTACGATTCTTCAAATTGTCCCTTCATTGATCAAGAATTCGACTGTCAAAAATTCGGCAGGCCCGACAAATCCTACCTCAGATATCGGTGGCAGCCTTTCTCTTGTAACCTCCCAAGGTACATACATAGATTCTCTCTAAACAACACTTATACTAAATGCTGCTTATTTAACTCAAACACGTCTTATTTGGTTCAATTGCACTAACAGTTGGTGCATTTGGACCAAATTAAATAACACACACACGTAGACGAACGAAAAAAATCTCGTCTCTTTATCAATTTGGTTGGTGCAGGTTTAATGGGTTGGTTTTCTTGGAGAGAATGAGGGGGAAGAAGATTATGTTTGTGGGTGATTCATTGAGTTTCAATATGTGGCAATCCTTAAGCTGCCTGATTCACTCAGCAGCACCAAGGGCCAAGTATACAATCGAGAAGAGTGGCTCACTTTCTGAAGTTGCATTTGTGGTGAGTTTTGAACTTTCATTATCTTCATCTTTTTTAATTCACTGCAACTACGGTTCGTATAATCGTATTTAATTAGGGAAAACGGTTGCTTTATTCGGTCCCTGCATGCATGCCCTGCCCTGTCTTTCTCTTTACAACTTTTGAGAAAGCTAAAGTTCTCCTTCAGTTATAATTGGACTCCCCTTTTTTCTTTTTCTTTCTTTTCCCAGAGAGCTTGGGAAGCATTAAATTTTCTGGTAATATATTCAGTTTTAGTACTACTCCATCAACTATGGTGGGGTTAGGTGTCTGAAAAAGTGTATTAATTCACCTTCACAAATTTGATTTTGTAGATATACATGATTTATTCTTGTTATCCCCTGTTTTATCTTTTTTGAAAATTTCCATGAGGTGTTGATATAATTCAAGTATGACATGGTAGCGAAAAAAGGAAAAGTCAAAGAAATAGAACTTAGGCAGCATGATTGGCAATTAAGCAAGAAATCTAAGTACAATCACCATAATAATGTACTCCATAGGTTACTAGAAGCAATAATGAAAAATGAAAACAAATTTTGAAATTTTTAGTCCTAGAAAATGACATTAATGGCTGTCATTGGGGGAAATAGTAGCAGACAGACGGAATGCTGACTTATCAATCCTCTTAAGTCTTGTGTTTTGTTCATATTCCAACCCCCAAACAGTTCCATCCGAATCACTGTGTGGTTGTGGGTGTGGCCTGTGGGTGTGGTGTTCTATATATATTCCCTTGGTCATATAATATATATTACGTTTTTAGATGATTTTATTTTTTTAAAATTATTTATCATTGTATATAATTTAAAAGAATTAATTAATTTTTTTTTTTTAAAATTACTCATCATGAGAAAATGTTGTAGATAAAAGAGAGAATATAAGATAAGTAAGAGTGTTTTGCTGAGTATTGAGTTGCTCAGATTTGGTTCACAAAATTTATCGAGTATAAAATAAGATTTGATTGAGTTCGAGCACGATCCCGAATTGAGCCCGAACAGTTTGAACTTTTCAAACGAATATGATTAAGTATCAATAAAAAATTACAATTTGAAAAGGTTTAAATAATTTATCAAACTTTAATATTTATTCATATTTAAATCATTTATATTTTCGAGTACGAATCGAGTCCGAACTGTTTGCTCAGCCTTAGAGATATAAGTATGATAATTATGAGAATTTAAGAGTACATATTATATACAATTAATATTATACAATTATTTTTTTTAATTTTTATACACAAGTCTAAAACGTTATATATTAAGAGAGGAAAGGAGTATGTTTTATCTTTTATTTATATTTTTAAAATTTTAAATACGTTACTTTTCCAACGCCAAAAAATGCCTTTTACACCACAAAAAAAGAAGAAGAGAGTATTAATTACAACGGTTATCACATTTTTATTTATTACTAATAATCATCGCAACTATTAACAGAATTCCCGCTCCATTCCGCTTGCAAGCGTGATAGATGAGTAACAAAAATAGGCAAAAATTGGGGAAAATTGCATATCACGAGAGCTCCATGATTACTGGGGGGGACAGACAGGGACAATGCAATGCACTAGGAGGGGAAAAGGTAAAGATATAGTAATAATAAAACAAGCAGTTTAAAATCCGAGCTACACCACAAATTCTGAGGCTTATTTGGACACGCTATTGTATGTGGACCACACCTTCTTTTTCACTTTGAACCAAGTCTGGTTTCTATGGTCTAAATAAATTTTCAAAATTTCAATTTTTAGGACCCTTTTATATTTTGAAAAAAATATAGTGTCACACCAATATTTATGTTGTTAAAATAAATGTGCGTATTGACAGTAAATTTTGAGTATGTATTGTATTGATGAGGATTAAGTCACCTATCCCTTACATATGGAGTGCTGTTTTTTGGACACAGGAGTATGGACTTAGGCTAATGCTGTATCGGACAACATACCTTGTAGATATTGTAGATGAGAAGATAGGTCGGGTCCTGAAACTTAACTCCATTCAAAGCGGCAATGCATGGACTGGAATGGATATGTTGATCTTCAACACGTGGCATTGGTGGACCCACACCGGCAGAACTCAACCGTAAGAATAATTTTAACCCGTACGCGCGTGTTGACTACTTAATTTGGATTAATTAAGTTTAAGCAATGGTTGCAGATGGGATTATGTTGAAGATGGCACCAAAACGTACAAAGATATGAACCGTTTGGTTGCTTTCTACAAAGGGTTGACAACTTGGGCTAGATGGGTGAATCGAAATGTGGATCCTAATAAAACCAAACTATTCTTCCAGGGGATCTCACCAACCCATTACGAGTGAGTAATTAAGCCAATTCTACTGTCTTTTAATTCATTTGTTACCTAGCTCCTCAATTGCTAATTATAACAATGTTTCAGGGGTAAGGATTGGGGTGAACCATCAAAATCATGTTCCAAAGAGACACAACCATTTTTTGGTATAAAATACCCGGCAGGAACGCCCATGTCAGCCGTTGTTGTGAATAAAGTTTTGAGTAGGATCAAAAAACCAGTTTATTTACTTGATATCACATTGTTGTCACAATATCGAAAGGATGCACACCCGACCGTTTATAGTGGCGGCCGCAATACACTCGACTGCAGTCATTGGTGTCTTCCCGGATTACCGGATACTTGGAACCAACTTCTCTACAATGCTCTCCATCTTTAGTTGAACATAACTACTTTGAAACAAACATTGTTACTTAATTACCATTTTTATTCTTGGAGGAGGGTAATGATCGAATATTCAATTGTAAAGGTTTGGCATAAGAGGTTGCCTAAATTTTAATGAAATTTCCCACAAAATTGGATTGATTAAGCGCCCATATATATTTTTAATATCTGTCTTCTTTGCATTAATTTTAATCTCTCTGTTATCTACAGTCAACAGTCATTGGAATACTCCAAGTCTCTAACCCTGAAACTCCAATTTCATCAAATTTTGCACCTTTTTAAAGTAGTAGTACAGTTTTTATCTCCAAATTGACAAGTATACGTCCGTCCGTGCGTGCATGCATGCCTGAAAGGCTGAAACTCCATTGTCATCAAATTTTGCTAAGCAACTGTTGGAGATAACTAACAGTACTTGATATGATGCATGTGAGTTAATTACATGCACTACCGTACGTACTACCTACAGTATGCTACTACGTACGACATGTCGTCTTAAGTAGTTCTACCCCAATGATTGTGCCATCTTCTGTGTGTCGTCTACACGCATGCTACTATACATATCGTTTCTAGAACTTGCACAAACATATAATGCATGCAGATGCAACAAAAAAAATAAGATAAAAGAAAAGGTGAATAAAATAAATCTTCACTTTACTTCCACTCATAAATTTTTATAATTATTACAACATTAATTATAATCAATCTCGCACAAACAATCACGTGCATGGGTATCAATTCTTTTTTTTGCTACATTGACATACACTTAACATGGGCTGCGGTGGGCGGGTGAAATTTTTGACAAATATTTAGTACTTATATATCTTCAATAGCTCAACCCAATATTGAATACATAATACCCTAGTAACCCAATAAATAGAGAGCTCAAATATGTTCACGTTAAGGAACCAAAGAAGTAGATGATATTATGTTATTAAGTTATTCGTCCAAATCCGTTCACGTTCGGACGGAAAAGTGTTGCGTGGCAACAAAAGCGTCTTCCGAGCTTTCTTTCCTCTTCTCTGAACCAAGCTCGCTCCCATCCAGCTCCAACTCTTCTATTGTCGTTATTCAAGTGAATGCATTCCATCTCTCGCACAAGTCTCTCCTGTTTTTGCCCTTGAGAATGAATAATAATCTTTAACTTTATTTTCTTTTGTCAATTATATAAATATTTGTTTCTCTTATTCTCCATTCTTTATCGTCTCTATCTACTGTGTTATCATCACTAGCTTTTTCCTTTTCACTTGATTTTGTGTTATTTTCATATGTTTTTCGGATTTGTTGGGTAAATAGATTTCTCTAATGGGTTCTCTCTATTCGTCAAAGTAATGAACTTTGTACCCTAGATGACATAATGAATTTATGGTTGAAATTAAAATAATTTGGTATAAAATTACCTCAATTGATCATTTGAAGGTAATTTCTGAACTTTACATTACTATACTTTTAGATTTTTACTTTAGAGAATTTCAATAATTTGAACTTTAAAAGTAATTCTGAATTTTTAGGTTTTGGGAATTTTCAATTATAATGGAAAGTCAAAGAAGCAAGACCGAAACAATTTCTTGTGTATGTGGTTGATTCTTGGTAACTTAGGACAAAAAAAATTCTTAGCCCTTGACACACACACTCTTTGCTGCCACCAAAGATCTAATCTTCAACCTCATGAAAATCATGAGGCGAGTCCTTCACTAATATAACATTTAAAATAAAAAAGTAGCATCCCAACGATAGGGAATTTAGTCTAGGAATCCCAAATTGGACCAAAGGCAGGTATCCCCGCAGACTTACATGCATCCACAACATTTCTACTGTAATACCCAATAAAATAATAAAATATTTATGTGAGTTTTAAAATATTTAATTGGACTTTTCTTATATTTGAATCAAACTGTGGTTAATTTATTTGGGCCATTAAAATTAATTAGGTCTAATTTATATTTGTGCCATTTTAAATCCTAATAAAATTAAAAGTATTAATAAAATATATTAATTAATAAATAAACCTAAACCTAACTGCTTTATTATATCTCTGCGAATCAACTGAAAAAAAGGGGGAGAACTCAGTCGCACGAAAGAAAGTGGAGAATTGGAACTGGTAAATTACTAGTTTTATTTTTAATTTTTTTGAATGGAAGCTTTCTTGCTGAATATTGTGTCAGGGACTTAAGGGACTTAAGTTTTTGAATGCATGCCTGCTCATTCTATATATATATATACCTCCTGCAGCAATGATTAATTAATTCGAATATATATATATATATATATATATATATAAGACACGAAAATTTAAAAACGGGTTAGTAATAATTAGTATTATAATATTATTGTTATAATTAAAATATATCTTTTGATTACAAATTGAATATAATATATTAAAATTATTGAGTTTATGAAAATATAATTTGTAATGAGTTCGTAATTTAATTAAATGCTTTATATTTTATTTTGATAATTAGATCGGATTGAGGGAGTTTAGCGGGCGATATTTAGATTGGCTTAATTATTTCGATATTACGTTAAGGTACGGATTCCGTATTTTTTCAAATGAGACTCTTTTAAATATAATTTGTTCGTTTTGTTATTCGCTTAGAAATTTGGTATCGCTTTCCTGGATTATTCCTTGTTGTCAAAATTATTGAGATAGTTTCGTTTTGGCGTTGATATTTGAATTGTGATTTGTACTCTTTGAACTAGTTAATCGTGTCAATATGTTTTGGAGACTTTATTCGCTTGTACCATTGTTTTCAGATATTTTCGCTCACATTCGGAGTTGTTTTGATCATTGATATCTTGTAATAATTGGGTATGTTCAGTATTTGATAATTGATTTCATTTGAATATGGTCATGTAAGCCTTGTGATTTGAACCCTTTCGCTTACATTTTGTAGTTCGATCCTTAGGGTATACTTGAGCTAACCACCCGTGGGGGTACCACATGCACGTCCTCTCGACACAAGGGCACGACACCTTCCGTGGCGGTGTGATCAATCCACACAGATCCTTTTGTATGCCCGGTATAAGCTTTGGCCATTTGATATATTTGTTCAGATACGTATGGGTCGCACCCAAGATTTGATTTGATTCGATTCGTTTGGCGGATTAGTGACGTACGTGTCGTATGCGATTTATCCGATTTGATTTTTGTATACATCACGGTACCGATGTATTTTGTTAGCCTTTCGCTATTTGTATTTGAGCTCAATATGAAATTGTTATCTTACAACCATTTGATTCAAATTTTTATTTGTTTGGGATTCTCTTTTCGCTATAATTATTCGATCGATGTTGTTAGTCATTTGTAAATGGACTCTCAAATTTTGATCTATTCAGTAATTCGATCGCTTATAATTCACATGTGTTCATTCATTCAATTCTTTTAGATTCATTACTTATTGTGATATATTTATTCTTCTTCATATCCAGATCGGGCAATTGGCTCACGCCGTGTTTTTTTCAAGCAGTAATCGGGGGTGATCGTGGATTTGTGGGATGAGAGCTACCTTTGATCCAAATGAGTAGATTAGCCTTTGAGATTATTACTAGACTTGGTATTTCCTAATATTTTGTAATTGGATGCTTTGGGGCCTATTTTGGTATTTATTTCTTATTAGTAGAGACTATGTAAATGTGGAGTTCTTTCTATTTAATTGGAGTATGTGACATTTGGTATTAAATTTTATCGAGATATTTTGAAATTTATTATTGAGGTTTCAGATTTATTATGTTTCAGGAGTGACATCCCTTTTCCTTTTTTTGGGAAAGGGGGTGTTACAGAGTTGGTATCAAAACCAAAGTTATGATCTTGTAGATTGCCTTTTGTGCTCGACCGTGAGTTATGGGTAGACCACCGGGTAGTTATAAGATTTCAGATTGCGTTTGATTTTCGCTCGCATAAATTTGGCCTTGATTATTTGTTTTGATCCGTTTGTTCTCGTCTGTTTGATTTTGTATCGTAGATGGCTCGTAAGTCTTCGAGAATTGCTTTGAGGCAGGCCGGTAATAACCAGAGTAGGAGGGTCGAGGCAACCCAGTCGAGGTCATTAACTGTGGTGGAAATGATGGGGCCCAGGGTAATGTAATAATAACCCCGACTATGGTTGCAGCAATGGTGAATGAGGTAGTTACGCAGTCGGGTACGTGCTATGCAGGGTATTCCGCAGATGCAAGGAAATCAACATGCAAATGGCATGGAGGATGATGATGAGATACCACAACACGAAAGCGTAATGTTCCTCCCGAGGATCAAGTGGGTCAACAAGTGCACCGCCAGATGTGTTATTAGAGAGGTTCATTAAGCAGAAGCCCAATTCTTTTCGTTTTGCTCCGACTCCAATTGATGTGGAGAACTAGATCGCCCACTTGGAGAAGATTTTTGATGTGATTGGGTGTTCAGAAAATCAGAAGGTGAGGTTAGCAATTTATAAGCTAGAGGATGATGCTCAGCGATGGTGGAAATCGTTGAAGGCTACACAGGGAGATGGATTTATGGATGGGCTCATATGGAGCGGATTTTGTGACCTTTTCTATCAGCAGTATTTCCCAAATGCTGATAGGGATGCATACATCAGGGAATTTGTGTCCATTCGACAGAAGGATGATGAGACTATTACTGATTTCATAGCGAGGTTTACTTAGATCGGGCCGTTTTTATGTTCAATAATCGGGACAAATGCACAACAACATGTAAAAGTTCAAATGGGCCTTGAAATATGAGTATAGGCGATCGATCATCCACACCATATTTACAGATGTATCACAGGTGGCTAATGCAGCTAAGAGTGTGGAAATAGAACACAAGGACTTTCGAGCTTCCATAACAGAAGGGAGTCGAAAGAGAGATAGAGATGACCATCAAGGGCAAGGAATGGGACAGTTTGGTAGAAATCGTATAATAAGGCAAAATAATCTGAATGAGCCTCCATCAGGTCAACGGTTTAATCCTCGAAGGATTTTGCTTACCCAATGCAAAGCAGGTGGTCGTGGGAGGTCGCAGCAGGTCATGGCAAGTCGGAGAGGCGATGATCAAAATAGGGGATTTCAATGTAGCAGGGGTTTCAAAGAAAATCGTAATCGTGGTCAAGATCGCCAATGTGGTCAAATCCAAGGTATGATTCAGACCCTGCAGTGGGGCAATCCGAACCTTTTGCCACTTCCACCGCTCCATGCTACTACTTGTGGTGGGTATCATGCGGTAGGGCGCATATGTAAATACAGGGATTGTTTCTTATGTGGACAGATGGGACATAGAGCAAGGACCGCATAGCCAAATGTGGTAATGGGGGAGGCAGTAATGTTGGTAATGGGCGGTCAAGACAACGCCGGTGGGAGAGTATTTCAGATCGACAACTAATCATCAGTGCCCAAGCACCGTGTACTATTTGTGCATCCTTCTTGTAGGAAATCGTGAGGCATCATTTTGTTTGACATCGGATCTACACACTCTATTATTGCACTTTCATATGTTCGTCATCTTGGAGTGTCTTCTCATACATTAGATCCTCATTTATCTATCACTATTCCCGATGGGGAATTTCGTGATTATTTTCGAGCACTTTCGTGAGTGTCTTTGAAGTTAAGGAGGAGGATGTACGCAACTAACTTTACTTCGATGGTGATGCATGATTTTGATATTATTTGGGTATGGATCGGGCCGAGTAAGCATCGAGCCACTATTGATTGTCAAAGCGAAGAAGGTTATTTTTGGAACCTTAGAGGCTCCGTAATTCGAAGTTTCAATGTTCCAAGTCGAATGGTGTCAGAAAGTCGATCTCACTTTGAAGGCGAGAAAAATGATTTCTAAGGGACATGATTGTTATTTGGCTTATGTGAAGGATACCTCGAGGGATGAGCCCCAACTTGATGACTATCCAGTTGTGCGAGAATTTCCTGAGGTATTTCTTAAGGATTTGCCAGGATTGCCACCTCCAAGGGAAGTTGAGTTTACTATTGAGTTCATTCCTGGAGTGGAACCTATTTCTAAGGCACCCTATAGAATGGCTCCATTAGAGTTACAGGAGTTGAAGGAACAATTGCAGGAGTTGTTAGATCGTGGATTCATTAGACCGAGCGTATCGCCACGGGTGCTCCAAAGTGTTGTTTGTGAGGAAGAAAGAAGGACGGATCTATGAGATTGTGTATAGATTATAGGAGCTAAATCGGATCACTATCAGAAATGTATATCCATTGCCACGGATAGATGACCTTTTCGATTAGCTCCAGGGGCAAAGTTCTTCTCAAAGATAGATTTGAGGCTCCTGGGTACCATCGGTTGAGGGCGAGGAAGAGGACATTCCAAAAATAGCTTTTCAGACTCAGATGGGCACTATGAGTTTTTGGTGATGTCATTTGGGTTGACTAATGCTCCTAAAGTGTTTATGGGTATGATGAATCGGGTTTTTAGCGAGTATTTGGACCAATTTGTCATTGTTTCTCATCATTGATGACATTTTGGTGTATTCCAAGTCTAAGGAGGAACATGAAGAAGCATCTTCAGATTGTTTTGGGAGTTCTGCAGAAGAATAAGTTATATGCTAAGTTCTCCAAAACGAGTTTTGGTTAAAACAGTAGCATTTTTGGGACATGTCGGTGTCCATCAAGGTATTAAGGTGGATCCTGCGAAGGTCGAGGCTATCACTAATCGCCAAGACCTACCACCAGAATCAAAATAAGGAGTTTTTTGGGTTTGGCAGGTACTACAAAGCGATTCGTGGAAGGTTTCTCTTTGTTAGCTTTACCATTAACTTCGATTGATGAAGAAGGGCATAAAGTTTGTGTGGAATGAGGAACGTGAGAAAAGTTTTGAGGAGCTTAAGAAGAGGCTTCAGGTGTCGGCCCAAAGGCTTACATTACCGTTGGGATAGGAGGTTATCGATTTACATGTGATGCTTCCAAGAAAGGATTAAGGTGTGTTTTGATGCAACATGGTAAGGTAATTGCTTATGCTTCTGCATAACTTAAACTTATGAGGTGAATTATCCTACCCACGACTTGGAGTTAGCAAAGCATTTATTTTTGCCCCTAAAGATTTGGAGGCACTATTTATATGGAGAGACTTGTGACATTTTCACAGACCACAAGAGCCTTAAATATATTTTTACTCAGAAGGAGCTTAACATGAGGCAGAGGCGTTGGTTGGAGCTTCTCAAGGATTATGATGCCATAATTCAGTATCACCCCGGTAAGGCTAATGTGGTTACAGATGCTCTTAATCGGAAAAGTTCAGGGAATGTAGCTGCCTTAGTTACACAACCTCAACTTATCTCGGATATGGAGCGTGTGGGTTTGGAGCTACATGCTAGTGGTTCTGATGGATTGGTAGCAGGTATGAGGGTTGAATCTTCTCTTATTTTGCGTATCAAAGAAGCCCAAAAGGAGGATGGCGAGTTGTGGGCTGTAGCGCAAAATATGGATGAGGGTAGGCAACCAGAGTTCCGCATTGATGAGCAAGGTGTGATATGGTTTGGTAAACTACATGTGTTCCGAGGGATCCAATGATTCGTGAGGCAAAGGTTGATCAAGCTCATAGTTCGCCATTTTCTATTCATCCGCGGTCTACAAAGATGTATAAGGATCTGAAGGAGAATTTTTGGTGGAGTGGAATGAAACGGGATGTAGTTGAATTTGTGAGTAAATGTCTTACTTGTCATTAAGTGAAAATAGAACATCAATACCGGTGGTTTGTTGCAATGATTAGAGATTCCCTGTGGAAATGGGATGACATTTCGATGGACTTTGTGGATTGGGTTGTCGAGGACTCTTAAAAAGAATGATACTATTTGGGTGGTAGTGGATCGCTTGACTAAATCGGCTCATTTTTTCGCCTATTCGTGAAGATTTTTCAGTAAATAAGTTAGCGTATATTTTCAACGTGAGATTGTTTAGCTTCATGGAACTCCAGTTTTATTGTTTCGGATCGGGATCCGCGGTTTACTTCTCGATTTTGGAAAGGATTTCAACGAGCTTGGGGAACGCGACTCAACTATAGTACAACTTTTCACCCGCGTACATGATGGACAATCGAGAGAACTATTCGCACATTAGAAGACATGTCATGATCTTGTGCTTTTAGAGTGGACAGGAATTGGGATGATTATTTGAGTTTGGTGGAGTTCGTGATATAATAATAGTTGGAAAGCTAGTATCGGTATGGCTCCTTTTCAAGCATTATATGGTAAGAAGTGTCGAGCTCGACTTGTTGGGATGAGGTTGGAGAAAGGGTAATAGAAGGACCCGATTTGGTTAGGATTACTACTGAGAAGGCAAAGAAGTGGCTAAAGAAAAAAATTGAAAGAAGCTCGATCATGCAAAAGAGTTATGCCGATATTCATAGGAGGGCTCTTGAATTCACGCTTTGGTGAACACGTGTTTTAAAAAGTTTCTCCATGGAAAGGTGTTCAAGGTTTGGTTTGAAAGGGAAGCTTAGTCCGCGCTTCATGGCCCTTTCAAGTCCTTGAGAGAGTTGGGGAAGTGGCATATCGGGTGGCTTTGCCTCCACAGTTATCTCATGTACATAATGTCTTTCATGTTTCGGTGTTAAGAAAATATAATTATCATCCGTTTCATATTGTGCAATACCCGTTACATAAGATTCGAGAAGATCTTACTTGCGAGGAGGAGGCTGAGGCAATTCTAGATCGTCAAGAACGGATTATGAGGAGGAAGACAATTCCTTTTGTTAAAGTCTTGTGAAAAAATCATTCGGAGCGGGAAACTACTTGGGAGATGGAAGAGTCTATTTGAGCGGAATATCCACATCTTTTTAAAAATTAGGTACGTTCTATTCTTTTTATTCCGGGGATGGAATCCCTTTTAAGGGGAAGGTGATGTAATACCCTAATAAAATAATAAAATATTTATGTGAGCTTTAAAATATTTAATTGGACTTTTCTTATATTTATTTCAAAATAATAAGTTAATTTATTTGGGTCATTAAAATTAATTAGGTCTAATTTATATTTGTGCCATTTTAAATCCTAATAAAATTAAAAGTATTAATAAAATATATTAATTAATAAATAAACCTAAATCTAATTATGCTTATTATATCTCTCATGAATCAACCGAAAAAAAGGGGGAGAACTCACGTGCATGAAAAGAAAGTGGAGAATTGGAAATCGGTAAGTTACTAGTTTTATTTATTTATTTTTTTGAATGAAAGCTTTCATTGGTATATGTCAGGGACTTAAGGGACTTAAGTTTTGAATGAATATTGCTCATATAATATATATATATATATATATATATATAATATATGATTAATTAATTAATATATATATATATATATATATATATATATATATATATATATATCAATACAAATGATTATCATATATATATATATATATATATATATATATAAGATATACGTAAAATTTAAAACGGGTTATATAATAATTAGTATTATAATATTATTATTATAATTAAAATATATCTTTTGATTACAAATTGAATATAATATATTAAAATTATTGAGTTTATGAAAAAATAATTTTATACGAGTTCGTAATTTAATTAAATGCTTTATATTTTATTTTGATAATTAGATCGGATTGAGGGAGTTTAGCCAGGCGATATTTAGATTCTACGAATTATTTCGATATTACGTTAAGGTACCTGATTTAGTACTTTTTAAATGAGACTCTTTTAAATGTAATTGCTCGCGTTTTGTTATTCGTTTAGAAATTTGGTATCGCTTCTCGGGATTATTCCTTGTTATCAAAATTATTGAGATAGTTTCGTTTTGGCGTTGATATTTGAATTCAGATTTGTACTCTTTAAACTAGTTAACCGTGTCAATATGTTTTGGAGACTTTATTCGTTTGTACCATTGTTTCAGATATTTTCGCTCACATTCTGAGTTGTTTTGATCATTGATATCTTGTAATAATTGGGTATGTTTGTATTTGATAATTGATTTCATTTGAATATGGTCATGTAAGCCTTGTGGATTTGAACCCTTTTGGCTTACATTTTGTAGTTTGATCCGTAGGGTATACTTGAGCTAACCACGTGGGGGTACCACAAGCATGTCCTCTCGACACAAGGGCATGACTCCTTCCTGGTGGCAGTGTGTGATCAGTCCACTGGCAGATCCTTTGTATGCCCGGTACGAAGCTTTGGCCATTTGATATATTTGTTTAGGATACGTATGGATCGACCCAAGATTTGATTTGATTCGATTTGTTTCATGGATTAGTGACGTATGTGTCGTATGCGTATTATCCGATTTGATTTGTATACATCATGGTACCGATGTATTTTGTTAGCTTTTTCGCTATTTGTATTTGAGCTCAAGATGAAATTGTTATCTTACAACCATTTGACTCAAATTTTTTAGTTGTTTGTGATTCTTTTGGCTATAATTATTCGATTGACAGTGTTAGTCATTTGTAAATGGACTCTCAAATTTTGATCTATTCGTAATTCGATCGTTTATAATTCACATGTGTTCATTCATTCAATTCTTTTAGATTCATTACTTATTGTGATATATTTATTCATCTTTATATCCGTACTGGGCAATTGGCTCACGCTGTGTTTTTTTTCCGGCAGGTAATCAGGGGTGATCAGGATTTGTGGGATGAGAGCTACCTTTGATCCAAATGAGTAGATTAGCCTTTGAGATTATTACTAGACTTGGTTATTCCTAATATTTTGTAATTGGATGCTTTGGGGCCTATTTTGGTATTTATTTCTTATTAGTAGAGACTATGTAAATGTGGAGTTCTTTCTATTTAATTGGAGTATGTGAAATTTGGTATTAAATTTTATTGGAGATATTTTGAAATTTATTAGAGGTTTGTATTTATTATGTTTGTGAGTGACATCTCTTTTTCCTTTTGGGAAAGGTGGTGTTACATCTACTCCCCTCCGGATTACTCGTAACAATCACAACCTCCCTCCGCATTCCACCTCTTTGCAGCATCCACCCAAAGCCTCGCCACATTAGGCCTCCCCAACACCGCCGTATCATGTACAATTACTTTGTCCTCATCAAATTCACTCACTCTTTTCATAATCTCCGTTCCAAAATTTTGCTCCACCCCTTTTGCTACCCAAACTAGGCACACTTTTCGCACAGCTGCATAAGGAACGATAAAAACACACAAATGCCGGAGCCAGTGGCTACTAGCCTACTAAGACAACCCTTTGGTATAAATTAACTAAATAAGGCAAGCCAGCAAAGTGCACCCCTCGAACCCAAAGGTGGCTAGGCGGGTTGGAGACTAATGACATGGTGAAGTCCCCAACAGCGCCAGCTAACATCATGTGCCTGTCTTTTCCATCCGATATGATCCCGAATGCATGCCATTCTGAAAAGGGAGATGGGCCGACTCTTCCTAGTAATCCATCCGATATGATCCCGAAGAACTTAATGTACCTAATACTACTGCAATATAGTCACACCTTTGCCAAATATGTTGGTGATGGATCTAATTAGGGTAAAGTCGCACTACATACCATCTTTAAGTTCTATAATTTTTTAATACATTTATTATAGCAAATGAGACATTTTAACCTTGGAGCATGTTTGTGATTAACAAAAATGTAACATTAGTTATAACCGATACAATAAAAAATTATAAAATTTCATAATAGAATGTTTGTGTGACAACTTCACCTTAATCGAACTAAACAATAACATGGCCAGAATTTCTTTGATGTTTTCGTTCCTGCTAAATTAATACTAACAATAACGTGCAACAACCTTTAATAATTCATTAGCTATGTCTACCAGATATTGATAGCAGCATCCGCAGCAGGTTGACTTAAAAAAGAAAGTGACAAATATATACAAGCTCTGCTCAGGTTTATCTTGAAGGAGGCGAGATTCATTGTTAGCAAACCACCAGCCAATCTCAATCAAAGTCATTACACACATTTTGAGTACTACTGAGTTCAATGCTAGCAATATGACAGAAAAAAATAAGGCAGAAAACTGTGTTACTAATCTTATATACAAGCACAGCACAGCACAGTACAGTACAGTACCACCACTAGATATATGGATTGTTTCAAGTTTGAACTAGTCCGTCCTATTATTATTATTGCTGGAACAAATGCTCCTACAGCTGCCTCTGCTTGTTTTTTGGCTCATGTTTCATAAAGCCACTTTCTGGCTTGATCTCAGATACCAAATTCTATTCCCACAAAAAGGCACGTTCAAAATTAATTGAATTCATTCAGACTTCATACTGGCATCTGAAGCCAAGTAGAAAAGCAACATAATTGGTATGTTTTGTACTCATATCTTCTGTTTTAAAATTATAAATATATTTATAAAATGAATTTTAAAAAAAAAATAAAATTTTGAACTATATCCTTCACATTTACTAGGGATGTCATGTAGAAATGGTGGCATGACATTAGGACAATAGTCATGTGTTATTTATTGGTGAAACATGATCCGAGATGATTATAAAACTAACCACAAAAGGTAATTGGGTCTATTTCGAGGGCAGGTAAGTTCGGAGTGGAGGTAATTTTGTACTTTTGGGCGAATTAGAATTATTTATATTGTGTTATATAAGGAGGGAATCCTAAAAATTATAATGTGAATGAATATTTGGGATAGAAAGAACTTTTATTTGGAATGAAATATGAGTCGAAAAATGGTTAACCGGTTTGGATACATATTTCTTTTTAAAATTATGGTTCCAAACCTTAACCAACTTAAATAAATAAAAATAGTTAACCAACCCTTTTGGTTCAAGTTAATATGAGTTGACCTAATAAAGAATTTATATTGTCAAGTCTACTATATATATATATATATATATATATATATATATATATATATATATATATATATATAATCGGATCTTCAATTTCATACTTATATCTACTCCATGAACTCATTTTTAGCGACGGATACGTGACAGTTTGTTATATATAATCGTCGTCTATACTTTTAAGAATATATGTTATCCGTTGTTAAAAAGTATAGACGACGGTTGTATGATTTAACCGGCATCCAAAGTCCGTCGCTAAAGGAGGAGGAAAGTTCTCGGGTAATTTGGATAAGTGAAGTTTTAAGATCCGGACCATATATATATATATATATATATATATATATATATGATGAAAACTGAAGAAAACAAGTTAATGGAACTCAAAATAAATGAACAAACATATAGTAATCTTATCTGGAAGTCAAATTGAAACATAACATATGGCTTAACTCAACCTCACTACGTACGGAAAGAGGGGAAATATTTTAATTAGTGATAATTAATTATTTACACGTGAAATTAAGAGTTAACAAGGGATCTGAGAGGTAAACCACTCCATGACGTGAAGAGGAGCCTTGATTAGCTCTAACGCCAGCTCCACTATCAGCGTCAAGCAAATGCAGCACGGGCATATGCACGTCAACAATAACCTATTATACATAATTATTATATAAACAAAAATTCCCCAATTACATTAATTCATCGGATCAAGAAAACTCACCCGACGATCCAGACAGCGACGCCGATGACGGAGATGAGAAGGGAAAGTAATGCAAAGGGCAAGCCCAGTAGAAAGCCCAAAGGCCTGCATTCTCCATCTCCATTACACATCCTGTAGATTTGGTTTTTCTGTAATTTGAATCCGGGCTTTGGTTGGGTATGGTATGGGCTTGTTTAGGTGAGAATGGAGGAGGAGGAGGAAGAATGTGATGTAATCGGAAATACACAAGGAATGAGTAGACGTTACCACCTTTAATCAGGCTTAATACTTCTTCCCTAAGCAATATATAGATTAGATTGACAGTGATGTGAATTTGTGAAGTACAGTAAACAAACACCGTATCTATCTATATCTATATCTATCTATCTATCTATCTATATATCTATCTAATAATTCTAATAATCTACAAATAATTTTAAATTTCCCGCTCACTCAATAAATTATCGAGAAAAGTAGTCAAAGTTTGAAATAAATTTCATCGTCCATATATACAAGGGCACTTTTAATCGCGGGCCAAGATATCTATATATGTCATAATAACCACCAAAAACTCCAACTATAAATAAAGTCTACGACTCACACCCCAAAAATGTTTCCTTTCTTTTAAGAATAAGTTGTGAAATTTAAAATTAGAACCGGTCGGGACTTTGTTCCGAATTGGATCAATTATCTAATTTTAATTAAAATCTGGATTGAATCGGAATTATCACCGATCGAATCAGTTGATTACCGGTTTAATCGGTAAAATCGATTATGTTAACTGATTTTTATTATTATTAAAATTAATTATTTTTAGTAATATTGTAATTCAATTTTATTATGTTTTAGTTTAAATTTTTTTAAAATTTTATTAATTACTAATAATATATATTTTTATATATTTATGATGTCGCCAGTTCATAACAATTCAATCAGTGGACCATTCAATAACTTTTTTGTTCTATGATGGATTCGGGTCTGAAAATATTGGAATAAATACCAACACAAACACTTCCCTTTCTTTAGAGAATAAATAAATACCAATAATGTGTACCAAAAATTATTTGATTCCGTCAAAGGAAAAACTAACAACTAACGGTAACGGACGTGACAGAAAAATTATATGGATTTTGAGCTTATGTGGCTACCGCGTGGAGCTAACGTGGATACTAACAAGGACATGTGGAGCTAGAAAAGAGAAAATATTGTATTTTAATGGATCGGATCAAACATGACCCGTTAATATTCAATAAGTCTAGGCAGACCCGGTATATTGTGTTGAGATTCCCTCTTTTTCCATTCCCAATCTGAATTAATCTCTTGGTCCTACGGTAATAATTCTTTCTAATGTCTTCATTCTCTTCAGCCTCGATCTCTCTCATCCCTCAAAATCTAAACCCTTCAAAATTTTATTTACTCCCTGCATCTCTCTTGCTTGGATCTCTCTTTGTTATTGCACCATTAAGGTATTTGACAAGCACTTATTTTTTAATTTATAAGTTGAGATTTAAGTCAACAAAAATAAGTACTTATTTCAGACTTATTTAAAAATGACTTATAAGTTATTTTAAAATAAGATAGTTTGACTAAATATAATGTCTATTTTGTTTCTATTTTTATTAGTGTCTTTTTATTAATTTTTATATTTATTTTAATTTATAAGTCATTTATGAATCGAATACATTCATAACTTGTTTTAATTTAATTTTTAACTTATAATTAAATTGATATAGAACGTTTTTATTTATAAATTATAACTTATATTCTAACTTATAAGTTATGTTAAAATAAGTCAGATATTTTTAACGAAAATCTTTAATTTTAACTGATTGAAAATAATACTCAGTACTACTCCCTCCGTTCCTAAAAGATTGTCGTTTAATGTTTTGGCACATAGATTAAGAAAGTATCATTTATCAACTAAAATTTGTTTGAAATTCCATCACTACTCCTTTATGAAAAATTAAAAACTATTAATATAAGAGAGATAATTTCTTGGGATAATGAGAGAAGGTAGGGGTAATATAGAAAAGTAAATAATTTATTCTCCTCAAAAGTTGTAAACGACAAATTTTTTGAAATAATTTTTTTCTTCTAAAACGACAAACTTTTAAGAACAGAGAGAGTAGTATACAGTCAATAGTTTTGTAAACTTTTTCAGTTGAGGTGTCAATTTGAAATTCGTGTGTCCCACTACCTAAAGTTGATTTAACTCAAATTGTATTTTACTCAAGTCGCAGTCAACTTTTATCATAAATTTATCACATTTATATCCCTTCTTTAAAGGCACACTATTTATTTATTTATTTATTCTCTCCTCATATCTTCTATTGCCTTTGTTCTTTTTTAATTGACTTTTTAAGATTATACATATAGATTAAGAATATAAAATTTTGATATTAGTCTTTTAAAATTTATTAAAAATATGAGAGAAAAATAAATTAGCCTTTAATCATAAAAGATGATATGAAAAATTAAACATTTAATATTTTTTTAATTTATAAATGATAAATAAAAATTTCTGTCTAAAAAGACAAATACAAAGGGACAAAAGGAGTATTATATAAAGAGAGAGTAGAGAAAATAACCATCTCCCTTCAAATTGTATCACATCTAAATTCTACTTCTTTTTACGTACCTTTTATTCTCCTACATTTTCCCACTCATATTTTAGAATTTAATTTAAAATTTATTTATTCATTTTAATTACACACATAAGTGTGTGCCTAAGTATATAATAAGATAGAAATATCAAAAAATCACATGAATGAGATAAAAATTGATATTTTCACATTAATTTTTAATAGTTTTACATAAAAAACGTCGTTAAAGATTTTTTGATGACGATTTTATATAGCAACGTTTTTAACCATCGCTATACATCTATAGCGACGCACTTTTCATATGAAAATATTAAAAATCAAAAATAAAATTAATAATAGGATAGCTTTTTGGGTCCACCCAAATTTATTTTACTACAATTAATTAATAGTAGTGGACTAGTGGGATTCCCTTAACCTTTTTTATCCTATCCAATACGCATATATTTGGGTATAAAGGTCACCATGCCCGCAGAACATTGGAATTCTAAAGCCTTAGAAATTAGTAATATTATCCGGAACGTATTGACTATTGAGCAATATAATAGAGAAGTAAAGATTATAAATACCTGTACCGTACTGCAAGTAGGCGACGGCATTGCTCGTATTCATGGTCTTGATTATCATCATGACTCTCGAAGTCATGTGCGGTAGCAATACCAAACCAAATACGACGAGTAGTGGGGTCCTGAGCTAAGCCTTGGCTAAACCTTGAAAATCTTAATGCCATAATGCCTTTCAAATTCTCCTAAATAAGATAGCTGGAACAAAATAGTTATTTGATCTAGGACTAGGACTACTATTTAAGAACCAAAACCAGTTAATTTTGAAACCCACTGCATCTAGGAACATCTAAATCTACAGTCATATGAGCCAGCCAGCCAGCAAACACCAAGAAGCCAATCTACTATGTTAAACTTATTTACACTGTACAAATGTACAACCGAACCAGAGACCCATAACCCTTTTAACTTGCTGATGAAATCTATCATTGTTTCTTTAAAATTAATGACCTGCAAAATAAAAAGGCAAATATTAGCAACTGTGTTTCTGTACGCGGCCATAATAAAGCAATATTATAATTTAGGTAAACAGGACAAACACATAAGCACATATGATTTCATTATTATAATATTTTTGGAATGATTTACCGACAAAAGCTTGGCCTCTTGGAGATAACAAGTCAAGCAAAAACGAAGCGATGTAATGCGGAATGGACTCAGATAACCTAACCACTTCTAAGGTAAATTTTTTGATAAGTAAGAATATTGGAAGCCGCTAAAAAGGGATGGCACCAGTGTACAATCAAAGTAAAAAGCCACCATTGGATAACATAAACATACTCCACAATTTCATCCAACCCGGTCTATCCCCTGTACAGAAGGTTTGCATGATCACCTAAAAGCGATATTCCCCGTTAAAATCTCATTTTGTCAAAAAATGTAATTAATTAACATTTTTTTAAAGATAATTAATTAACATGCTTAGAAAGCTCTTTAAAGTTTAAAATTATCTCTCTCTAATGATTCATGTGGCGCCCTCGCATTTATGCTAAAAGAAAGATAAATACGGAACTCTACATGTTAAGAAAATGTAGCAAAATTCATATACAACACTTGCTGGCTCTTAGGACAATAATGCCAAGGCAAATAGGTTTTTGCTTCACGTTTCGCAAGTATAAGGGAAATTATGCCATCTGCAAACTTGAGCTACTATAACTTCTTCTAAGACCCAAGTGCAGTGGGACCAAATTTGATGAAAATAATGTTTTCATCCCAGGCTATTATAGCTTATATTCTAAAGCCTGTCAATCATTGTCTACCAGTAAAAGTGGACAAAAAATTTGAATTAATTATTCAGCACATAAGCTGAATAGAGTTAAAATTCTCCCCTAAACAGAATGGATTTGACTTTAAATTCTGTTCAGACCAAAACAAATTTCTTTATAGGTTTCATTTAGGTAGAAGCATGTTTCCAGCACACCTCAAATAAGAAAATATCCAAATATCCAAAGTTTGCACAAAGGTATAGAAGGACATCATATTACCTAAGTCCTAGGTTACAGTCCTGCATCATATTCCTACCCTGAGGAACTTCCGCTATCAGAATCTGCAACGTTACAAATTAATCACAGAATGGAAAAGGTTAACTCCTAAATAAGATGTATTAACTGAATGCATCGCAGTAATTAAAAAAATCATAAATTAAATATTTTAATAATAGTACGTCAGTACCACTACAGGATCCAGAATCACTGCCAGAGCCGCTTAAGCTGCTTGATCTACTTCCTTTAGTTGAGACATTGCCCTGCTTTGCCACTTGAATGGGAGATGAAGTGCCTGTATCCTTTTTATCTACTAACAAACAGAAAAAACTTAGATCCATTATTCTGAAAGATATCAGGTCTTTATCAAGTGAAATTGCCATCAATTCTCATGTATTAAGAAATGTTACCTATTTTAGTTTCTTTGGGAGCCTCTACCACAATTGGAGCTAGGCGCTATCTCAAAAAGAGTCGGAAAAGATGCATTAACTAACTATTTCACATTTCTATACAGGAAAAAGATGCAAAATATGACCAAGTATTTACCTCTTTGTGGACACTCGGCTCAGAAATGGCCTTTGCTTTATTTCCAAGTCCAGCCTTGTTTTTATTTTTGCTCAAACACTTCTTGTAGTTGGTCACAAACCTATCAAGCTCCCAGAGTGTCTCAGTATCAAAACTATCAATGTCCACTTCTATCGCATCATCATGTTGGCAAAGAGATGAATTTCTCTTCTTTATGATCTCGATGACATTCTCCAGCTTTTCAGGTGGCAAATTTTGCAGGTTAGTGGTAAGCTTATGCTTTTTTTCATAAGTCATTTCCCGTTTATTAAGATCCTTAGCCTTCGGCTTCTTCGGGACAGTGGTCCTGCCTGAATGAGCAAAATTCACTAGTTTTGAGTTGGGATCGAGGAGATGAGTAATGGATTCTGACCTCTCTAAAACCCTTCTCATTACAAGAGGTGGTTGTTGTGGCATATGAGACTTCCTTGATGTAGGTGTATCTAGACTCCCTTCATGATCTACGACAAGCTTCATCTCCCGCAAATAATAAGCCTCTATAACTGCCCATTTCTCCTGAAATATTTGCATCAACTGATCTGCCATTAAATAAACATCCTGGCCTTTTGGATTATAGGTCATAGCATTGTGAAACGTAAGTCTCACATCCTCTGCGAATTCTCTTGGAGAGTTATACCAGTTCTTACTCAGCCTAGATTTCACAGTACCCAGATCTATTGGATTCTTGATAATATCAAAATAGTCATGCAAACCAAGAGCCTTTGCATCAACAGGTTTATTAAACACCCAACCATGCTTGTGCTTCATTAATCTCTCAAGTAAAGCATTACAACTATTGCGAAATTTATTTGAAAACTTCCCCAACTCAAACCCAATTTCACCCTCTCCATGCTTCTTCCCATTAGATTTTGACTTCTTGTCTGCTGCCAGAAACTTATCTTTACCAAGAAGAAACTCTCTGTTCCTAAAGAACTGGTTTGCCTTGGGTGTCCTCTTTTCTTTCTCCATAGTATCACTTACACCTTGACTATTCTCTAAAACAAATATACTCAGCTGATGCAAAGGCCTTGACTGATTAGGTCCTGCCTCCGCCACCTCCAGTTGCACTCCCTTCGACCCACCACCATCATCAACATTACCACCAGCTTTTTGACAATCTTTTGCATCAATCTTCGTCACCCAATTCCTTACCAAATTAAGCTCACCCTGGAGCTTCCTCCGTAGCTCCCTCACCTCCTTCTTTGTCTTCGAAGCCAAATTAATGGTAACATTATTCTCCTGCCTTGGAAACCCAAATTTCGGGCCTCCCCGAGTACGATTAAGATTTAGACTTGAAGAATCATCAGACGCAGCATCAACGCAATTAGCTTCTTCAGAATCTAGGGTTTCAGTTTGTGGCTCTGTTATTAGACCTTCAAATGATTTTCTGGCATAAACCTTGCTATCCTTCAATTTAGGCTTCTCCCTAAAACCTTCATTTCCACCATTTCCATCTACTAGTGACCCGGAAGCCATACATATATAATCCACAACCCTGATTTCCAACCGTGATGAAATTCAGCTCTGCTGTTCTAACTCGAAAGAATTAGACATTTAAACCCTTATTTTCAGAGAAAACGATCGAATTAACTTGTATGTATATATAACTAGGGTATAAAGAAAAAATACAGTTTAAAAATCATACCTTTTCTGGATTTATCGACAAGATTCTCTTTCTGCTTCTGTACACTCTCCCTCTTCAATCTCCATCCATGTCTTCTCTCACTCTCGGCAAGAGCCATGGCAGTTTAGCGTCAAAGCATCGTTGATGAAGTGGGTGCTCGCTCACGCGTTTGAAAGGAGCGTGGATAATACGTAAGGATTGAAGGTTATTAGTAGGGCTGATCATTCGGTTATAACCGAACCGAATAACGAAATAATCATAATTTTACTATCCGAATTAGTAACCAAATTTGACAATAACCAAATTACCGAATACCAAAATACCGAATTGTAAATTCGGGTATTCCGGTTACTAACCGAACCTACTTGTGCTCCCGGTTATCATTTACAATCAAAAAAGAACCATTACCGAATTATAAACCATTACATATGAATATTGTGACGAACCCAAAATAGGTATACATCACCCATCTTGAGTCGTCAAATACATGGTACAAAATTCAAATACAATTTTAAATATCTGATGACGAATTTGTGAGTTTTAATACAAACGGTGTCTTCTGATAAAGATTAAAACTCAAAATAAGTCCTCATTATATTTATTGTCACACTATTTAATGTAATAGTGAGGACTACTAATACTATCATCTGGTTCATCACTCCGTTCCCCGACTCGTCAAATTTATATTCTCATTTCTGAAGAGAAACGGTGAAAGAAAGGATGAGCTCAACTAGCCCAGTAAAAAATATTATGACTAAGATAATGCAGAATAAATTATCATTAGCCTTCAATGATGTTAAAGCGATAAAATATAATAAACATCAAGTTTAAGCGCAAGAACTTAACAAGAACCCATGAAGAGTCAAGTAGAGAATAAAATTTATTATCTTTTATGATTTAAAAGGTTTTTTCATGACTTTTATCACTGGGACTCAGCTTAATAAATAATCCACATCATGGAATCACCCCTGCACTACGGCCAAGGATATTCTTTAGTATCACGACCACAATTATCCATGCACTACGGGCCAAGAATATTTGTGTATTTATTAATGGTCATGATCATGCCAACAACTGTCCATCAATGTACTACAGGCCAATGAGGACTTTTACCACATCATTTGTAATATTACTTACCATGATTACACCGAATAATCCTCGGTCATAATCATACCAAGTCCATCTATGCACTACTAAAGCCACAGAGATAACTTTCAAAAAAATATAAACATGAGGATGATGACAATGATATAAGAATTGATAAAATAAGTTCAAGAATTAATTTATCCGGGAACTAATAATGTCCAAATTGTCAACATGACATTGCTTTGTAGAAAGTAAAATTCAAGAATGCTCGGAAGAATATTTCCATGAAAAGATCTTTGTATGAAACGCAAATATCGAGGATATTCCACTAATTCCATGGAGTATAAGTCAAAACTTTAACCAACCGAAAGTATAATAAAGAATGGAATAATAAAAGAAATTACCATTGTGACGCCCCCAAAATAGGTATACATCACCCATTCTGAGTTGTCAATACATGGTACAGAAACAACTATAACTTTATTATTACAACATATAAACTTGTGAGTTTAAATACGATATTGTCATCTAGATAATATCCACACGCAAATAAATCCCCATCATAATTATTGATACATTATTTTATAAAATGGTGAGGATTACTAAACAACTCTCTCTAGAAACACGCATTCCATACCCACTAATCTTTCGCTACATTCTCGCCTCCCGAGAGAAAAATGGAACAACAAGGAAAAGGGTGAGCTCAATTAGCCCAAGAAAGAATATTATGACTAAGATAATGTACAACAAATTATCGTTAGTCTTCAATGGGAAAAATCTAATAGAATCTGATAGACAACAAGTTTTTAAATCAATATTACAGGTAATGAAATAATAATTCATTAGAAGAGTTAAGTAGAGAATGCAAACTACTATCTTCTATGTATGAATTTAAAAGTTCATCGCCTATCTTTTATCCCCGTAATATCAATCAATATATATCGGAATCAAATATTCATCTTTGCACTACAGCCAAAGATATTCATCGATTGATCATGTTCATCTAAACACGTATTTCATCTTTTGCACTACGGCCAAAGATATTCATCGAAATCATTCATCTTTTGCCACTACGTGCCAAAGATATTCAATAATATCATCATTTAAGACCGAGGATGATGAAAATATTTTTAAAGAAACGAATCCGGTGAAACAAAATGATGAGGATTAAGGATTAAGGATTCGTGACTTTGTTTTATCCATGTCCAACAATACCTCAAAAATAATCATAGTGGTGTAAAATTCAAGAATGATCAAAACATGGATACAATCAAAGCTAATATCGAGAATAGATATTTTGGACGAAAAAGAAAATTTTCATTTTCGATGAATAATGCCAGATTCGTGAATAAGATCAGATATCGTGAATAGTCTTGAGTATCACGTAAATAGTAACCCGACACTAAAAGTTCCAAATTTGATTAAAAGTTGAGATCGATACTTCTAAGACAATGATATTAGAATAAATAATATCATTAAAAAATATCCCTTACCTCGAAGATCAAGTCTTACAATTTGAAACACAGGATATAAAGCTATGACTTGAACTTGACCGTATAGAAATACTCAAAGTATACTCAAAATACTCACAAGAATAAACTCGATAATATAGAGAGAAAACTTGAGTTACGGTGTGATTTTCAATTCTAACCCAAGCACCCTATTTATAGGAAATTGCTTAGAACACCAAAATGAAAAATTTAATAAAATATTAATAAATTTATATACATCATACATAAATTTGGAAATTCGATTTCAAAGATATTTTGCAAACACATGTGTGCCACCAACCAACCACACAAAAACGTTTTTGTTATTTTAAACAATTAAAACTTCTAAAATCAATTATTTGAACTCCTAACTTCAATAATTCACAATAAATAGCCCTTTTGTCCGGAAAATTCAAAACACGAGACTTTTATAGGAAATTCAATTTCTACAACTTTGCGCAGAAGAAAGTTTTTCCAAATTCCAAACAAAAGTTGAATGAAATCCACAAACGAAAGCGATTTTACGGTGCTATAATCAAATTTCGGTCAATAAATGGGGTCCAACCGACATGTTTAACATGTTTTAAATAGTTATTGCAACAAAAATACTCTTCCTTGTTAATCGCCCGTTTGTGGATTTCGGTCAACTTTTTTTTGGAATTTGGAAAAACTTTCTTCTACAAAGTTGTAGAGAATTGAATTTCCTATAAAAAGTCTCGTGTTTTGAATTTTCCGACAAAAGGGCTATTTATTGTGAATTATCAAAGTTAGGAGTTCAAATAATTGATTTTTGGAAGTTTTAATTGTTTAAAAAATAACAAAAACGTTTTTTGTGGTTGGTTGGTGGGGCATGTAGAAGACCTCAACTTATTATTAATGAAATTTAATTTTTTCTATTTATTATTTTAAAATAGTAAGGGTTGATTTGATTAATGTGGATAGTTAAAGGGTAAAATACGCAAATACTTCAAAAATAAGCAAGTGGTTATAAAATATTCATTGTTGTTTCGGGGAATATTCGTTTGGTCGTGAAATATTCGCATCTTTGTTGGGAATATTAAATGCACCAGTAGCGACCATAATGTGGGCCCCATAACTAAAAGCGATTGGATGAAGAAAACGACAAATATAAGTTGTTTAAAAATAACAAACAGAAGTTATTCACGTTATTATCTTGTTAAAATACTCGGTGGTTAAAACACAAGATAGCTTTGCGGTATTGCACCAATTATTGATTCTTACGTAAGAAGGCACTACTCAATAATGGTTACGATAATTTATTCAAATATTTTATTGATTTAATAATTGTTGCGTTGATATTTTATATTCTTCATTGTTTGATAATTGTCATTTACGGTATTTTCATTATCGAAGCAATAGTTCATATTATCCGAATAATATAATTAGATAACATTATTGAAAATGTCTAGAAAGTTTGTATCTAAGGAGAGGTTTGGTCACCTAATGCTTGCGCCAATAAGTAAGAAATTCTTATTGGAAGCCCCCTCTCTCCAGGAAGCTGCACGGTTGTCGATATTGTGATTACGTAATATTATTTGTGAATAATTAATTATTGATTCATATGATGAGAAAAATATTGATTTTATGTGGATATAGATGAGAAAATTTTTAATGTGACAATTGTTGAAAATTGAAATTTTATCTTTTTACGATAAAATAATTCATTTAAATATATTATTATATTTTAATAATATAATAATGGTGATATTTTTACAACGAATGTGGGATATATGAGTATCTGAGGAGGAAGAGTATTTTTTGTTGCATAAAAATGTTTAAAACATGTTAAACATGTACGGTGGACCCCATTTATTGATTGAAATTTGATTATAACTTTGTAAAATTGCCCGTTTGTGGATTTGGTCAATTTCTATTTGGAATTTGGAAAAACTTTCTTCTGTAAAGTTGTAGAGAATTGAATTTCCTATAAAAACTCATGAGATTCGAATTTTCTGATGAAAGGGCTATTTATTATGAATTATTGAAGTTCAAGCTCAAAATAATTGATTTTTAGAAGTTTAAAATATTTAAAATTAGAAAAATATTTTTTCTTACTTTTTCTAGAATGTGGCATGTGTTTGATGGCTGAAATCAGATTCTAGGCATGCGTAGGAAATTTATATAATTATATTATTAATTTATTAAATTTTTTGCTTTGGTGTTCTAAGCAATTTCCTATAAATAGGGTGTTTAGGTTAGAATTGAAAATCACAATTTAAATCAAGTTTTCTCTCTCTATATTATCGAGCGTATTCTTGTGAGTATTTTGAGTATACTTTGAGTATTGTTAGGCGGTCTGAGTTCCTTCAAAGACTATATCCCGGTATTCCATTTGAAGTCTTAATCTTTCGAGGTAAGGGATATTATTTTTTTCGTAATGATATTATTTCTTCAATATCATTATGTTGAAATATTGATCTGAAATTTTATCAAATTTGGAACTTTTCCACGTATCGGGGTTACTTATTCATGAGTTCTTATTCGTGAGTTACTTATTCACGAGTTACTTATTCATGAGTTCTTATTCACGCAGTACTATTCATGTAAGCGTGAAGATGTTTTTTTGGGAAATTTCTATCTTTTGGTGTCTGAGATTTACTATTCACGATATCAAGACTATTCACATATCAAGACTATTCAATAGAAAAATAAAATTTCTTCTTTTTGTCAAAAATATCTATTCTGGATACTAGCTTTGATTGTATCCATGTTTTGATCATTCTTGAATTTTACACCACTGTGATTATTTTTGAGGTATTTTTGAACATGGATAAAACAAAGTACGAATCCTTAATCCTTAATCCTTGTCATTTTGTTTCACTAGATTCGTTTCTTTAAAAATATTTTTCATCATCCTCAGTCTTAAATGATGATATTATTGAATATCTTTGGCCTGTAGTGCAAAGATGAATGATTTCTGAAGAATATCTTTGGCCTGTAGTGCAAAGATGAACAGGTGTTTAGATGAACATGACCAACTGATGAATATCTTTGGCCTGTAGTGCAAAGATGAATATTTGATTCAGGATGTATATTGATTGATGTTCTGGGATAAAAGATAGCGATGAACTTTTAAATTCATACATAGAAGATAGTAGTTTGCATTCTCTACTTAACTCTTCTAATGAATTATTATTTCATTGCGAATATTGATTTAAAATTTGTTGTCTATTGTATTTTATTAGATTTTTCCTGAATTGAAGACTAACGGTAATTTGTTGTATATTATCTTAGTCATAATATTCTTTTCTTGGGCTAGTTGAGCTCACCTTTTTCCTTTTTGTTCCATTTTTCTTCTCGGGAGGCGAGAATATAGCGAGCGATTTGCAGTGGGTATGGAATGAAGGTTTTAGAAAGAATTGTTTAGTAGTCCTCACCATTTTGTAAAATAATGTATCAATAAATGTGATGAGGATTTATTTGAGTATAGATATTGCTCAGAAGATAATATTTGTATTCAAACTCACAGTTTTACGGTTGTAATAATAAAGTTGTAGTTGTTTCTGTATCATGTATTGACAACTCAGAATAGGTGATGTATACCTATTTTGGGGGCGTCACAACATGTGTTGCAAAATATGCTGAAATTAGAATTTCCAAGTTTGCGTATGATTTATATAAATTTATCAATATTTTATTAAATTTTCTGCTTTGGTGTTCTAAGCAATTTCCTATAAATAGGGTGCTTAGGTTAGAATTGAAAATCACACCAGAAACTGAAGTTTTCTCTCTCTCTATTATCGAGCATATTCTTGTGAGTATTTTGAGTATACTTTGAGTATTGCTATACAGTGCAAGTTCAAGTCATAGCCTATATCCGGTGTTTCAGCTAGAAGTACTGATCTTTCGAGGTAAGGGATATTATTTTTTTTCGTAATGATATTATTTCTTCAATATCATTATGTTGAAATATTGATCTGAAGTTTTTATCAAATTTGGAACTTTTGGTGTCGGAGTTACTATTCACGATATCTGGCCTTTATTCACATATCTGATGATCTTATTCACGAATACGGCACTATTCATCAAAAATGAAAAATTTTCTTTTTCGTCCAAAATATCTATTACGGATACTAGCTTTGATTGTTTCCATGTTTTGATCATTCTTGAATTTTACACCCTATGATTATTTTTGAGGTATTTTGGACGTGGATAAAACAAAAAATACGAATCCTTAATCCTTAATCCTTGTCATTTTGTTTCATTGGATTCGTTTTTTAAAAATATTTTTCATCATCCTCGGTCTTAAATGATGATATTATTGAATATTTTGGCTGTAGTGCAAAGATGAATGATTTCGATGAATATCTTTGGCCCGTAGTGCAAAGATGAGCAGTGTTTAGATGAACATGACTAATCGATGAATATCTTTGGCACAGTAGTGCAAAGATGAATATTTGATTCCGATATATATTGATTGATATTACGGGGATAAAAGATAGGCGATGAACTTTTAAATTCATACATAGAAGATAGTAGTTTGCATTCTTTACTTAACTCTTCTAATGAATTATTATTTCCACTGCGAATATTGATTTAAAAACTTGTTGTCTATTGTATTCTATTAGATTTTTCCCTGTTGAAGACTAACGATAATTTGTTATACATTATCTTACTCATAATATTCTTTACTGGGCTAGTTGAGCTCACCCTTTTCCTTGTTGTTCCATTTTTCTTCTCAGGAGGCGAGAATGTAGCGAGTACTTAGTCGGGTTATGGAATGAAGGTTCTAGAGAGAGTTGTTTAGTAGTCCTCACCATTTTGTAAAATAATGTATCAATAATTATGATGAGGATTTATTTGCGTGTGGATATTATCTAGATGGCAATATCTGTATTTAAACTCACATTTTATATGTTGTAATAATAAAGTTGTAGTTGTTTCTGTACCATGTATTGACAACTCAGATGGGTGATGTATACCTATTTTGGGGGCGTCACAGAAATCTGTAGTTTCTGGTGTGATTTTCAATTCTAACCTAAGCACCCTATTTATAGGAAAATGCTTAGAACACCGAAGCAGAAAATTTAATATAATATTAATATATTTATATAAATTTCCTACGTACACCAAGAATCTGAAATCAACAACTTAACACATGTTTAATAAGGCCCAAAAATGTTAAAAACGTTTTTCTTAAAATAAATTATTAAAACTTCCAAAAATCAATTATTTCAGAACTTCGGAACTTCAATAATTCATAATAAATAGCCCTTTTATCAGAAAATTCGAATCTTGCGACTTTTTATAGAAAATTCAATTCTCTACAACTTTGCAGAAGAAAGTTTTTCCAAATTCTAAACAGATATTGACCGAAATCCACATACGGACGATTTTATAGGCTATAATCAAATTTCAGTCAAGAAATGGGGTCCACCGACACACAAAACATGTGTTAATCATTTAATGCAACAAAAAAAATACTCTTCCTCCTCATATAATCATATATCCCACATTCATTGTAAAAATATCACCATTAATATATTATTAAAATAATATATTCAAATGAATTATTTTATCAGAAAAAGATAAAATATTAATTTTTAACAATTGTCACATTAAATTTTTTTTTCATCTATATCCACATAAAATTAATATTTTCCTCATCATATAAATCAATAATTAATTATTCACAAATAATATTACAGAATCACAAGATCTTGCAACCGGTAGTTCTCAGGAAGAGGGCTTTCAATAAGAATTTCTCCTTCTTGGCCAAATGATTAGGTGACCAAACCTTTTCTTAGAGCGAACTTTCTAGACATTGCCAATAATGTTTTCTAATAATATTATTAGGATAATATGAATTATTGCTTCGATAATGGAAAATACTGGTGTAGTGAAAATTATTGAAACAACGGTAATATAAAATATTAACGCAAGCAATTATTGAATCAATAAAATAAAATCTTGAGCGAGAAATATCTTTGTAACAATTATTGAGTAGTGCCTTCTTACTACGTAAGAATCAATAATTGGTGCAATACTGGTGTCTTCTTGGCAACAACTTCGTACATCGTGTTTTAACCAGGGTATTCCAACAAAGATAATTAGCAGTAATAACTACTGCAGATTATTTATAAACAACTCATACTTGTCGTTTTTTTCATCCAATTGCTTTCCAGTTATGGGGCCCACACAAGGTTGCTACCGTCATACGAATATTTCCCAACAATGAAAGAATATTCCACGACCAAATGAATATTCTCCGACAATAATGAGTATTTTATAACCACTTGCTTATTTGAAATATTTGCGCATTTTACCCATAACTAACCACATTAATCAAATCAACCCCTTACTATTTCAAAATAATAATTAGAAAAAATTAAATCTTTATTTATAAAAAGTTGGGGCCTTACAAGAATACTTTCTTCTTTCTCTCTATAGTTTATCTCTCTAGAGTTTCAGTGAATTCGTAAGAAAATAATGAAGGAATGAGATTCTATTTATAGAAAAATGGTACGCATAAGTAACTAACTCATTAAGCGGTCAGATTGATTTACTTTAATCGACGGTCCATATTTAAAGCAAAATCTTTTAAATAAAATATAATATATTCTATTTATAATCTAATAAAACGAATAACTTTATAAAAATTTTTTTACTATGCAAACACTATGCAGCACTTATGCTGAACACTATACATAATAAAATAAAATATATTTTATTTATAGAATAACTTTATAAAAGTATTACATTTTTATATAAAAGATTTTACGTATTATTACGTTAATAATACCAATAAAATAAAACTAAGTGACTTATCACATAAGCATCAATCACTGGTGTCTTCTTATGCAACTACGCGCAGTATTCTTTGTACTTTTACTACCGAGTAGTTCAAGCGGTATTAATGGTAAAACTTCATGCCGTTATTTTCATAAAATATTTTTGTCGTTTTCTCAATCAAGACAATAATTACATTGTGGGGTCCACCAATGATTGTGCCGTTATGCGAATATTCCCTGTTAAAGCGAATATTCCCAGACCAATCGAATATTATATAACAACTTGCGTGCTTTGCAAAATTTATAAATATTACCCACAACTATAACATTATATCAAATTTACTCCATAATATTCAAAATGATATTTATAGAAAATTCATCTTTATTTATAAAAGTTGGGGTCTTACAACTTCCCTTCTTATGAAATTTTGCCCTCGAAATTAGAAGTACGACACGGTATGTCGAAGAGGTAAGGATACCTTGATTTCATTTGATTCTAACTCCCAAGTCATTTCCTCAACATCATGGTTTCTCCACAAAACTTTGACTTGAGGTATAACCTTGGAGCGTAGAATATGTTCCTTCTTATCCAAGATTTGAACAAGAACCTCTTCATACGTCAAATCTTCCATTATTTTAATCCGGTTCTAACTTCAATAATGTGATTCGGGTCTTCCACATATTTACGTAACATGGATATGTGAAAAGCGTTATGAAAGCACGAGACATACTTGGCAGAAAGCGAGTCTATAGCCACAGTTCCTATTTGATCGAGAATTAAAAATGGGCCAATGAATCGAGGATTGAGCTTTCCTCTCTTTCCAAATCTCCTAACTCCTTTCCATGGAGCAACACGTAACAACACACGATCTCCTATATCGAATTCCACGTCCTTTCGATGAAGATCAAGATAACTCTTTTGTAGATTTTTTTGTGAGGTCTTTATCGTTGTCGGATTGTTTGAATCTTTTACGTAGTCATGCACGTACCAACTCCGGTCCCTAACAACGTTGCTTCACCCACCTCATCCCAAAGATCTTGGAAGCGACACTTTCTTCCATACAACGCTTGAATGGAGCCATGCCAATACTTGCTTGATAAGCTGTTGTTGTAGGAAAACTCCACCAATGGTAAGAACTTGTCCCAACTTCCTTGAAGTCGAGGACACGAGTCTTTAATAGATCTTCAAGAGTTTGAATCGTCCTCTCCGATTACTGACGTCCGATCGAGGATGATATGCCGAAAGCTAAATCGTAAATCCGTGCCCATAGCTTTTTGCAAACTAACCCAAAATTTTGAAGTGAATCTTGGGTGCGGATCGAAACTATGGATCTTGGCATACCATGCAATCTTTACAACCTCGTTTATATGCACATACTGAGCAAGGCGTTCAAGTGTATAAGTTTCTCGAATCGGTAAGAAATGAGCGGACTTGGTCAATCTATCAACAATGACCCATATCGCATCTATGCCTTGAGAAACTTTGGGAAGACCCAGTGTGAAATCCATGGTAATGTGCTCCCACTTCCATTCTGGAATTTCAAGTGGTTCTGCAATGGACCTTTTGGTACTTGATGTTCGCCTTGACTCGTTGACACGTTAGACACCTTGAGATAACAAATTTATCTCTCTCTCTTCATATTGTTCCACCAAAATGTGACGAATATCATGATACACATTTGGTACTCCCGAGATGGATTGCAAATGGTGTGTTGCGCGCCTCCATCATGATTTTATACTTTAAATCGAGGTCGTTAGGAACACAAAGTCCGGAGTTGACTCAAAGTATTCCTTCTTCATCGATTCTTGCTTCTTCAGATAGCACCTTCTTGCACTTTCTTCCTCATACGCATCGACTCCAGTGCAGTAGCTTTGGCGACTTTAACTTTATCAATTAAAGTCGGTTCTACTCGTATATTTGCCATCATCACATGGGTCCCTGGTGTCTTTAACTCTATCTCCATCCTTTGCAAGTCACACAAAATGGGCCTTTGCATTGACAATATCGCATTCACACTTGCATATGATCTTCTACTCAATGCGTCAGCTACCACGTTCGCTTTTCCAGGATGGTATTGGATGATATGATCATAGTCTTTCAACAGTTCAAGCCAACGTCTTGTCGCATGTTGAGTTCCTTTTGAGTGAAAAAATATTTGAGGCTTTTATGATCCGTAAAGATCTCCACTTTCTCCTCATACAAGTAATGCCTCCAAATCTTTAGTGCGAAGACAACAACTGCCAACTCTAGATCATGAGTATGATAATTCCTCTCATATTCTTTAAGTTATCGTGAGGCATAGGCTATGACTTTCCCATATTGCATGAGAACACATCCTAACCCTTTGCCCGATGCATCACTGTAGATGACAAATCCCTCCGAACCAGATGGTATTGTTAGAACAGGTGCTGAATTGAGTCTCCTCTTGAGTTCTTGAAAACTCTTCTCACATTCCTCGCTCAAGCCCGAACTTTGTATCTTTCCGAGTCGGTGAGTTAGTGGAGTAGCGATTCGAGAAAACCTTCTACGAATCTTCGATAATAACCAAACTAAGCGAGAAAGCTACGATACTTTTGATCACTAATTTAGGTTGCTCCCAGCTTTGAATAGCTTTAATCTTTGCTGGGTCAACAGATATTCTATGACTTGATACCACGTGCCCAAGGAATGCTACTTCCTCAAGCCAGAACTCACATTTCTTCGACTTGGCATAAAGCTTATATTCACGAAGCTTTTGGAGTATCAGCCTCAAGTGTTGCTCATAATCTTCACGGCTTTTGGAATAAATAAGGATGTCATCAATAAAGACGACCACAAAGTGATCCAAATATTCCTTGAATACTCGGTTCATCATATATATCCATGAAGGCAGCAGGAGCATTAGTCAATCCAAAGGACATGACTAGGAATTCATAATGCCTGTACCGAGTTCTGAAAGCCGTCTTTGGAATGTCATCGGTTCTAATCTTCAATTGGTGATATCCGGAATGAAGATCAATCTTTGAAAAGAATTTGGCTCCTTGCAGAATCGGGTCAAACGGGTCATCAATACGTGGCAATGGGTACTATTTTTTGATGGTGACATGATTCAACTCCCGATAATCAATACAAAGTCGCATACTCCCATCTTTCTTTTTCACGAATAGAGCAGGAGCACCCCAAGGAGAAGTACTAGGATGAATAAAGCCAATGTCTAACAATTCCTGCGGTTGAGTCTTTAACTCACGAAGTTCAATAGAGCCATTCGATATGGGGCTTTGAAAATAGGTTTTGTCACCGGGTTCAAGGTCGATACAAAATTCAATTACACGCCCGGGGTAGGTAGGCGGAAGTTCTTGAGAGAGAATACGTCGGAAATTCATTAACAATAGAAATATCATTCAAAAGCGGCGTATTTTTGTTTAGATCGTGGCGTGGGCTAAGAAAGCTTGACATCCATTTTTCAATAAAGCGAATAGCTTTATGGCTTGAGATGATCGTGATTGATTTTAATGGTTTGGTCGCTTGAATTCGCATAATAGGTTGATTAGGAATATGAAAGCTAACAACCTTACGAAAGCAATCAATTTTTGCATGATGAGTAGTTAACCAATCAATCCCTGGAATTACATCAAATGCAAGTATTTTCAATGAAATAAGATCGACAGGTAATGTGTGGGTACCAACTTGAACCAAACAAGACTTATAAACCGTGGATGTAATGAAGGTTTCTCCCAACGGAGTTTCAACAGATAAGTCAAAGTCTAATTTCTCCGGAGTCAAATTTAAACGTTGAGCACAAGTTGGAGAAATAAAAGAATGGGTAGAACCGGTATAAAATAAGGTATAGACTTCGCTAGAGTTTATGATAAGCTTACCCGTGACGACGTCATTCGGGTTCCTTGCTTTCTGGGAGGTCACTACAAACGTTCTCCCTTGCACTACCGGCTTTGACTTTTCTGGGATGGCCTTTGGTGCCTCCATCCTGGCTGAACTTGTCTTCGGTGAACGACAAAATCGAGCTAAGTGACCTTCTCTTCCACAATTATAACATGTTTTGGATAACATCGCGCAGTTTGGAATGATGTGTCCCTCCCCTCCGCATTTGAAGCATATGATAGGTGGTCGTTCTCCTTCCTTAACAATGGGTGCTGGTGCTGACGTCCTTCCATCATTGTTGAATCTTTTTTTCTTGAAATGTCTATTTTTACTGTCTTGGCCATGATTACCACCGAAGTGGTTATCATTTCTGGCATGTTGATTCCCTCCACGTTTGTTGTCATCGTTTCGATGACTGATACCACTAGTATTTTCATGCTGCCGGCTGCTTTCTCATGGTTGCGTTGACTCGTTACTGCGCTCCAATAACTGAGCCCTATTTACAACATCTGAGTACAAACACAGTTTATGAGAAATAAGATATTGATGTATCTCCGGTTTCAAAAATCTTAAAAACATTCGCGTCATTCGCTCCTCATTATTGACCAAATGGGATGCAAACCGGGATAACTCCGCAAATTTAGCCTCGTATTGCGACACGGTCATATTATTTTGTTCCAATTTGATAAACTCCACTTCTTTCATGTGATGAATACTCTCGGGAAAGTATTTGTTGTTGAATAGCTCTTAGAACTTCTCCCAAGACATCTTGAGTCGTCGAAAGTGGGTAGGTTTCTGATTCCCACCGATGTGTCGCTTCTTCACGCAACATGAATGTGGCGAAGGAACCTTTGCTCCTCGGAGCATCCCAAGACAACAAATATCTTGGTGATCTTCTTTATCCATGCTTCCGCCTTAAGTGGTTTTGGCTCTCCAATAAAATCCGGTGGTCTCGAGCTCTTTGAAGCTATTTAGCGGTGACTGATTCGAGAGAGTTTCAGTGTTTCCACCTACATTTGAGGACAAAGAGCGCGCTACCGATGTTGCATGAATTGCATAAAGCCTCTGAATAATCCATCATTCATCATTTGGTCCGTGTTGTGGTTTGCATGAGGATTGTCGCCTTCCTGATGCACATTATCACGATTATTGATATGTGGAGGCTCAAGCGGTCTCTTGTGCTCCATTGCTATTCTCAACATTCTCGGATGTCATTTTCAGATACTGCAACAAAACAAGGGTTAGTTGACATGTAACATATTATCTCTAAACTCTGACCAAACCAATTTAAATACAAAATAAATTTAAGTAGGTCATACTAGCGAAGAATTCCCCGTCTCTCCCTCCTAGTTCTAGTCTCACATCTTAGCCAGGATCATATCCTAAGCTTTGATCAAGTTGTGGCGCCCCAAAATAGGTATACATCACCCATCTTGAGTCGTCAAATACATGGTACAAAATTCAAATATAATATTAAATATATAACATGAAATGTGAGTTTTAATACAAGCGATTGTCTTACAGACGACATTAAAACTTAAAATAAGTCCTCATTACATTTATTGTCACACTATTTAATGAGAATAGTGAGGACTACTAATACTATCATCCGGTCCATCACTCCGTTTCCCCGACTCGTCGCCTATATTCTCATTTCACAAAGAGAACGGTGAAAGAAAGGTGAGCTCAATTAGCCCAAGAAGAAATATTATGACTAAGATAATGCAGAATAAATTATCATTAGCCTTCAATAGTGTTAAACTGATAAAATATAACAAACATCAAGTTTAACTACAACGGAACAAGCAACCCATGAAGAGTCAAGTAGAGAATAAAATCTACTATCTTTTATGATTTAAAAGGTTTTTCATGACTTTTATCATTTGGGACTCAAATTTTAATAAATAATCCACATCATCGAATCACCCCTGCACTACGACGAAGGATATTCTTTAGTATCACGACCACAATTATCCATGCACTACGGGCCAAGAATATTTGTGTATTCATTAATAGTCATGATCATGCCAACAACTATCCATCAATGTACTACAGGCCAATGAGGACTTTTACCACATCATTTGTAACATTACGGTCATGATTATTACAAGAATAATCCCTGGTCATAATCATACCAAGTCCATCTACATACTCTGAGCCACATATGACTTTCAAAAAAATATAAACATGAGGATGATGACAATGATATAAGAATTCAATAAAACAAGTTCATGAATTAATTTATCCAGGAACTAATAATGTCCAAATTGTCAACATGATACTGCTTTATAGAGTAAAATTCAAGAATACTCAGAAGAATATTTCCATGAAAAGATACTGGATGAAATGAAAATATCAAAGATATTCCACTAATTTCATGGAGTATAGAAGTCAAAACTTTAACCAACTCAGTATAATAAAGAATGGAATAACAAAAGAAATCACCATGCATGCGGTACTTCACATAGATAGGTTATTCCAGCAGAATACTAAATAACGGGACGGTCAAAGAAATTCAAGACCAAGCGAGGATGTTCCAACGAGAATAATAAAGAATGGAATAACAACGAAATCACCGCATGCATGCGGTACCAGATAAAAGTTATTCAACGAGAATACTAATAAGGACGAGAATCAGTCCCACAGAAACGCATGCGAGACGAGGATATTCAACAAAATAATAATAAAAAGCGGAACCGGTCGGCGTAAAACGCCTTATGACGTGATATTCCAGCAGAATAATAAAGATGGAATCGGTCCGGCGTAAAACGCATGCAGGATATTCAATGAGAATAATAAAGGCGGAATAATAGAAGAATGTCACCAAGTATAGGGTAGCCAGCATATACTGAGTTATTCCAACGAGAATAATAAAGAATGGAATAACATAAGTTCTCTTCATGAATACAAAAGAATAACACCACTTACGAGTATAACAAATAATATTCCCTACCTTAAGAAGAAAATCTTTGGATATATAAGTAGTGAAGTAGCGAGAATACTTTCTTCTTTCTCTATATAGTTTATCTCTACAGAGTTTCGGTGAATTGTAAGAAAATAATGAAGGAATGAGTTTTATTTATAGAAAAATGGATCGCATAGTAACTAACTCATGAAGCAGTCCAGATTGATTTACTTTAATCTGACGGTCCATATTTAAAGCAAAATCTTTTAAATAAAATATAATATATTCTATTTATAATCTAATAAAACGAATAACTTTATAAAAGATTTTACTATGCAAAACACTATGCAGCACTTATGCAAAACACTATACATAATAAAATATAATATATTCTATTTATAGAATAACTTTATAAAAGTATTCTTTTTATATAAAATGATTTTTTACGTATTATTACATTAATAATACCAATAAAAAAAACCGAGTGACTTATCACATAAGCATCAATACTGGTGTGCTCTTATCCAACCACGCCAGACATCTTATACTTTTACTTTTTACTACCAAGTAGTTCAACAGTATTAATAGTAAAACTTCCGCCGTTATTTTCATAAATTATTTTTGTCGTTTTCTCAATCCGATAATAATTACATTGTGGGGTCCACCAATGATTGATTGTTATTAGTTATCTGAATATTCCTGTTAAAACAAATATTCCCGACCAATCGAATATTATATAACAACTTGCGTACTTTGCAAAATTTATAAATATTACCCTCAACTATAACATTATATCAACTTTACTCCATAATATTCAAAAATGATATTTATAGAAAATTCATCGTTATTTATAAAAGTTAGGGTATTACAAATACTATTTTTTTCCCATCTCCTGTTGGACTACCACCTAAACCAGATTGAAACTTTTGTAGCGAAAAGCAAACGAGAGACGACTATCGTCCAAAACATTTGCCACAACTAATAGCTCTTCCGGCGATATCTCCACCAGCAACAGCAACTCCGGAGAGATTCCGACGGCAGCAAAAACGGAAGCAGTGGTCCCGAGGCTTCTGGTGGAGCCTCTGACTGCAGTTGAGGCTACAACGGCGACGAGGATGAAGTGTGTGGGGAGGAGCAACAAAGGAATGACGTGGGGGTTCACTTCGGTGATCGAACGACAGAAAGAGATGGAAGACTCTGGCTATGACTACATTCCGAGGTTTAGGATATGGGATGAGTGGATCTGACTCATCTGATAGTCAAACTCAAAATATACTAGTAATAGATATTGGTGTTACTCTGTAGTCTCTGTTAGTGGATATGGTTGGGAGAAGAAACCTTTTGTTAACGTGTTGGGGCCTTGGAAGTATGATTTTGGGCCATTCAGCATTGGGCTTTGGGCTAACTATAGCAACCTTGTCCAGTATAAAATTATTATTATTTTTTTAATTAATAAATTCGGATACCCGAATAAGCAGTTTTTTAAAACCGAATCCGAAACCGAATACTGAGTAATAAATCGGATATAACCGAAATTAGAAAAAAAATCAAAATAATTCGGTTAAAAAAATTTGGTTGTGTTCGGTAATTCGGTTTTATCCGTTTTTTACCCACTCCTAGTTATTAGAGCATGTTCGGTAGTGACTTATATCAACTTATAAGTCATTTGTCACTAATTTTCTGCTTAGCAAACACTTATTTTTTTTACTTATAAGTCGATTTTTAAGTCAAAAAAATAAGCAAACATTTATAACTTATTTTAAAATGACTTTATAAGTCATTTTAAGAGTTAAATATTTTCTAGGTCACTGTACTATAGGTCGACTTACAAATGGGTCACTGAACTTTTTTTTCTTACAATCAACTCATTGAACTTTAATTTACTAACAAAAAGTTTAATATTCCATTAAATATGTTGACTTTGGACAGAATTTGCCACGTAAGCTGCTGACGTAGCAAAATTTTCTGTTGTGCCACAAATCAGTCCTATGTGGCTTTCATGATGTTGAAATGGAGGAAAATTTACAAATGTAATAATATAAATGTACATAAAACAAAATTTTTTTTAATAAAAATTTAAAAAAATGCAGTTTTTTTAATAATAAAAAAAACTGCATTTTTAAAAAAATAAAAATACAAAAATAATTATTTTTATTAAAAAAAAACCAAACAACGTTCTCTCTCTCCTTCTCCGTCACAACAACGCAGTTTGGTTTTACAAAAAATAAAACACTATTTTTTTAAATAAAAATAATTATTTTTAATATAAAAAAGCAATTTTTTTTAATAAAAATAAAAAAAAAAGTTTTTTATTTAAAAAAAACAAAGTTTTTTTTAATAAAATAATTATGTTTAATAAAAATTATAAAAAGCATTTTTTTTTTAATAAAAAAGCACGGTTTTGTTTAATAAAAATAATAAAGCATAGCTTTTTTCTAAAAATAATTTTTAATAAAAATAATTATTTTAAATAAAAAAACAGTACATGATTTTTTGTAATAAAAAATAAAACGCAGCTTTTTTTAAATAAAAATAATTTATGTTTAATAAAAAAGGCAATTTTTTAATAAAAAAAATATTTTTTTTTAATAAAAAAAACAATTTTTAATAAAACAATAATATAACACAGTTTTATTTAATAAAATACTTATTTTTAATTTAAAAAACTCAGTTTTTAATAAAAATAAAATGCAATTTTTAAATAAAAAATAATAAAGCTATGAGTTTTCTTATTTTTATTTAAAATATTTATTTTATTAAAAAAACTTCATTTTTTTTTTTATTAAAAAATTTGTGTTTTTTATTTTATTAAAAAAGCTGCGTTTTATTTTATTTTATTTAAAAATTTATTTTTTAAAAAAGCTGCGTTTTATTATTCTTTTATTAAAAAGCTGTGTTTTTTTATTAAAAAATAATCACTGCTTTTTTTATTTTTATTAAACATAATTATTTTATTAAAAAATTGCTTTTTTTAAAAGAAAAAATTGTGTTTTTTTATTTTAATTAAAAAACTTTTTTTATATTTAAAATAATTATTTTTATTAAAAAAAATTATATTTTATTTTTAAAACCAAATGCGTGGTTTTGTGGCGGAGAAGAGAGAGAGAGAAGCGTTGTTTGGTTTTTTTTTTAATAAAATAATTATTTTTTATTTTATTTAAAAAGCTAGCTTTTTTTATTTTATTAAAAAAAATAGCATTTTCTTAATTTTTATTAAAAAAATAATTATGTTTTATGTACATTTATATGACTACATTTATAAATTTTCCTCTATTTCCACATCATGAAAGCCACATGGGACTTATCTGTGCCACATCAGAAAATTTTGCCACGTCAGCAGCTTACGTGGCAAATTCCGTCCAAAGTCAACATATTTAACGGAATATTAAAATTTTTGTTAGTAAATTAAAGTTCAGTGAGTTGACTGTAAAAAAAAAAAATTCAGTGACCCATTTGTAAGTCGACCTATAGTATAATGACCTTGGAAGCATTTAACCAGTCATTTTAAAATAAGTTGGACCAAATTTTTGTCTATTTTGTCACTCTTCTACTTTACCACTATTTTTATTAATGTCTTTTTTAGTACTCTTTATATTTAATTTTAACTTATAAGTTATTATAAGTCGAACACCTTCATAACTTGTTTTAACTTAATTTCTGACTTATAAGTCAAATTGATGCCGAATGCTTTTACTTATAAGTCACAATTTAAAATAATTTATAAGTGAAATTATATTTTAATTTTAAGTCATTTTAAAATTAGTCGTTGCCGAACGGACTGATGAATGGGTTTTATACCTATGATTTTGACATCTTTAAGGCTTAATTCTTTGTTAACTTTAAGTATTTTTAGTGTCATTTTACTTATTTTTGTGTTTGAGTTGTCGAAAACGGCTTCGAAAGGTCAAAACATGAAAAATGAAGCTTAGTGACATTTTTATAATTTTTGGTTAGGAAAGCCCACCGAGGCGAGGGTTCCCTAGTGTAAAATGGCCGTTAGGGCCAAGTTCAAAAGTACACCCGCCGAGGCGGACATTCCCAGTAAAAAAATACACGTCGGGGCGGGCTTGTCAGGAAGAGGTGATTTCAGAAGTTGAGTCAGAGAAGAATTTGTTTGGCTGATTGGTTGAAGGACTTTAAGTAGGGCTAAAAGACACATAAATACGGATATAAAAGGAGGAGAATTTACAAGGAATAAGAGAGATTATTCCATTAGATTAGAGTAGATTAAATTACGACAAAACCCTAGTTTAGATTAGATTTAGAAATTGAAGCAACTTGAAGATCATTGAAGATCATTCAAACCATGAGCAAGAGGGAGATTCGGATTTACAGAAATAATATTTTATTCTTTCCTCTACTTTTATTTTTGTCTTTTAATGTTTATTCAGTTGTGGATTTTAGATTTTAATTCAATAATCATGAACTAATATTCTTGTTTAAGATTACAACGGAACTTATTGAGTATCTTATTTTAGTTTGCTTCTCTATTAATTATTGTTGATTATTCTTGGATTGTCTATTATAATTTATGCTTATTGCTTAATTGTCTAGCTAACAATTAGCGTGATAATCTATATGAAATTGAGAAACGTCAGATTATAGATTTAGATATGATCATAATAACATATGATTGTGTTTTCTGCATGGCGTTGGAAATCATGATTTATGTTTAGAATAGAGATATGCCTATACATCACATGTAATCTGATAGAGAACTTGTATTTTAAATCCTCTTTAATTGTAATTCACATAGAGATATAATGAATTAGTTAATTAGGTTGTTCTTCTTAATTCTATCATCTGTGAATTTAAGTTCATTTGAGTATGATGCATTGAGAGATGATCATATTTATTTTTGTGTTCTTGATTAACAATTCAGAATAGTGAGCATAACTGATAAGAAGTGCATTAATTTAAGTGAAGTAATAAGTGAAGTTGTGATCTTAAATCTCCATAATCTGATTTTTAACTAGTGGCATGGTAATTAGAATTAGTTTATTAAATAATTTAATTTTAAAATTTAAATTGATTGTTTAAATAAAATTATTTTGGTTAAGAGTTAGTACTTGATAATTGTTATTAATAATTTCTCGTGTGAACAATAGTTGATCGTGTATATTTGCACGTATATATTAATTGATTATGAAATCGATCAACACGAGCTCTTAATATTTACCATTCTTCTTTTTTATTTTGATTTAGTCATTTTTTATTTACTCAAACGTGAAGGATGGTGCGTACAAAAATAATTTCATGTCGTGGACCAGCGTTGAGCCGTTGACCACTGTCGCCTGCGTAGTTAGAAGCCTACTGGTTCTAGCCAGTTGGTTAGTCGAGTCCTACTAGTTTCGACCAGTGGGCTAGTCGGTTTCGACCAATAGCTAGTCAGGTTTGGCTGAATTCTAGTAATCCCAAGTCTCTCCTGGCCACAATTTTTTAGGGTAGAAAATCAACTCGTGATTTGAAATTTAGTTTGAGATTGACTCGAAAAGTTCGAAGACTTAGATTCGATAGTTAAATAAATCGAATCCAACTCATTTTTAATATATACTTGAACACTTAAATGAGTTGAATATAAGCTGACCACTGATGTTCGATTATTTAGCATATCGAATTTTCTATACCTCACTAATTCCTACTTGATACCAGCTTGTTGATCCTACTCTATTATAGTATAAGTATACTCGATTTATTTAATATATTGTATTCAACAATATTTAAAAACTCCACTTATATACTTGAAAAGTGGGGGGTGGGGGTGGGGGTGAGGGTGGGAGTTATAGTTCTTGTACATATTCATCAATTCAAGAGTGATAATATCATCTCATTAATTTTTTACAAGACTCAAAATCTACTTTGAAAAGTTCAAATTTAAATTATTCTAATTAATTTAATGAGTTAATTTTCTCCACATCATCATAATATTAATGATCCAGTTCGGATTTGTGTATGTCTGATGTCTCAAATTCTTGCGAGTAGCTCGACTAAAATATGAGTTGAGTTGAGTTGAGTCGAGTCGAGTGGAGTCGAGTTAAACATGAATACAATAAAACGAGTCGAATTAATAAAGATTGCAAAATTATATTCGAATTCGAGTACGAATACATACACCTTTAACAAATTGAGTACAATCTGATCGTAAAAAACTGTTCAACCCGACTCGACTTAATATCATTTTCACCCATATTACTTTTACTTTACTATCAAATTATTTCACCCTCTATTAATTAATAGCTCGATACTCTCATTTTTCAAAAAAAATAAAAATAATAGTAATATATGAGTATTCTTCTTGCACTCTTTTATCTTATATATCTAAATATATTTGTATTTAATTAGTATTGATATAAGTTTATCATTATATATTTTTAATATATACTTGATAATTAGAATGTAATTCACCCAATTAAGCTTGTAATCAAATTACACGATTTAAATATTTTCTTGCATCACATTCATACGATGCAATCTCATATTAAGGCACACAATTACATATATAAATGTCAAATCAAACATTATCTACTTTTTATCACTTACTGCGAGTTTGCGACTTCAACGTTCAAAACGAGAATTAGATAGCAATGTAGTGTCAAATATAAATGTTGCACGAACTTTAATGATGAACAAAGATATGTCTTTCCTTCCGATTCTTAATATAAATTCGTTTTTACGCGTATGCTTATGAAATTAAGGAAATAATTGAAAAACATTAATTATATTATCAATTGTCTATAATACCCTTCACTTCACTTATGTCATAAATATGGATCAAAAAATTAGGTAGAGTAATAAGGGACAATTTAGAAAAAATAGTAATCAATTCTCCTATATAACCACAAACGACAAATAATTAGGAATAACAAAAAAAATCTAAAACGACTTACATATAGGAATGGAGGGAGTATTATAATGACATATTATCACTATATATATTATGATCACATTATATTGCATTAGGCTGATGAAGTCTTACGCGATCTCCAACAGTAGTAGTAATTTTTTTAAAAAAATTGAATTTTATTGACCTACATGATAATTTGAATAATATTATTTATTATTTTAATATTTTATATTTTATCGATCTCTTCAATTCAATTAATGCACTATTTGACTTAAAATAATAATAATTGATAACATTTGAAATAATTAATAGGAGTAACATTCATTTTTTAAAAGATAACATTCTAAAAATAAATTATATTTAATCAAAACTAAATTCCATTCCAAGAAAAGTAGTTACTTTGTTTTCTCCTCTTAATTAATATGGTGAGAGTTATCTTACATACATACTATGTGGATTCAGCCGTTAAATATTTAACAAAATACACGGAATATTGAATTATTGTAAAAAAAGAGAGAGAGAGTATAATTCAATGAGTTAACTGATAAGAAAAGTAGTTCAATGACGATATAATTTTGTAAAAAGGGAAAAAATATATTTAACCCCATTGATTAGTGAGTCACTGCAGATAGTAGAGATATATACATAGCACCAAGGAGGGGTTTTGTCCCTTTAATTAGGTGGTCTGTTACCTCTTCCATGCATCTAGCTCCATTTTTTCGGAAAGTATATATAATTAACTATATATACTGAAAATGTGCCCTAAAACATGCTTGTACATATATATCTGCATCACTAAAATTCTGATTGCAAAGATAATTAAGACAGACAATAGAGTAAAAATTTGTTGAATTAGAAGTTAAACATATATAAAATCTGATCATGCATATATACATACTGCGGAAAAGTATAAAAAACAAAGAAAAAAGAAAAAAAGGTGACAATTAAGACAGCATGCATGCATAATTTTTATTACTCTACTTATTAGCATAGGCTTGCGTACAAGCACGGCAATGCGATAATGCCTTGCAAACATGAAGGCCAGGTGCCTCAGACAGACAGACAAACAAACATGTAAAAATAAAACTGAAACATGATTATACTATATATATATATATATATATATATATATATCCAGCCCCCTACACACCTTGATCCTCAAGATCATTTGTAGCTGGTAATTTGTTAGATGATGGTTCGGAGTTGTGCTGTGAATTTGGTCCTGCTGGTGCAACTCTATCTCCTCCAATTAGTGATCTCCTCCGATACGTCTCGAGTGTTGAGGGATCAAAGCCTAACTTGCTTAGAAAAAGTTGGCTATCAAAATTCTTCTGAATGGTACTTGGAGCACCATGTTGAAGAATGCGTGATTCAGATGTTTTGAATAAAGAGAAGAAGGTGGTGAAAATGAGTAGCGCTAGCGGTATCCACTTAGCTGTTAAATTAGCCATGCACTCTTAATTTAATTAGGAAGTTGTAATCTGAGAAAATAAATTGTAGTAGTGACTTTGCATGGTAACTAATTGCTTATGTTCTTCCTATTTATAGGGCTTAATTCGAAGAAAGTGATGAGGCCTGATAGTGGAATGAACATATGATTTTGTTTTTTGTTTAAATAAACAGACAAAGCTTCCTAGTAGGATTGTTGTCTTCTCCCAAAAAGAATGTCCCCTTTCTCTGGTGGAATTGCAGGCCTAGTCATGCTGACCTTAATTTATTTTTAAGGAACTTAACCAATAAATATTAAACACTAATTAATTATATATATTCACAAATCATGACTAAAATTTCATATGATTATGGAACGTACGGCAGCAAAAAATTCATTGATATATTTGCCAAAAAGTGGTATGTTGTTAATTACTTAAATTTCTTTCTTCACCTAATTGTGTCTTATTGTTGTCTACCATGTTATAGTTGAATCATCTTTTCACCCAAAAAGAAGGTTAGCTAACCCGATTATCTCCTCCAAGTAATTAAGAAAGACACAAATATATATATACTAATTAACTTCTTTTTGCCGGTCAAATAAAATAAAATATCCCTACTAACTAATTGCAGGTAACTAACGGACTGTTCATGACTAAAGACTACTGCAAACGCCTTATGATTACAACAACATTTATTGCAACTTTTGCGAAGAATCCTGCAAACACTAACATTAGGAGAAATGAATGTAACACTGCAAAAGTTATTTAGCTTCTTGATTAATCATTTGTGGTGCTATATATGATCAGCCTCTACTATGCTCACTCCCCAAACCCTAGGTTGGCTGCAGGCAGTACTGTGCAATTTCTGATTTTTTAATTAATGTTACAAAAATATAATACTTCTTATATTCCAAAATATAATATCATTATTGTTTTCTAAAGTCAATATGAGACATTTTTAAAGTCAAATTGTCATAGATTTATTTAATTTTAATCAATATAAGAATTAATATCGTAATTAATTATCCAAACTAGTAACTAATTATAAATTTATTTTTCATAATTTTAAATGAATCTCATCAACTTTAAATTTAAAAATATTATAAAATAACTTTCAAAGATCAATAACGATATTATAATTTAGAATGAAAGGAGTACCTCCTAAAATGGGCTAACTATTTAATTAAACATGAAACAAAGGCAATGCAAATTTAATTCAAGTTTTTTAGATTTTCTATAAGCGTTGATTGGCTATAGCCCAAACACAATTCACATAAGAAGATAAGGTGGTGTATACTAGTTTTTTTGTGTGCTAAATGCTCCACTCTTTGAGTAGTTTTATAATTATCTTAAAATTAATCAATCTTCACCGATAACAAACATATGTTCATATATCAACTAAGTGGAAAATCTTTGTTTAGATGACTAGGAAAATCTAGTTGATGCATAGTTTTCATTGACTCAGTCACAATGTCACATCACTTATGGGGTGTTTAATTTGTTCCCCTCCTCCCCTCCCCCCCCCCCCCCCCTCCCCCCTCCCCCTCCCCTCCTTCTTCTTGTGATTTGCCTTTTTTTTTTTTTTTAACTTAATTGTCAGGTAATGAATAATATCGCCAAATATCGGCCAGTCGCAGAAAAGTTTAAAATGGACCACCACCACCTCACTCATGTTACAAACTTGTTACCTGTCGAACTCTAGTTGAATAATCAAATCTTATGCTCTCTTTTTTTACATCATTTTTATAATTTATGTTTTTAGTTGTATTTTATTTATAATATATATGTTGATAAACCTAGCTAAGTATATAAAAAAAGAAAAAGAAAAAGGAAAAAGAAAATCCGCATGCATGCATGTGGAATTAATTATCTGCGTCCTGCTCCACCGATTGAATTATGGGGCACCACAATGAGCATTTCAGTCGAAAAATGGATATTTGTACGTTGGATAACAAATTAACAAGCTATCATGCGGTGGCGGCGCCAAGTTTTAGCACCTACCTACCTATAATAAAGATTTATCTACAGACTAAATTAATCTTTTTGGCTAATGAAACAATTAAGCTTATTTTAATCAAAATGTGGCGTGGCTCCACGCTAAGTTAATTAATTGACTGTACGTACCTAGTTTCAACATTTACAATGATGGAGCTGCATGTGCCATGATATATAGCAGCAATTAATCCACAAGTACTTCTAGGGGACTGTGGTTTCCCGACCGGGGTTGTGACAGACCGGATTTTTTTTTTTTTTTTTTTGATTGTAAAATAATTAATGTGATTTATTGGTATTGGAATTGAAATTTTTACAAAATTTTTACAAAATCATGTGTAATGATTCAGTTTCAATAAATCATATTAATTATTTTGCAGTCAAAAGCAAAAAAAATAAAAAAAAAATTCCGACCAATCACTAGTCCGATCGGAAAACCACGGTCCCCCTAGACTTTCTAAATCCACAATGACTATTTTTGTACCAGTTGTTCACTAATTAATAAAGAATAAAAACTACATGTGTCTAATTTAAAAAGTAATCAAAACTCATGTATTTTTTTCTTTCTCTGCATCTGCATTCACAGTTGGTACTGCATGTACAGAATTTTTTATAGAATCATTAAAATTCATTATATTTAATGATATATATATATATATATATATATATATATATATATATATATAATAGCACAACATTAATGTTCTTTGGTGGTACGTGACCCTCTTTTCTTTTATCCAAATTTCAGAAGAGATTCGGAAGAATTAAGAATTAGAAAGATTAAAATAAAGACAAATTAGATTCGGTCTCTTTTAACCATATTACCTAGCTAATACCGCATCAAAGACCATCAAGACTAAAGAATAATCTACTTTTCCAACCTAGTCGCCTCGTACAAATGGCTCTTGCCATTGAATTATATATACCCTCAAAGAGTCAAAGATTATATATATATATATATTAATTAGTAGCAGATTATTTATCTCTAAAAGAAATAATAAATAGGAAGTAGGGACGGGACCAAAAGCAATTAAGTTCGTTCAAGAATCTTTTGTTTTAGCTAAAGAAGGACGTTTTAAGCATATACTAATATCTTATCCAGACATTCAATAAATAATGCCATGGAAATTATTTTAATCGTCCGAGCAATTAATTATTAGCTTGATAATGCTCCACCACCTTCATATTAATTATCACCACAACAATCTATCATTAATTAATTCCTCATTTTATGATATGAACACGCTGTACTGTACTCTTTCTTCCTAAGAAAGGAGGGAGTACTATCTGTCTCTTGTATTTTGCTCTTCATGGAAATATAATGCATGATTATTTATTTATTTTTATCAGCAGAGTGGCATTACAAAAATTAAATACCAAACAGATGCATGCACTAAAGCATAAAACAAATCAAAACTAAAAGTAAGCACCATTATCATGCCTTGAAATGTAGATAAGTACTTCCTAATTAATCTTGTATATTATGCATGGTCCATTCTTATGGTACTCTCCCTTTGATTAATTTTAATTTTTAAATTTAATATTTTTAATTTCAAGTGTAAAATAATTCATTTAATTTTTGAAAATAATAAATATTATAATTAATAGAATTTTAAATAATTTTTACAGTGTTTGCAATTACAGTATATTGTATAAACTTAATTATAAATAAATATAAATTTTGAATTTAAAAATCTCTCAAATTAACATCATAAAGTCAACATCTATCTTATATTTTGCCACAGAAAATATATTTCAATACTGATTTTAGTGATGCTATTTCCACCCAGCCCATGTACTACGTACAAAAATAAAATCTTAAAATAGTCTGTTTATTATTAATTAGAGAGTAGGAAGTGCTTATCTGGTGAGAATATTGAGTGGTGAAATTTGTAATGTACTACTACTATACTGATGTGTTTTAGTCTTTTGATAACTAGGTCATGTCAATATGGGATTATCATATTTATATGGGATTTATCTGATCTAGGTCATGTCTTCATGTCTTAATTAGGGGATCGAGTTTTAGCGAGGCAGGGGTTGGGGAATTTTATTTTATTTTATTTTTTTGGGGAAGGGGGGGGGGGGGGTACCTTCCTGTTGTTCTCAAGTTGAAATAAAGTTATCAATTTTGTGTCCTTAACCCCCTATTCTTCTATGTAGAGGACCAAATCCATCTTACTACAACCGATGACATTATTTAATTTAGTGAATGAACAGGAAGACAAATGTTGAATGCGGTTTCTCAATATTTTTATTCATTATGTTGAGATTAATAGTCTTACGAGTTATTTGTTTAGGATTGAATGAGTTTGAATGAGCCAAGATTTGAACGAATAAGTCATTAAGACTATTTGTTTACAAGTTTTGAAATCTGAATGGGACTGAATAGAACTGACCGATTCTTTTAAAAAATTTGTCTGAAACGGTTGAATAAGTCTGAGTATCATTTTTTTACCCAAATAGTCATCCATGCATCTCCATTTCTATATCTCGATCATCTGCCATTGCACACCCAATACATGCAAGCAAACCGACCTCCATCTTCAAACCCCTAGTAGATTCACCATCATCGAAAAACATTCACCCCCTCCACCACTCATCTTCAAAATCCTACCACCTTAGATCCAAAAACATTATATCACCATGCTTAACAATCGCTGCGAGCTAGCCGCAAAGTCCACCAAATCCGATAAAAAACATTCATATACCCAAAATAACAACCCAGATCTATAGTTATACCATTACTAAATTACAAAAAGAAAAAGAAAAAGAAAAAAGTATCAACCCCTCCTCTCATCCAACAATTAGCAATATTCAGATTATGAAGAAAAAATAGAGGGAAGAAGAAGAAAATGGGTTCTCTTGATCTGAAACTTTTTCATTTTTTATTTTTAATATTTCTATTAACAATGAAAAAGTACGGGATGATTAAGAGACGAAGATGAGAGACGAGGGACGAGGGACATGGGATGGGGGTAGGAACAAGAACGGCCAACTGGAAAGGGGAACTGGGACGGAAAGGGGAAAGGAGAAAGGAGGGGGATTATTAGGATATGATTTTATATTTATCTTTCGGTTAAATTTTGTTAAGTTTTTATCTTTAGTTTTTGTTTTTTTTAATTATTAATGTTTTGTTTAATTGTTGTTTTATTTTATTTAATTGTTATTTTATTTAATTTAATTATTGTTTTGATAACGTATTATTCTTTATTACTATTATGCATTTTTATTTACGTAAAATAATAAAAGAAAATTTGTAGAATGATTCATTTTAAATTTGTTTGAATTATTCAATATTTTGTTTGATAATTTGTTTTAACTATTTATTTTTATATGTTGTACGATGAATATTGTATTTAATTTTTTTAATACGTCAGAATGTAATTATATACTTGTTCATCATAGTTCTGAGGATAAAATAGTAAAAATCATTATTCAAATATTTCGGACATATCAATTATTAAACAATTTTTTTCATTCAATATTTGACTTCATTCAGCTCATTCATATTGCTTAAACATTCAGAACCGTTTAATTTACATTCCATAAATTAAACTTGAAAATTTATTATATATATTTAAGTGATTTCTTCACTTATTATATACCAATGAACCATTTTAAGTTAAATCTATCTATACAAAATAGGACTATTTTTGAACAAACATAATTTCCCGCTCAAAGTCATTAAAAGATTCGGACCGTTAAAACTTTGGGATAAATCTAACCATTGAATCTAACCATGGACTGAAATCAAATAACTTCACTAATACTATTACTTTCAAAAACAACCGTATAGCATACACACGTTCTCTGAGAAATCGCTGGAAAGAAAGGAAAAAGAGAGAAACAAAACACGGAGGGAAAAAACCAACCATTCAAAACCCTATTCAAACCCATAAGGAATTCCTGGGTTTTTCTTCCTCTTCTACCTGTTCAAACCCAGAAGGACATCAAAACCCTTTTCAATCTAAACCTCAACCCATCGATTTCTACAAAGAAGAATAACCTCAACAAACCAACAATAACCCCCGCCGATGATTCTCGACGACCCACTACCACCGCAAAGCCACCACCAACCGATGATTCTCGACGACAGCAGCGGCGACGAAGAAAACCCCAAGGCCCCGAATAAACGTGCAAAAACATGGGTCCAAGAAGAGACACGAACTCTCATCAGCCTCCGCCGGGAAATCGACTCTCTCATCAACACTTCGAAATCCAACAAGCACCTGTGGGACCAGATTTCAGCCAAAATGAGGGAAAAAACGTTTGATCGCTTTCACTATGTATGTAATCGACAAGTGGAGGAATTTGTTGAAGGAGTTCAAAAGTCTAAGCAAAGCAATGACTAGCATTGATCCCAAGAGTTCGTCTCCTGCTTCCAACTTTTATCCCTTTATGCAACGCTCTGATAAAGGTATAACCTTTATGCACCTGTGGGTCTTTCTTTTTGTTCGGATATTGTGTTTGCATTTGTATTCTAGGGTCTCTGAGTGATTTGTGGTGATTGTTTGTTAAGATTATAAATTATTTCATAAATGGTTTAAGGAGCTCAAGCGAATTTCTTAAGATTAAAAATATATACTACTTTTCTAATTAATCTATTTTAAAATAAAGAAAAATATTTTATTGGATGACACGATAATTTAGCAACCTTGATTTTGATGAGGTCATTAGTAATAAGGAATGGCCAAATATGTAGTTGAACACTGAAGTAGCAATTTCATTCCCTCACTCACTCTGTTAAGCGTAACAGAGGAGCCAAGTCGTCTTAAAAACTTTTCTCAACTTTCTGTCTCTGCTTTTTTTCATTTGTTATTGGTTTTCCTCCTCTCCTTTCTTATATTCCCCTGTTTTTCTCTCCCAAAGCTTCAACAATGGCAGACATTACCCACCCTCCTATGGAACAACTCCGTGACCTTGAATACTGCATTGATTCTAACCCTCCATGGCGTATGTCTTTCTCTCTACATCAACATAATTATAGACTGTTAAACTCTGGCATCAGTCTAGGTCCAAATTTAGATCACTTTCAATACTTATAGATTGATTTTTCATATACATTTACTAGCGATAACCCGTGCCTGAAGTTTTTTCATATACATTTAAGCTATTTTGCAGATTAGTATTGTAGATTTCTTTTTCATGGAAGTTTATTTTTTTCAAGCTTAGCATTAGGTATAGACTAACTCCTAATTTGCTCAAGACACATTGTAGATTTCTTTTCAAGTTTATTTAAGATATTCTTCATTTTTTACTGATTTTGTGCTTTAATTCTTCTTAATTAGTTTTCTTCATTCCGGCATTTTTGCTTGAATTCTTCTTTACCCATACTTGCCAACCAAGACTGTAAATACTCAGTTTACCAAATATATGAAGACTGGGTAACGGTTCAGATACTTTTGAAGATTTCTTTTCGATTTTTCATTTTTTTAATTCTTTTCAAGAAAATTAAAAAATGGATATTATGTATATATTCTTGCTCGTTGTGAATTTTGTCGTCTAATCGAGAGGAATTCAAGAACGGTTGAAACAGTCGGATAAGAGTTTTGGGTTTATATGTTGGATTTTCTCTGCTATTTCTTTTGAATATCAGTTTCCTCTCTCTTTTTTTCTCTTTAGGAATTTTAACAAACACTCACTACCATTGTCATGCATGCAAAGACTGATTTTTTACTTTTTTGATCAAATTAATTAATTTTTAAATAAACAATCTTATTTATATAGTTTTAGATTATGTTCATCCGTAAAAACAATAAAATGAATATATATATATATATATATATATATATATATATATATATATATATATATATATATATCTTTGCTTGTGTGGAAAAGTGGAAAATGGTGAAGCACTAAATGTGTTTGATCAATTGAAATATAATAGCAGTTGCCTTTCATTGTTAACATGGAATACAATTATATTGGGTTTAATTCAAGATGGTCATACTGATATTTGGAAACAATATGTTGAAATGATGGATTGTGGTGTTGTGATTGGTGTTGAGACTATTACTTCCTTGATTCAAACCATTTGTATTTCAAATAGTGACCTTCTTTGGCAAGCTCTGAAAATCCGATATGTGCCCAATATTGCTTTTAAATTGTTGGTATCTGGAGTTTACAGAGAAAAGAATTGTTGCAGAGTATTTGGGTTTAATATGGGGTTTAATATGGGTGTATTTAGAATGACTTTTAATTTGACTTTTAATTTATTTAGTATATCTTGACTTTTAAATTATTATAATATTTAGTTGTTTGGACGTTTTTTTATTGTCTATAGACTATAGTGAATTAGTGATACATGCATTCAATTAATGGTTCCAGAGTTCAAATTGATCAGTTGCTACTTTTTAAGTTAATATATTTGAATATGAAGTTGGAATAAAGGAAGAAAAATGTAATAATGTGCATGTACTTTTTTTTTTTTTCTTTTTGGTATTATATTTTAAATTTTAATAACTAGATTGGTTTTAGTTCTGATTGATCCAAAACTTTTTTTTGCTGGAATATATCCTTTAATATAAAAGATAATCATGTACACGTTTTAAATTATATTCTTTATCTTTTTTCCCCCTTTCTATAATAACTATTTATCAGGTTCAATCAAAGACATGAAAGACTTCAGATATTCAGTTTGTTGTCTTGCACTAATGTGTTTGATTAACACACAGTACACACATAATATGTCCATTCCATTAACTAATAATAGCATATGAATTTTGTCAAAAAACAACTAATAATGAGTAGTAGAATTATTAACTATTTTACATAGAAAGAGGAAAATTTTAGTTCATTAGACATTAACTATTGTTGCATTAGTAGATCGATTGTATTTGAGTCTTCTTAATTTTTTTAATTTTTTTGAAAATATTGAATATTCCGGTCCAGTAAACATGTCCATGTAGAAGGACTAGCTTTAGATTGTTTGTGTGTCAGTGTTGGACTGTTGTTTGAGCTCTGTAATTCATGACTATACTATTAATTATCCGCTAACAAGATTATCTGGTAATTAGTTCACCTTAATTTCTCAATTTTGATATGTTCTCTTTCAGTTGCATATGAATTGTATACACACACACACACATGTGTTCGTATTCAGTTGTGATTGTGTACATGCTTTCCTTCCTAGAGTTTTTCCCCCCATTTTTAAGCTGTTTTGTATCATATCTTTGTTGAGTTTTGTGTTGCAGTTGTAAGTTTCCCGATTATGGTAATGTTTGGTTAAAAATTATTATTTTGATTATGATAGTATGAAAATTGGGTCCAAATTTTGTAGTGTGTAATATCCTTTTAAATTAATGTCTCTCATTTGCATAAGTACTTGATAAGTTTAATATCTAATACTCCTACATATTAAGTAAGTAAGATTTTATTAGTTGTTATTACTACCTCCCTTTAAAATGACAATCGTACCCTTTATTGAAAATTAACTTCTTCTAGCATGACACATTTATTCTATTTTAAACAATCATTTAACCTTCTTTTTTAAAACAATCAATTAAGTAGTTAAATATTGTGAATTACTATTATTTTGAATTTGAAATATTGTTTTAGTTGTGATAGATTTAATTATTAATAAGAATATTCTTTCGTATTTTGAATTTGATTCGTTTCACACTAATACATTTTTCAATAGCGAATATGAATCATGAGGTCACCTACCTTACCTGGGACCACCTTCTTATCTTTGTGTTTGGATATATAAGTTCCTTTTCGGACTTAATGAAAATTGAACAATTAATATTCCTTTTGAAATTACTAACGTGTCTTTCAATTTGGGACGGGAAGATTATAATTCTGAATGCAGTAAAATTATTTTCTTCTTTTATAGCAAACTTGCAATTTAATAATTTTTTTTATACTTTCTATATTTAACCTTCTTTTTTCCTTTCTTTAATAGAGAGAGCTTTATCGAAAAAAGAATATTGGCATTATCATTCGAGAAGAATCTGAATTGAAGATGATGCATAAGGCAAGATAAGATTACTTTTTCTTTTCTTAAGCTCATACTTTATTTTCCAAGACAAAACATCTTATATTTGTGCCAATCGTGGGAAAATCAAAGAAAACATCGAGCAAAGGAAAAAGGGAAGGAGTTTCAAAAAGGAAAAGAGAAAGAAAATCAACCCCCCAATTTGCATGTGGTAAGTATACAATATTCCATACATTTACGTTAGTAGTTACAAATATTTGTTACACAAAGTCATTTAAACAAAATATTTGAACCTAATTTATTAACGATTAATCGGTCTTAGACTTATCATAGTCAAGTGTGGTGCTTTTAGTACTTGAAGCAAAGATGATGAAGCAAAGATGATAATTTATTAACGACACTATGCCTTCTTAGGTTTATAATTATACATCTTTTTAGGGTTTCAATAATAATATTATTGACGAAAAGGCAATAACCATATTGCATAGCGCTTTCGTGTGAAATACAAAACCAAACAAACTGAATATATGCACCCTAATCTGAATAAATAGAAAATATTATTTTTTGCTCCAAAAAACACTACGACTTCTTCTCTTTACACTTAGATATCTATTGTTATTTGTAGGGATCTAATAAAAATATCCTTGACGAAGCTCCAATTCCTCGACGTAAAAGACGAGAAAGGGATAGTGGTGATGTGCGTCCAATACATATTGCTCAGCGCTTGCGTCGTGAAAGAGAGAAGCAAGCAAAAATAATACAATCTCAACCATATACATTTCAACCAAGATTTTTCCATGGTTTGATCCCCAGGCCATCCAAACGCGCAGCTTATGAACGGGATTGTATCGCGATCAAGAATCATTTTTATCAGCATTTGTTGTTAAAACCTGCGCCATCGAATTCTAATCGAATTCCTCCAGTTCCGATTTTACCACCTCAAGGGTTACATTCAACTAACTCAAATTCAATGGGTGCAGAAATCCTCCTTCCACCAAATAATATAGAGCATGTACATGACTCCCGTACCATTATATCATCTTCCATGCCTACATCACCAACTTTTGGGTTAGTTCAATGCAAATTATTTCTAACTACATACCATAAGGAGTGTTACGATATATGTGAACTATTTGAAACAAGTTCATTTATTTTCTAGGTTATTACCAATTATTCAGTCAATCCTTGATGAAGCTTGCGTACAAGAGGAGGCATTACATGCAAATATAGCCCCTCTGCCGCATCCTATTTTAGGAAGACACTACCTCGATAAAATGATTATACAATGTCCTCACTGCTCAGCATTACATTGGAAAGCCGAAAAGTTAACAAATTCATCATTGACGCATACTTTCTTCTAATATGTTGTTTGCAAGGAAAGATTCGACTTCCACAACTATTAACGCCTCCTCTAGAAATTCAATCATTATATGATGGCAATGATGATAAGTCAAAGTCCTTTCGAAGTTATACCCGACTGTACAATGCGGCTAATGCTTTTACGAGCTTAGGTGTACATATGGATGATAGAGTGGTTCCTGGTAGGGGTCCCAACGCATTTATAATCCATAGGGAATTGCAACATCGGATAGGGTTATTACAACCTCCACCCGGTCAAGATCCAGTATATGCACAGTTGTACATTCATGATGCGGCAGTTGCTTTAGAATATCGTTCTCGGAGAAACCCGAAGCTGCGAGAGGATGTCCTAAGAACAATCCAGGATAGTCTTTTGAGATACAACTCATTTTCGGGTAAGTTTAGATATGCAGCTGCAATTTTAAGCAGGGAATATCTGAACAATCGCGACATCCCAACATACCTTCATTATAGTGCAGCAAAAGACCGTCGAACTCATAATTTACCCACGTCAGAGGAGGTTGCTGTAATATTACCTGGAGATGGTGTTGAATTCTCTGCGATGAGGGATATTATTGTACGGTTAAGAGGGAGTGACCAGCTGATGCAGATAAATGAATGCCATCCAGCTTATTTACCACTATATTACGTATTGTTGTTTCCGTATGGTGAGCTTAGATGGGAACCTAATTTTAAGCAGTGAGATGTCAATCAAGGTAAAGCTTCATCAAAAAGACTTACGTAATTGCAATATTATGGGTATCATTTGTTTGAAAGACCTACTGAGTATTTAACTATCTTGAGGGGTTGAAGATTATTTCAAGAGTTTATTGTAGATGCATGGGCGGCAACAGAGCAAAATCGATTAACATATTATAGGCTCAACCAGCAAAAATTACGATCTGATCTATACCAAGATCTGGTCGAGGTAGTTCCTGATGGGTTAGAGGCTAATCAAGTTGGTAAACGAGTAGTTTTGCCTTCTTCTTTTTTTGGGAGTCCAAGGGAAATGTTTGAAATCTTCTAAGATTCTATGGCCATAACTCGGTATAACCAACACCCACGATATTTTCTTAACTATTTTGGCATATTGAATTGGCAGAGATAAAAGATGCAATTGTTACCACATCAAACGTCAATTGACCGCTTGGACTTGGTGGCCGCGTATTTGAATTGAAGCGGCGAGCTTTGATGATGGAGATTGATAAGAAGAAAGTATTTGGTGCAAAGGTGGCACATGTTTTCACGATTGAATTCAAAAGCTTGGGTTGTGCACGCATACGCATTTGCTAATATTTCTTCAAGGTCCGATAAAATCTGAACACCGGATTATATATATTCAAGAAAATTAAAAAATGGATATTATGTATATATTCTTCGTCATTTGTAAATTTTGTAAATCTAATCGAGAGGAATTCAAGAAACGGTTAAACAATCGAATAAGAGTTTTGGGTTTATATGTTGGATTTACTCGTTATTTCTTTTGAATATCGGTTTCCTCTCTTTTTTTCTCTTTAGGAATTTTAACAAACACTCACCCCCCATTGTCATGCATGTAAAGACTGATTTTTTACTTTTTTGATCAAATTAATTAATTTTTAAATAAACAATCTTATTTATATAGTTTTACATTATGTTCATCCTTAAAAAACAATAAAATGAGATATATATATATGTGCTGCTTGTGTGGAAAAGTGGAAAATGGTGAAGCACTAAATGTGTTTGATCAATTGAAATATAATAGCAGTTGCCTTTCATTGTTAACATGGAATACAACTATATTGGGTTCAATTCAAGATGGTCATACTGATATTTGGAAACAATATGTTGAAATGATGGATTGTGGTGTTGTGATTGGTGTTGAGACTATTACTTCCTTGATTCAAACCATTTGTATTTCAAATAGTGACCTTCTTTGGCAAGCTCTAAAAATCCGATATGTGCCCAATATTGCTTTTAAATTGTTGGTATCTGGAGTTTACAGAGAAAAGAATTGTTGCAGAGTATTTGGGTTTAATATGGGGTTTAATATGGGTGTATTTAGAATGACTTTTAATTTGACTTTTAATTTATTTAGTATATCCTGACTTTTAAATTATTATAATATTTAGTTGTTTGGACATTTTTTTATTGTCTATAGACTATAGTGAATTAGTGATACATGCATTTAATTAATGGTTCCAGAGTTCAAATTGATCAGTTGCTACTTTTTAAGTTAATATATTTGAATATGAAGTTGGAATAAAGGAAGAAAATGTGTAATAATGTGCATGTACTTTTTTTTCTTTTTTCTTTTTGGTATTATATTTTAAATTTTAATAACTAGATTGGTTTTAGTTCTGATTGATCCAAAACTTTTTTTTGCTGGAATATATCCTTTAATATAAAAGATAATCATGTACACGTTTTAAATTATATTCTTTATCTTTTTCCCCTTTCTATAATAACTATTTATATCGGTTCAATCAAAGAAAGACATGAAAGACTTGAGATATTCAGGTTTGTTGTCTTGCACTAATGTGTTTGATTAACACACAAGACATACATAATATGCCCATTCCATTAACTAATAATAGATATGAATTTTGTCGAAAAAAAACAACTAATAATGAGTAGTAGAATTATTAACTATTTTACATAGAAAGAGGAAAATTTTAGTTCATTAGACATTAACTATTGTTGCATTAGTAGATCGAATTGTATTTGAGTCTTCTTAATTTTTTAATTTTTTGAAAATATTGAATATTAGGTCCAAATAAACATGTCCATGTAGAAGGACTAGCTTTAGATTGTTTGTGTGTCGGTGTTTGGAATCGTTGTTTGAGCTCTCGTAATTCATGACTATACTATTAATTATCCGCTAACAAGATTATCGGTAATTAGTTCACCTTAATTTCTCAATTTTGATATGTTTCTCTTTCGAGGTTGCATATGAATTGTATACACACACACACACACACACATATGTGTTCAGATTGATTGTGATTGTGTACATGCTTTCCTTCCTAGAGTTTTTCCCAGTTTTTAAGTCATTCGTATCATATCTTTGTTGAGTTTTTGTGTTCCAGGTTGTAAGTTTCCGATTATGATAATGTTTGGTTAAAATTATTATTTTGATTATGATAGTATAAAAATTGGGTCCAAATTTTGTAGTGTGTAATATCCTTTTAAATTAATGTCTCTCATTTTGCATAAGTACTTGATAAGTTTAATATCTAATACTCCTACATATTAAGTAACCGTATTTTATTAGTTGTTATTACTACCTCCCTTTAAAATGACAATCGTGCCCTTTATTGAAAATTAAATTCTTACCGTGACATATTTATTCTATTTTAAACAATCATTTAACCTTCTTTTTAAAACAATCAATTCGTAGTTAAATATTGTGAATTATTATTATTTTGAATTTGAAATATTGTTTTAGTTGTGATAGATTTAATTATTAATAAGAATATTCTTTCATAACTGAATTTGATTCGTTTCACACTAATACATTTTTTCAATAGCGAATATGAATCATGAGGTCACCCTGCCCACAGGACCACCTTCTTATACTGTGTTTGGATATGTAAGTTCCTTTTTCAGACTTAATGAAAATTGAACAATTAATATTCCTTTTTGAAATTTCTAACGTGTCTTTCAATTTGGGACAGGAAGATTATAATTTACAATGCATGGTAAAATTATTTTCTTCTTTTATAGCAAACTTGCAATTTAATAGTTTTTTTTATACTTTCTATATTTAACCTTCTTTTTTCCTTTCTTTAATAGAGAGAGCATTATCGAAAAAAGAATATTGGCATTATCATTCGAGAAGAATCTGAATTGAAGATGATGCATAAGGCAAGATAAGATTACTTTTTCTTTTCTTAAGCTCATACTTTATTTTCCAAGACAAAACATCTTATATTTGTGCACTGTCAGGAAAATCAAAGAAAACATCGAGCAAAAGAAAAAGGGAAGGAGTTTCAAAAAGGAAAAGAGAAAGAAAATCAACCCCCCAATTTGCATGTGGTAAGTATACAATATTCCAGACATTTACGTTAGTAGTTATAAATATTTGTTACACAAAGTCATTTAAACAAAATATTTGAACCTAATTTATTAACGACACTGGTACTAGACTTATCATAGTCAAGTGTGGTGCTTTAGTACTTGAAGCAAAGATGATGAAGCAAAGATGATAATTTATTAACGACACTATGCCTTCTTAGGTTTATAATTATACATCTTTTTAGGGTTTCAATAATAATATTATTGACGAAAAGGCAATAACCATATTGCATAGCGCTTTCGTGTGAAATACAAAACCAAACAAACTGAATATATGCACCCTAATCCGAATAAATAGAAAATATTATTTTTTGCTCCAAAAAACACTACGACTTCTTCTCTTTACACTTAGATATCTATTATTATTTGTAGGGATCCAATAAAAATATCCTTGACGAAGCTCCAATTCCTCGACGTAAAAGACGAGAAACGGATAGTGGTGATGTCGTCCAATACATATTGCTCGGTTACTTTGCGTCGTGAAAAGAGAAAGCAAGCAAAAATAATACAATCTCAACCATATACATTTCAACCAAGATTTTTCCCTGGTTTGATCCCCAGGCCATCCAAACGCGCAGCTTATGAACGGGATTGTATCGCGATCAAGAATCATTATTATCAGCATCTGTTGTTAAAACCTGCGCCATCGAATTCTAATCGAATTCCTCCAGTTCCGATTTTACCACCTCAAGGGTTACATTCAACTAACTCAAATTCAATGGGTGCGGAAATCCTCCTTCCACCAAATAATATAGAGCATGTACATGACTCCCGTACCATTATATCATCTTCCATGCCTACATCACCAACTTTTGGGTTTAATTCAATGCAAATTATTTCTAACTACATACCATGAAGAGTGTTACGATATATGTGAACTATTTGAAACAAGTTCATTTATTTTCTAGGTTATTACCAATTATTCAGTCAATCCTTGATGAAGCTTGCGTACAAGAGGAGGCATTGCATGCAAATATAGCCTCTCTGCCGCATCCCATTTTAGGAAGACACTACCTCGATAAAATGATTATACAATGTCCTCACTGCTCAGCATTACATTGGAAAGCCGAAAAGTTAACAAATTCATCTGTTGAACGCCCTTTCTTCGGAACATATTGTTTGCAAGGAAAGATTCGACTTCCACAACTATTAACGCCTCCTCTAGAAATTCAATCATTATATGATGGCAATGATGATAAGTCAAAGTCCTTTCGAAGTTATACCCGACTGTACAATGCGGCTAATGCTTTTACGAGCTTAGGTGTACATATGGATGATAGATTGGTTCCTGGTAGGGGTCCCAACGCATTTACAATCCATGGGGAATTACGACATCGGAAAGGGTTACTACAACCTACACCCGGTCAAGATCCAGTATATGCACAGTTGTACATTCATGATGCGGCAGTTGCTTTAGAATATCGTTCTCGGAGAAACCCGAAGCTGCGAGAGGATGTCTTAAGAACAATCCAGGATAGTCTTTTGAGATACAACTCATTTTCGGGTAAGTTTAGACATGCAGCTGCAATTTTAATCAAGGAATATCTGAACAATCGCGACATCCCAGCATACCTTCATTATAGTGCAGCAAAAGACCGTCGAACTCATAATTTACCCACGTCAGAGGAGGTTGCTGTAATATTACCTGGAGATGGTGTTGAATTCTCTGCGATGAGGGATATTATTGTACGGTTAAGAGGGAGTGACCAGCTGATGCAGATAAATGAATGTCATTTAGCTTATTTACCACTACATTACGTATTGTTGTTTTCGTATGGTGAGCTTAGATGGGAACCTAATTTTAAGCAGTGGGATGTCAATCAAGGTAAAGCTTCATCAAAAAGACTTACGCAATTGCAATATTATGGGTATCATTTGTTTGAAAGACCTACTGAGTATTCAACTATCTTGAGGGGTTGAAGATTATTTCAAGAGTTTATTGTAGATGTATGGGCGGCAACAGAGCAAAATCGATTAATATATTATAGGCTCAACTAAAGTAAAAATTACGATCCGATCTATACCAAGATCCGGTCGAGGTAGTTCTGATGGGTTAGAGGCTAATCAAGTTGGTAAACGCAGTAGTTTTGCCTTCTTCTTTTTCCGGGAGTCCAAGGAAATGTTTGAAATCTTCCAAGATTCTATGGCCATAACTAGGTATAACCAACACCTCGATATTTTCTTAACTATGATGGCAAATTGAATTGGCCCGAGATAAAGATGCAATCGTTATCACATCAAACGTCAATTGACCGCCGGACTTGGTGGCCCGTATTTGAATTGAAGCGGCGAGCTTTGATGATCTTGATTGATAAGAAGAAAGTATTTGGTGCAAAGGTGGCACATGTTTTCAAGATTGAATTCCAAAAGCGTGGGTTGCCGCACATGCATTTGCTAATATTTCTTCAAGGGTCTGATAAAATACGAACACCAGGATTATATATATTCAAGAAAATTAAAAAATGGATATTATGTATATATTCTTGCTCGCTGTGAATTTTGTCGTCTAATCGAGAGGAATTCAAGAACGGTTGAAACAGTCGGATAAGAGTTTTGGGTTTATATGTTGGATTTACTCTGTTATTTCTTTTGAATATCAGTTTCCTCTCTCTTTTTTTCTCTTTAGGAATTTTAACAAACACTCACTCCCATTGTCATGCATGCAAAGACTGATTTTTTACTTTTTTGATCAAATTAATTAATTTTTAAATAAACAATCTTATTTATATAGTTTTACATTATGTTCATCCTTAAAAAACAATAAAATGAGATATATATATGTGCTGCTTGTGTGGAAAAGTGGAAAATGGTGAAGCACTAAATGTGTTTGATCAATTGAAATATAATAGCAGTTGCCTTTCATTGTTAACATGGAATACAACTATATTGGGTTCAATTCAAGATGGTCATACTGATATTTGGAAACAATATGTTGAAATGATGGATTGTGGTGTTGTGATTGGTGTTGAGACTATTACTTCCTTGATTCAAACCATTTGTATTTCAAATAGTGACCTTCTTTGGCAAGCTCTGAAAATCCGATATGTGCCCAATATTGCTTTTAAATTGTTGGTATCTGGGGTTTACAGATAAAAGAATTGTTGCAGAGTATTTGGGTTTAATATGGGTGTATTTAGAGTGGCTTTTAATTTGACTTTTAATTTATTTAGTATATCCTGACTTTTAAATTATTATAATATTTAGTTGTTTGGACTTTTTTTATTGTCTATAGACTATAGTGAATTAGTGATACATGCATTCAATTAACGGTTCCAGAGTTCAAATTGATCAGTTGCTACTTTTTAAGTTAATATATTTGAATATGAAGTTGGAATCAAGGAAGAAAATGTGTAATAATGTGCATGTACTTTTTTTTTCTTTTTTCTTTTTGGTATTATATTTTAAATTTTAATAACTAGATTGGTTTTAGTTCGATTGATCCAAAACTTTTTTCTTTGGAATATATCCTTTAATATAAAAGATAATCATGTACACGTTTTAAATTATATTCTTTATCTTTTTCCCCTTTCTATAATAACTATTTATCGTGTTCAATCAAAGACATGAAAGACTTGGATATTCGGGTTTTGTTGTCTTGCACTAATGTGTTTGATTAACACACAAAGACACCACATAATATGTCCATTCCATTAACTAATAATAAGATATGAATTTTCAAAAAAAACAACTAATAATGAGTAGTAGAATTATTAACTATTTTACATAGAAAGAGGAAAATTTTAGTTCATTAGACATTAACTATTGTTGCATTAGTAGATCAATTGTATTTGAGTCTTCTTAATTTTTTAATTTTTTGAAAATATTGAATATTCCTTAGTCCCAAATAAACATGTCCATGTAGAAGGACTAGCTTTAGATTGTTTTTGTGTGTCGTTGTTGGATTGTTGTTTGAGCTCGTAATTCATGACTATACTATTAATTATCCGCTAACAAGATTATCTGGTAATTAGTTCACCTTAATTTCTCAATTTTGATATGTTCTCTTTCAGTTGCATATGAATTGTATATACACACACACACATGTGTGTTCGTATTCAGTTGTGATTGTGTACATGCTTTCCTTCCTAGAGTTTTTCCCCCCGTTTTTAAGCTGTTCTGTATCATATCTTTGTTGAGTTTTGTGTTCCAGTTGTAAGTTTCCCGATTATGATACAATGTTTGGTTAAAAATTATTATTTTGATTATGATAGTATAAAAATTGGGTCCAAATTTTGTAGTGTGTAATATCCTTTTAAATTAATGTCTCTCATTTGCATAAGTACTTGATAAGTTTAATATCTAATACTCCTACATATTAAGTAACCGTACTTATTAGTTGTTATTACTACCTCCCTTTAAAATGACAATCGTACCCTTTATTGAAAATTAACTTCTTCTCATGACACATTTATTCTATTTTAAACAATCATTTAACCTTCTTTTTAAAACAATCAATTCGTAGTTAAATATTGTGAATTATTATTATTTTGAATTTGAAATATTGTTTTAGTTGTGATAGATTTAATTATTAATAAGAATATTCTTTCATAATCTGAATTTGATTCGTTTCACACTAATACATTTTTCAATAATGAATATGAATCATGAGGTCACCCCGCCATGGGACCACCTTCTTATCTTGTGTTTGGATATGTAAGTTCCTTTTTCGGACTTAATGAAAATTGAACAATTAATATTCCTTTTGAAATTTCTAACGTGTGTCTTCAAATTGGGATGTGAAGATTATAATTTACAATGCACGGTAAAATTATTTTCTTCTTTTATAGCAAACTTGCAATTTAATAGTTTTTTATACTTTCTATATTTAACCTTCTTTTTTCCTTTCTTTAATAGAGAGAGCATTATCGAAAAAAGAATATTGGCATTATCATTCGAGAAGAATCTGAATTGAAGATGATGCATAAGGCAAGATAAGATTACTTTTTCTTTTCTTAAGCTCATACTTTATTTTCCAAGACAAAACATCTTATATTTGTGCACTGTCAGGAAAATCAAAGAAAACATCGAGCAAAGGAAAAAGGGAAGGAGTTTCAAAAAGGAAAAGAGAAAGAAAATCAACCCCCCAATTTGCATGTGGTAAGTATACAATATTCCAGACATTTACGTTAGTAGTTATAAATATTTGTTACACAAAGTCATTTAAACAAAATATTTGAACCTAATTTATTAACGACACTGGTACTAGACTTATCATAGTCAAGTGTGGTGCTTTAGTACTTGAAGCAAAGATGATGAAGCAAAGATGATAATTTATTAACGACACTATGCCTTCTTAGGTTTATAATTATACATCTTTTTAGTGTTTCAATAATAATATTATTGACGAAAAGGCAATAACCATATTGCATAGCGCTTTCGTGTGAAATACAAAACCAAGCAAACTGAATATATGCACCCTAATCCGAATAAATAGAAAACATTATTTTTTGCTCCAAAAAACACTACGACTTCTTCTCTTTACACTTTGATATCTATTATTATTTGTAGGGATCCAATAAAAATATCATTGACGAAGCTCCAATTCCTCGACGTAAAAGACGAGAAAGGGATAGTGGTGATGTGCGTCCAATACATATTGCTCAGCGCTTGCGTCGTGAAAGAGAGAAGCAAGCAAAAATAATACAATCTCAACCATATACATTTCAACCAAGATTTTCCCCTGGTTTGATCCCTAGGCCATCCAAACGCACAACTTATGAACGAGATTGTATCGCGATCAAGAATCATTTTTATCAGCATCTGTTATTAAAACCTGCGCCATCGGATTCTAATCGAATTCCTCCAGTTCCGATTTTACCACCTCAAGGGTTACATTCAACTAACTCAAATTCAATGGGTGCAGAAATCTTCCTTCCACCAAATAATATAGAGTATGTACATGACTCCCGTACCATTATATCATCTTCCATGCCTACATCACCAACTTTTGGGTTAGTTCAATGCAAATTATTTCTAACTATATACCATAAGGAGTGTTACGATATATGTGAACTATTTGAAACAAGTTCATTTTTTTCTAGGTTATTACCAATTATTCAGTCAATCCTTGATGAAGCTTGCGTACAAGAGTAGGCATTGCCTGCAAATATAGCCCCTCTACCGCATCCTATTTTAAGAAGACACTAACTCGATAAAATGATTATACAATGTCCTCACTGCTCAGCATTACATTGGAAAGCCGAAAAGTTAACAAATTCATGGGGAATTGCGACATCGGAAAGGGTTACTACAACCTCCCACCCTATTAAGATCCAATATATACGACAACAGACATTCATGATGCGGCAGTTGCTTTAGAATATCGTTCTTGAGAAACACGGTTACGAGAGAGGATGTCCTAAGAACAATCTAGGATAGTCTTTTGAGATACAACTCATTTTGGGTAGTTTTAGACGTGCAATTTAATTTTAAGCGGGGAATATCCGAACAATCGCGACATCCCAAAGATACCTTCATTATAGTGCAAAGAAAAGACCGTCGAACTCATAATTTACCCACGTCAGAGGAGGTTGCTGTAATATTACCTGGAGATGGTATTGAATTCTCTGCGATGAGGATATTATTATATTTGTTAAGAGGAGTGACCAAATTGATGCAGATAAATGAATGCCATCTAGCTTATTTACCACTACATTACGTATTGTTGTTTCCGTATGGTGAGCTTAGATGGGAACCTAATTTTTGAAAGTATTATGCATACAAGCCAATCATGTATGATGATAAAGCATATACTGTGTAATCAATCTTTTTTATTTATTAATAAAAGAATTATTTATTAAAGGCATTTATTATCTACATGGTGCTGTTTTAATAATATGTGATAAACCCATAGTTTTAAGCAACGCTTTTAGAATAATGATGATGATCATTCTAATGAGATCTAAATTCTTAGAAAGCTTAAAACTAAAATAGTTCCCAATCATTGGATTACTAAATTGGGGATTAGTGAATCCGGATAGATTGGGTACATACGCCGCTTGCTCATCGTTGGATGAGGATGATTGATCTCATGATCATTTGTGTGGAGACACTAAAGCAAGTATGTAGGTGCTTATTAGAGAATAAGTTCATCGAACGTGACTCGCTAAGGAATACCTAATGGAGTTTTACTTTACACCGCCAATAGGAATTCTCAGTAGTGATAGTAAGACAAATGATCCTCAGACTCGAGATCATCATAGTATCTTATATATAATGAATTACACTTTGACTTATTCCTTAAGACTCTTAGAGTATATCAAAGGGTATGCTTGGGTGTAATAAGTTATATATGAAGATAATGAATGATCAATAAAGAATCTACCACTTCTAAGTAAAAGGAGAAATGTCCTATGTGATTCGATAAATGACAACCCATGAATCCTTGGCAAGGTGGAATGAAATTAGAAAGTAGTTTCTAATTTGCATTCATTAGGAGTTGTTCATTTAGGAATCGAAATACATATAATTAAATAAAATAAGACTTGATAAAGAATTCCATGTCTTATATTTAATTGGGACATAGTATGGTGGAAGGATTGAATTGACGGTAACTATTTACTCAAAGGTTCTTTTATGATTAATGTTGAAATCTATATTATACGGAAAGTCGTTGATCGCTAGGGAGGCTTATCCCTATTGTAGAATAAATATTATTTATTTAAATAAATTATTTGTTTAATTTATTTATTTAAATGAGATTAGAATTGTTCTAATTGATTTATTCACAACCTAGGTTTAATATGGAGAACCTAAAGGGTCACACCATAAAAGGAAGAATAATTATTTAAGAAGTTAATGGCATAATTGTAATAATATGTTAAGTATATTTAATTTAATCTATGGTGATAGAATAAATTAAATAGCTTAATATTTATTATTTAATATTTTAGAAATATTAAATATAAATTAATAAGAGGAGTCTTATTAATATTATTACAATTATTATTATTTTAATTTCTAAAAGGTTTAGGAATTAATTTAATATAAGTATTTCATTTATTCCTAATTGGATTAGGAAAGAAAATTAGTTAAAGGAGTTTAATTAATTACCCCCTAATAGGATTTAGGGAGCCCATTTAATTAAAAGAGTTTAATTAAATAAATAATACCTTATTTTAATTAAAATAGGTTACATGATATCTTTATAAGAGAGTCTTATATTAGATATCTAATATAACGTAATTCTAGATTTTGGGAGAAGACAACCCTTTTCTTATTTAGATAGGAAAACTAGGGTTTGAGCCAAATCCCTTCTTCTTGAAAAATTCTCTTCCTGGTGGATCACCTATAGAGGCCATACACTTGGGTGGCTTACATTAATCAAAGGAAGGAATCTACCCAGGAGATTCAAGGAGATCATGGAGAAGTAGGAGGTGAACTTGTACTGAGGAAGCTCGTTTCTCTACAAGGGTATGATTTCATAATTTCTTATTCTTCGTTTAATTAATAATATGCATAAAGGATGATCCGTAATTGGTTTGTGAAAAATTTAAAATCGATTTTATTTCGCTCGCTTATATTTTGCAATTTGATTCTACTTTGATTTTCACAAAACCCAACAAAGGTGGTATCGTGAGCCAAACTTTATGCTAATTATTAATTATTTAGATTCTATATATGTATGGGTATGTATTTAGAAAAATTTATTGGGCATAATTTGTTGTATAAAATTATTATTTTATGAAAAAAAAAAAAAAAAAAAACCGCGGCTTTTTTTTTTTTGGTCGTTTATTTGTTAATTTTTTTTTTTTTTTTGTTAAGGGATCCGTTTGACTGTCATAATATAGAATTATATATATATGCTTATAGCACAGCACCTCTTGTCATGATTGCCGAAAAAAAAAAGAGCAAAACGTGATATGGTTAACAGGATATTAATAGCATAGTCCGGCCATTTTTTTTTTTTAAAGAGTTGGGCTGACTATTAAAAGAAAAAAAACGCAGGTCATGTTGCCCACGTTTTTTTTTTCCTTGTTTCATGTTGCTAGTATATATTATTTATATATATATTATACAATGCCACGTCCTTAGCTCCAACAAGTTAATATATGTCCAGAATATTAAAGCTAAGTCATGCCGGTTTTAATACAAATAGGACAATTATTATATATATATATATAATTGTTATATATATATATATTAATCTTAATAATTTTATAATTAAAATAAAAGAGTTTATTTTAATCTTGAAATTGGATTTCATGCAACATAAAATTGCCCATTAAATGATACTCATATATATATGGAATGATTTTATTTATTGATACATACGGTGATATGTATGATAATAAATGGGATTGATTATGGACAATCGACCAATATGATTGGATTTATTTTAGTTGGATGTTTGAATGAATGGGTTTTATTAAATGGGGTCTGCGTACCTCGTCTTTTCTCGGTTTTCTTTCGATGTAAATTCTATCTCTCTCCTATGTACTTCCCTCGATCACGATCAAGGTTTCTATTTAAATTAAATAGTTTATGTAATAGGACTAGTTAGAATTTTAGAAGAATCAAGATCAAGGAGCAAGGAGCGCTTAAAAGACCCGTTTGTAATGGAGCTAGGGTTTAAATGTAATAGTTATATTTAAATGTTTTTATTCTTCGCACCTGGGGGTTTGAATTTTTGGTTCACTTGGTGGCTCTAGTGAACCAAACTAGAATAAAAGTCCATAATCAATCAAGGGTAGAATATAGTATTCTATATGTGCATGCTAGTATTATATATATTATATATTATGCAAACATGCTTCGCATGTTTAATAATATGACGCGTATTTTATATATATATTTGTACATGCGCTTAAACAAGATGAGACAAATAATAACAAATCCTCAAAGTTTTTATTATTAAGTCTTAAGCGCTCAAAGATATTTAGAATATCGAACGTCGCTTTCAGCATGATAAAATTAATAGAGTATTAAATATTTAATATGAGTTTGTTGTGTCACCACAAGGCAAGTATTAAGTATTTAAGATGTTAATTTATCACATTTGATGCTTATAAAGAAAATTGAACAATATTGTTTTGTTGTGTCACCACAAGGGCGATATTTTTCTTTTTGAATATATGGAAGTGCTAGTTGGACTTAACTTAGATAATTTTGATTCGGATGTGTCACCACTGATCAAAATAATCCAAGAGGCAAAACATAAGGAGTTACATGTTGATGTAATTGACAAGGAGTTGTCTACCTATTTATTTATATATAGTTTGTGTGTCACCACAAGGCTATATATATTTGAAATGGGATCCTTATTCTCATTAGCAAAAAACTTTAATTAGATTTTTGCCGAACTATATAAATGAGGGTAATATAGTTTGAAGAAAATAGTGGAGATACCAATATAAAATAAGACCTAATTTATTTTGGTAATTAATAAATGAATGTTTGCTAAAATATTGTCTTTTTACATGCAGAATTTTGAAAATGTCACATTCACTAATTTCACTGCGAAGCATACTTGATGCTAACAAAACTGACCGGACCGAACTACACTGATTGGTTAAGGAATCGAGAATTGTTTCACCTTCTTTGAAAAGATTTCTTATGTCCTAAATTCGCCTGCATACGCAAAAAAGTTGCGAGAGACAACCTCTCCGAGGAAGAGATTGCTACTTTTAACAAAGGGCAAGATGATGCATCCGTGGCTCAATGCATCATGCTCGCATCCACGAAAGTAACGAGCTTCAGCCACAAGATGAAAAACATGGATGCTCCTACTATGCCATCGCACCTTGGAGAGTCAGATGGTGAGCAAAGTAGGATCGCTAGATATGAAATATCTAAGGAGCTCTTCCGATCTCTCGGATGACCGAGGGCACCGCTAGCTGAGACTCATGTCCCAAAGATGATCAATCTGATTGAACGCCTTGGGACTGACTTTTGGGTTCAATCATGGATGGGGAGTTGAGTCAAGATTTAGTCTTGCAAATACTCCTGCACTCCTTCTCACAATTTGTTGTGAATTTTCACATGAATAAGTTGAATGTCACCTACTCAATTACTTAACATGTTGAAAATCGTCAAGGTCACTTCCCATCCAAGAAGAACCATGTCTTCTTAATGGTGGATGATTCTTCCAAGAAAAGGAAGAGGCCCAAGGTATCTTCCGAAAGGAAGAAATCCAAGAAAGCTAAGGGAAAGGCGAAAGTGAAGGATCAAAAGAAACCGATCCAACTAGCAAAGGAATTTGCTTCCATTGTAATAAGCCGGGTCATGGAAGAGGAACCGCAAGGATTATCTCATGAGTATCAAAAGCGTAAGAAGCTTGGAGAAGCTTCAATCCTAATCAAGGTTTGTTTATGATTGAAATTAATTTTTCCGAAAGTCAATCTTCTACTTGGGTATTGGATACCGGATGTGGTTCTCACATATGTAATAATATGCGTGGACCGGTCAAGTAGAAAATCGAAAGAAGGATGAGGTCGCCCTACGAGTGGGAAATGGAGCAAAGGTTGTTTGATTAGGCGTGAGGACTTATTGTTTAAAGACCGCCTACGGCAAGTTCATTAATTTAAATAATTGTTATTTTGTTCCAAATATCATTAGAAACATTATTTCTATCTCTCGTATGGATATGGATGGTTTTAATATTATAATAAAGAACAACAGTTGTTCCATTTATAATGATAATGTTTTATATATGGTGTTGGTAATTTGCTAAATGGACTTTATATACTGACTTGCATGAAAATATATTTCAAATTGAACAAACTAATAAAAGGAAAAGAGATGATATTAATTATACCTTCATGTGGCAATCAGAGACTGGCCATATTAATGAAACAAGATTATCCAAGTTGCATAAAGATGGGCTCCCAGAGCTATCTCGATTATGAATCATATCCAACCTATGAATCTTGTCTCATGGGTAATGACTAAATCTCCTTTTAGTGGAAAAGGAGAAAGAGTTACTGAGAGTTGTTAGGGTTGGTACACACAGATGTATGTGGACCTATGACAACTAATCGCACGAGGAGGGTATTCTTATTTTATTACATTCAATCGACGACCACTCAAGATTTGGATATGTGTATTTAATGAAATACAAATTTGAATCATTTGAAAAGTTCAAAGAGTTCGTAAGTGAAGTTGAGAAGCAAACCGGTAAGAGTATTAAGATTCTTCGATCCGATCGAGGAGGAGAATACTTAAGTGGTGAGTTTTCAATTGTCTCAAAGAAAATGGTATAATCTCACAATGGACTCCACCAGGGACGCCATGATGAATGGTGTATCTGAAAGGAGAAATCGAACATTGTTGGACATGGTTCGATCTATGATGAGTTTTACCGACCTTCCAGCTTTCCTTCGGGGATATGCCTAGAATCTACCGTGATACCTACTTAACAAGGTACCTACAAAATCCGTCCCCAAGACCCCATACGAAAGTTATGGGAGGAGGAAACCAAATCTTAAGCATGTTAAGACTTGGGGTTGTCCAAATTTTATGTCAAAAAGTTTGAAACGATAAGTCGCAGACTAGATCCGACAAATGTAGATTTGTGGGATATCCTAAAGAAACATCGGGATATTATTTCTATCATCCAACCGATCAAAAGGTGTTTGTTATGAAACATGTCGCTTCTTGGAAAAGGAGTTTATCCTCAAGGGTCGGTGGGAGTAAGATATATCTCAAGAAGTTCAAGAACCACAAAATACTACAGATCAAAGTGAGGTACCTAACCAAGTAGAGATTCCTTCTGTACCACACCCTATTCGTAAATCTGGAAGAGTACCAAAGATACCAGACAGGTATGGACTTGTCATAGAAGATGACAATGAGGTACGCATCATAGATGATGATGATCCATTGAATTACGAACAGACTATGAGTAGTAAAGACTCAGAGAAATGGCAAGAAGCCATGAAATCCGAGATGGACTCCATGTATGAGAACCAAGTATGGACTTTGGTCTCACCACCTGAAGGCATTAAGCCTATTGGGTGTAAATGGGTCTTTAAAAGAAAGATTGGAGCAGACGGCAAGGTAGAGACCTATAAGGCCCGACTGGTTGCAAAAGGTTTCAAACAAAGACAAGGAGTTGACTATGACGAAACCTTCTCACCAGTAGCAATGCTCAAGTCCATTCGGATTTTGCTGCGATTCAGTACTTACCACGACTACTAAACCTGGCAGATGGACGTGAAAACGGCCTTCCTCAATGGGAAACTTGAGGAGGATGTGTATATGACACAACCGAGAGGGATTTGTTTCAAAGGTTGGAACAAATCAAGTCCAGAAGCTACAACGATCCATTTATGGATTAAAGCAAGCTTCGTAGGTGGAACATCCCGTTTTGATGAGACAATCAAAAAGTTTGATTTTATCAAAATGAGGATGAACCATGTGTACAAGAAGGTAAGTGGGAATATTTGTTTCATTCCTCAGTATTATATGTTGATGATATATTACCGATAGGGAATGATATTCCTATGTCGCAAAACAATAAAAATTTGGTTATCTAAACACTTCTCCATGAAGGACTTGGGAGAAGCATCCTATATTTTGGGGATAAAGATCTATAGAGATAGATCTAATAGGATGCTTGGCTTGTCCCAAGGAACGACATTGACTTGATGCTAAAAAGGTTTAGCATGGAAGATTCCAAAAGAGGTCTCATGCCGATGAGCCATGGAATACATCTCTCCAAGAAACAAGCCCCAAAGACACACGAGAGAGAGAAACCGCATGAGTAAGATTCCTTATGCTTCAAAGAATAGGATCTATCATGTATGCAGATGATATGTAATAGACCAGATGTCGCTTTCATGCACTTAGTGTAACAAGCGAGATATCATCGAATCCAGAGAGAAGAACACCGAAGGCAAAGTGAAAAATATCCCAAAGTACTTAAGAAGAACTAAGGATGTATTTCTTGTCTCAATTGGGTCCGAATTAAAACTAGAGGGCTTCTGCACTCAAGTTTTCAAAGCAGCACCAAGATGACAAAGAACCGCTTTCGGGGTATGTGTTTACCTTAAACGGTGGGCGCGCAGATGAGTTGAAAAGTTCCAAGTAAAGAAACAATTGTCGATTCAATGATGAGGCAGTAGTATATAGCCGCAAGTGAAACCGCAAAGGAAGTCGTTTGGATGAAGAAGTTCATTACCGAACTTGGTGTGGTTCTTAGCATTAAAGGACCAAAGCCTTTTATTCGCGGACAACATTGGAGTCATTGCCATGCAAGCTAAGGAACCCTGTGTCTCATCGTAAATCCAAACACGTGTTGCGGCGATTTCATTTGATCGGAGAGATCATTGAAAGAGAGACGCCACCCTGGAGCGTGTGGACTCTCAAGACAATATTGCAGATCCATTTACTAAAGCGTTAACACAACAAAGAGGTTTGATCGTCACTTAGAGAAGATGGGTATGAGATACCGGCGATTGGCTTTTAGTGCAGTGGGAGATTGAAAGTATTATGCATACAAGCCAATCATGTATGATGATAAAGCATATCGTGTAATCAATCTTATTTATTTATTAATAAAAGAATTATTTATTAAAGGCATTTATTATCTACATGGTGTTGTTTTAATAATATGTGATAAACCCATAGTTTTAAGCAACGCTTTTAGAATAATGATGATGATCATTCTAATGAGATCTAAATTCTTAGAAAGCTTAAAACTAAAATAGTTCCCAATCATTGGATTACTAAATTGGGGATTAGTGAATCCGGATAGATTGGTACATACGTTGTTTGCTTCATTGGATGAGGATGATTGATCTCATGATCATTTGTGTGGAGACACTAAAGCAAGTATGTAGGTGCTTATTAGAGAATAAGTTCATCGAACGTGACTCGCTAAGGAATACCTAATGGAGTTTTACTTACCGTCAATAGAATTTCGTAGTGATAGTAAGACAAATGATCTTAGACTTGAGATCATCATAAGTATCTTATATATAATGAATTACACTTTGACTTATTCCTTAAGACTCTTAGAGTATATCAAAGGGTATGCTTGGGTGTAATAAGTTATATATGAAGATAATGAATGATCAATAAAGAATCTACCACTTCTAAGTAAAAGGAAAATGTCCTATGTGATTCGATAAATGACAACCTGTGAATCCTTGGTTAAGGTGGAATGAAATTAGAAAGTAGTTTCTAATTTGCATTCATTAGGAGTTGTTCATTTAGGAATCGAAATACATATAATTAAATAAAATAAGACTTGACAAAGAATTCCATGCCTTATATTTAATTGGGACATAGTATGGTGGAAGGATTGAATTATCACGGCAGAACTATTTACTCAAAGGTTCTTTTATGATTAATGTTGAAATCTATATTATCCGGAAAGTCGTTGATCGCTAGGAGGCTTATCCCTATTGTAGAATAAATATTATTTATTTAAATAAATTATTTGTTTAATTTATTTATTTAAATGAGATTAGAATTGTTCTAATTGATTTATTCACAACCTAGGCTTAATATGGAGAACCTAAAGGGTCACACCATAAAAGGAAGAATAATTATTTAAGAAGTTAATGGCATAATTGTAATAATATGTCAAGTATATTTAATTTAATCTATGGTGATAGAATAAATTAAATAGCTTAATATTTATTATTTAATATTTTAGAAATATTAAATATAAATTAATAAGAGGAGTCTTATTAATATTATTACAATTATTATTATTTTAATTTCTAAAAGGTTTAGGAATTAATTTAATATAAGTACTCTCATTTATTCCTAATTGGATTAGAAAGAAAATTAGTTAAAGGAGTTTAATTAATTACCCCTAATAGGATTAGGGAGCCCATTTAATTAAAAGAGTTTAATTAAATAAATAATACCTTATTTTAATTAAAATAGGGTTACATGATATCTTTATAAGAGGAGTCTTATATTAGATATCTAATATACGTAATTCTAGATTTGGGAGAGACAACCCTTTTCTTATTTAGATAGGAAAAACTAGGGTTTGAGCCAAATCCCTTCTTCTTGAAAAATTCTCTTCCTTGGTGGATCACCTATAGAGGCCATACACTGGGTGGCTTACATTAATCAAAGGAAGGAATCTACCGGAGATTCAAGGAGATCATGAGAAGTAGGAGGTGAACTCGCACTGATGAAGCTCGTTTACAAGGGTATGATTTCATAATTTCTTATTCTTCGTTTAATTAATAATATGCATAAAGGATGATCCGGGTAATTGGTTTGTGAAAAATTTAAAATCTGATTTTATTTCGCTTCCGCTATATTTTGCAATTTGATTGTTACTTTGATTTTCACAAAACCCAACAATTTTAAGCAGTGGGATGTTAATCAAGGTAAAGCTTCATCAAAAAGACTTACGCAATTGCAATATTATGGGTATCATTTGTTTGAAAGACCTATTGAGTATTCAACTATCTTGAGGGGTTGAAGATTATTTCAAGAGTTTATTGTAGATGCATGGGTGGCAACAGAGCAAAATCGATTAACATATTATAGGCTCAACCAGCAAAAATTACGATCTGATCTATACCAAGATCTGGTCGAGGTAGTTTCTGATGGGTTAGAGGCTAATCAAGTTGGTAAACGAGTAGTTTTGCCTTCTTCTTTTTCTGGGAGTCCAAGGGAAATGTTTGAAATCTTCCAAGATTCTATGGCCATAACTAGGTATAACCAACACCCTGATATTTTCTTAACTATGACGGCAAATTCGAATTGGCCCGAGATAAAAGATGCACTGTTATCACATCAAACGTCAATTGACCGCCCAGACTTGGTGGCCCGCGTATTTGAATTGAAGCGATGAGCTTTGATGATGGAGATTGATAAGAAGAAAGTATTTGGTGCAAAGGTGGCACATGTTTTCACGATTGAATTCCAAAAGCGTGGGTTGCCGCACATGCATTTACTAATATTTCTTCAAGGGTCTGATAAAATACGAACACGCGAGCAGGTAAATCGAGCTGTTTGTGCCGAATTCCCTGATCCAATTTCTGATCCATTTCTATATAAAACAGTTAAAACTTGCATTGTACATGGGCCATGTGGTGTTCGAAATCTTAAATCACCATGTATGGAAGATGGTAAATGCACTAAGAGATATCCTAAATATTGGGCAGAAGAAACTACAATGGGAGAAGATGGGTATCCGATATATCAAAGGCGCAATGACTGTCGAAAACATTCTCTAAGGTCTGGACATGATATTGATAATAGAGATATTGTACCATATAATTCATACCTCTCTAGATTGTTTAGTTGTCATATAAATGTGGAAGTTTGTGCAGGAGTAAGGTGCGAAAAGTATATCAATAAATACATCTACAAGGGTTACGATCGCACAACTTTGGTATTGGGGGCCGTAGATGAGATTAAGCAGTATATTGACTCAAGGTATATTGGACCTACAGAGGCGACATGGCGGATATTTGGATATCCTATGCATCAAGAGTTGCCTCCAGTTATACGTCTGGTAGTTTACCTAGAGAGAAAACATCACGTCTACTATAACCCTTCTGAATCAATAAGCGTAATATCAAGCAGAAAGCGGAGGATCGCCAGACAACTCTAACAGGATTTTTGCATGTCGCTTCTACTAATGATTTAGCTCGAACTCTCACATACCAACAATTTCCAAAGCATTTCGTTTGGCAAAAAGAGAAAATTTCTGGACGAGAGAGACAAAGGGATTTCTAATCGGAAGAATGTATTTTGCCAGTCAAATGAAGGTGAAAGGTTTTATTTCGTCTTCTTGATTGACCGGTTGTAGAGGACCTCAATCTTTTCAATGTTTAAGAACGATTGATAATGTTGTACACCCCATATATAAGGTCGCATGTATTGCAAAAGGCCTTTTGGAAGACGATGAAGAGTGGATTCAATGTCTTAGAAGCATCAATAATGAGAATGAGGCTCTCAATTAAGAAGGTTGTTTTCTATTATCTTGACATAATGCTCTCCTTTAAATCCAGAAGCGTTGTGGAACCAATTTTCTATGCATATTTGTGATGATTTATCACACAAAATAAGTACATGTTATGGCATTGATGTTCCTACTAATGCTCAAATTTGTGATTATGGTTTATACCTTATTAATCTTTTGCTTCAAGAGTCGGGGAAGAGCTTATCAGATTACCCACCAATGCCACTGCCATATGTTAATTGGAGAATTATCGTTGGCAATAGACTTATATGGGAACATAGGCAGTTACAACTTGAAGTTGATCAAATAAATGTCCAGCAAAACATTGATCTACTGAATGAAGGTCAGCGTATGTCTTATAATGCAATCATTTCATCTGTTTATGAAAATAGAGGAACAACCTTCTTTTTGAGTGAGAGTGCAGGAAATGGAAAGACTTTTCTCTACAATACAATTGCCAAAAAATGTCGTTCCTTATGCGATATAGTAATTACAGTAGCATCCTCTGGAATTGCTTCTGGGTTGTTACATGGGGGACGTACTGCACATTCATCATTCTCCATTCCACTTAATGTATTAGAAAATTCAGTTTGTGGATTCACGAAGCAATCATCACACTCAGAATTATTTCGGAAGGCTAGACTAATTATATGGGATGAGGTTCCAACGCAAAGATCGTCATTGTGTGAAGCGCTTAATCGGACCTTACAAGACATTCGTGATAACTCCCAACCATTTGGAGGTGTTACTGTTGTTCTTGGGGGAGATTTTAGGCAGATTCTTCCTGTTATACCTAGAGGTCTTCGTGAGCATATAGTGCCAGCATCACTACGACGTTCTTTGCTTTGGAAAGATATACATGTCTTGACATTATAAGTTAACATGCACTTGCACGATGACCAATCATTATTATTTGATTTCTCGGCTTTTCTTAATGAGGTTTGAGTATTTGTATCTTTATTCATATTGACATCTATATATCGTTGAGAATATTTGATAATTTACTAATACTTCATTATTATGTAGATTGGGTCTAACCCTCAAGAATCTATACAACTTCCAGATTCAATAAAAATAACTCAAAGTGTAGATAATCTTATCTCGACCATCTACCCAGAGCTAGAAGTGCCAAGTAAGGTCACTCCCAAATTCTTAAAAGAGCGCACAATTCTATCTATTTGAAATGATGATGTCAATGATATCAACCTAGCTGCGTTGGCGGTTTTTCCGGGAGAAGTACATACATACTTTGCTGGTGACAAAATGGTTGAAGATGATGATGTGGATCGGACTATTATGCATCGGTTCTCGAATGAATATTTGAACACACTCAATCCCCCTGGACTACCACCGTTCAAATTAGATTTAAAAGAGGGTTGTCCAATAATGCTTCTATGGAACATTGCACTTAAAGATGGCCTTTGTAATGGTACTAGACTTATCATAGTCAAGTGTGGTGCTTTAGTACTTGAAGCAAAGATTTTAACTGGTGATAAGCATGGCGACTTGGTATTCATTCCAAGAATTTCTTTGACTCCTTCGTCTGAGTTAAGTATTAAAATGACAAGAAGACAATTCCCAGTGAGGTTAGCGTATGCAATGACAATGAATAAATCACAGGGCCAGTCTGTCAAGTTTGTTGGGGTAGATTTACGTACGCCAGTATTTAGTCACGGTTAACTATATGTAGCTCTGTCAAGATGCACAAGTTCTTCCCGCTTATGAATACGTCTTTATGAATTAACTGACAAGTCCACAACAAATATCGTCTATCCTGAAGTTTTGTTATAATTTTATATGTTTGAGGTATCATTTCTTATCTCCGTGCATTGTTGATCTTCTTACGATAAAAGTCTTGATATGTTTTGAATTGACTGATAAAAGTTTTGAATTAACTGACAAGTCCATAACAAATATTGTCTTTATATATGTGTTAATTGTTGAATAGTTGAATATTTGCTAATTGTTATAAATAAGACTGATGCTTGAATAAGTTGTGGCATCATTGTAGTTGTGGCATATGCTAGCAAGACTCCTTATTAGTATATGTGAGTCCTATAGTCATGTGAAATTGAACTTTCTAGGACTAACAAGTTTCCCTATAGAAATAGCAAGCCCCATAAATTATTGTAAGGTGTAATACAATATTTTTAGTTGATCAAGCCGAATCTTAAAAAACATGAAGTACAGGTACTCAAATTACAAAACCGTATATTACACATACAACCTCATGTTTTTGAATCCACGTGATACATTCGTCAACTTATTTTATAGATGATGCCTTCGTAAAAGTTACTCATTCTCTAATTTGCAGAAAATTGGTTTACATTTCCTTGCTCTTTTCTGTGTAAGCAAATCTGATAATGTTTCGAGAGTATGATGCCTCCACTGAATAACAATTCTTGTTTTGGCCAACTGAATACATGATTTAGTAATGTATGAACATCAGATAACATATCTTACATGTAAGACCCCAAATAATTAATAAATGAAATTTATTTTCCTCTATTATTTCTTTTAATTAGTAAAGGTTGATTTGATTAATGTGGTTAGTTATGGGTAAAATCTTTAAATATTTTAAATAAGCGGTGGTTATAAAATATTTATTTTTGTCTGGGAATATTCGTTTGGTCGTGGAATATTCTTACCGGTCTGGGAATATTAAATGCGACGGTATGAAATTTGTGTGGGCCCCATAAACGGAAAGCGATTGGATGAAGAAAACAACAAATATAAGTTGTTTAAAAATAACTTGGCGTAGTTGTTACCTTTAACATCGTTGGAATACCCGGTGGTTAAAAACAAGATGTCTGGCGTTGTCGCACAAGAAGATACACAGTATTGCACCAATTATTGAAGGCACTACTCAATAATGGTTAGAGTAATTATCGCTTCGATATTTTATTTTATTGATTCAATAATTCTTTGCGTTGATATTTTATATTGTTTGTTGTTTCAATAATTATCATTACACAAGATTTTCCATTATCGAGAGCAATAATTCATATTATTTGAATAATATTATTAGACAACATTATTGAAAATGTCTAGAAGGTTCGTCAAGGAGAGGTTTGGTCATCTAATTGCCTGGCGCAAGAAGGAGAGATCCTTATTGGAAAGCCCCTCTATCCTGTGAGGCGCACGGGTCATCAATAATGTGATTCTCGTAATATTATTTATGAATAATTAATTATTGATTTATATGATGAGGAAAATATTGATTTTATGAGGATATAGATGGAGAAAATTTTAATGTGACAATTGTTGAAAATTAATATTTTATCTTTTTCGATAAAATAATTCATTTAAATATATTATTTTTATAATATATTAACGATGATATTTTTACAATGAATGTGGGATATATGAGTATATGAGGAGGAAGAGTATTTTGTGGCATTAAATGTTTAACACATGTTTTGTGTGTTGGTGGACACAATTATTGAATTAAATTTGATTATAGCTTTTGTAAAATCGTCGTTGTGGATTTGATTTAATTTCATTTGGAATTTGGAAAACTTTCTTCTGCAAAGTTGTAAAGAATTGAATTTCCTATAAACAGTTGCAAGATTGAATTTTACGATAAAAGGGCTATTTATTATGAATTATTGAAGTTCAAGTTCAAATAATTAATTTTGGGAGTTTTAGTTAATTATTTTGAGAAAATGTTTTTTGCAACTAAGTTGGCCTCACATGTGATTCAAATGGGCTGAGATCAGTTGTCTAAGGTGGGCTAAGGAAAATGTGAAAAATATATTAATATTATATTCAATTTTCTACTTTGGTGTTCTAAGTATTTTTCTATAAATAGGGTGCTTAGGTTAGAATTGAAAATCTCACCAGAAACTAAAGTTTCTCTCTATTTCTCTCTCGATATATTGAGCGTATTCTTGTGAGTTTACTTTGAGTGTTGTTATACGGTGCAAGTTCCTTCACCTCGTATCCGGTTTTTCAAATGTAAGCACCGTCTTTGTGAGGTAAGGATATTATTATTAAAATGATATTATTTCTTTCAATATCATTATGCCAAGTATTGATCTGGACTTTTAATCAAATTTGGAACTTTTTGTGTTTGAGGAGTTCTTATTCACGATATCGACACTATTCACGATACAACACTATTCACGTAAAAATAAAATTTTTTCTTTTCAGTCAAAATATCTATTATGGATACTAGCTTTGATTGTACCCATGTTTTGATCATTCTTGAATTTTACACCATTATGATTATTTATGAGGTATTTTGGACATGAAATAAATTGAAATACTGAATCCTTAATACTTGTTCTTTTGTTTCATTGGATTCGTTTTCTTTAAAATATTTTCATCATCATCCTCGGTCCTAAATGATGATATTATTTGAATATCTTTGGCCCTGTAGAGTAAAAAGATGAATGATTTCTTGATGAATATCTTTGGGGTAGTAGTGTAAAGATGAACAGTGTTTAGATGAACATGATTGATCGATGAATATCTTTGGTAGAGTGCAAAGATGAATATTTGATTCAAGATGAATATTGATTGATGTTACAGGATAAAATAATGATGATGGATCGTTAAATTCATAGATATTAGTAGATTTCATCCTCTACGTAACTCTTCTATGAATTAATATTTTCCATTGCTAATATTGCTCTAAAACTTGTTGTTTAATGTATTCTCTCAGATTTTTTCCTGTTGAAGACTAACGATAATTTGTTGTATATTATCTTAGTCATAATATTCTTTATCTTGGGCTAGTTGAGCTCACCCTTTTCCTTTTGTTCCATTTTTTCTTCTCGGAGGCTAGAATGTAGCGAGTACTAGTCTGGGTATGGAATGAAGGTTCTAGAGAGTTGTTTAGTAGTCCTCACCATTTTGTAAAATAATGTATCAATAAATGTGATGAGGATTTATTTGGGAATAGATATTGTCTAGAAGATAATATTTGTATTCAAACTCACAGTTTTACTGTTGTAATAATAAAGTTGTTTCTGTACCATGTATTGACAACTCAGAATGGGTGATGTATACCTATTTTGGGGGCGTCACATTACAGAAAACCATTCAGATAACATACGAGAGTATAGATAGATGTGTGTGTGTGTGTATGTGTGAAGAACAAATTTGAGAAGCTTGATCATCGCAGTTAACATAATAAGCTGGTCTATGTTGGCTGAGCTATAATATGCTTATTATATATAACTTATGTTTTAGTTTTACTTGCACATGAATCGATCAATTTGTACATATATCATTTTCATTACATTTTGTTATCAATTTTCAAGTAGTTGATTTAATTTGTTGATAGAACTAAACGATTCATTTCAATTTTTGCAGTCTTGGGATGATATTGCTATTGAATGGAAACGTGTTCATTCAACAACAAGTCGAGGTGGAGAAAAGTTAACAGGGTTATGTGTATTTTATAATTCTTAAATCGTATTCAAGTAATCACGTGTCAATTGTTTCATTCTTGCGATACTACTAACATTTTGCTTTCTCTTATAAATAACAGATTTTTGTTACAAACAATATTTGTTGGCCGTGGACGTTGCCGATGGATAGCCTTTCTTTTCAAAGATTTATGTACCGAAGACATGGTAGAGCTTGACAGATCTACAAGGTAATGTTAGTATATGTATTTTTGTGTATATATTGAAGGATACTTGGTGTAAGCTATAAAGAATATATTTGGTGTAAGATGTAAAGTAAAGGGTGATGCTCAACATGTTGTTTCTTTATTTTCTGCATATATGTATTTTTATTTTTCGTCTTTTGTAAAGTTGGGTAATTATACATGGTTATGATGATTTTGAGTATGGAATGATGTTATTTTTAGTGGTTTGGATATGTATGGATGATTGTAAGTTTTTTATACAGGTTTCGAATTTTTTGGATATCTATTTTTAAAGGAAACTCTGCCGAAATTTCTTGAAATTAGTAGCTACTAGCTTGATATTTTGGTGGTTGGATATGTGTTGATTATTGAATATGTATAGATTTCTGCATGGTATGATGATTTTGGGTATGAAATGATGGTTTTTTTGGTGGTTTGGATATGTATGGATGATTGTAAGTTTTTTAAACAGGTTTATATTTTTCTGGATATCTATTTTTAAAGGAAACTCTGCCGAAATTTCTTAAAATCAGTAGCAACTAGCTTGCCCAAATTTGTGATGGCCCAGATGATTTTTTTGGCTATATGTTTGACCAATTTTACCTTTTTTTTTGCGGTTGGGTCAATTATTTTTGAAATTCTTATTTTATTTTAATTTTTATTTAATCAGGCAAAGGAGCTCCAAACCAATTTGGTGCCTTTTAAGCAAGTGGGTATCATTATGCTATTTCAAAACTACAATGCTTTTACCTGTTAATATATCAGCGACTGGTATTTAATGGACACATTTGTATGATGTATTGTGCTTAAAATAGTTTTCCTAATTAATCCATGTTCCATCTAAAATTGCAAATTAAATAAAGGGAATCAATAGCATATAGGTGAAGAGAAGTGCTTTTAAATGTGCTTGTAGAAAATATGAAGGTCATTAACATTGGGATTGTTTCGAATTTAATAAATGTAGTTAACTGGCTAGGTCAAATTTATTGTTGAGTGAATGTGGATGTTGGCTTTAGTTGTTTTCTTAACAAATTCATTTTTTCTTGCCAGTCTCGATTTGTAAATAATGAGTATGTAGATACAATTTGTGGCAAAATTCTTAACCTCTTTATTTTTTGGGTGGGATGTCTATCTTGATTAGAAATTTTCATATTTACAACAAATATTTTCTAATTTTTATCAAATATATACTCTTTAAATATTGTAACTCACATTTTTCATTTAAATTCATCTTTAGGTATTAAATAATTACATTTAGTATTAGTAGGTTTGAGGCACCAAGTTAACCCTAGTGTTTTAATATGACATTAGAGTTACGGCTATCCTTTTATGTATTTGGCCCGTGAACATAATAGGGATTCACATATACACAGTGGCGAAGCTATGCTATAAATGTGGGGTTAATTGACCCCACTCAATTTTTGAAATAATTTTAAAATTTTTTTTACCCTACTCAATTTTTAACCCTTACTCAATTTTTGACCCCACTCAATTATTTTTTTTAATTAGAGATACCCAAGCGGCTAAGACTCGGTCCTGAATCTCATACATCAATATTTGTTCAGCACTTCAGCCACAAAATAGAGAGAAAAGGGGCAAAGCCAAATCGCAAAAGGCAAAGTTTTTTGTTAGTATTATTAAATTGGATATTTGGATGCATTTTTTTAACCCGAAAGTATAAAGTATTAAAAAAAATTGGCTCGGGGGCACTGCTCCCGAAACCCCGCCAATTTTTTTTAACTTACTAATAATTTTGACCCCACTACTGTTGCTTCCTGGCTTCGCCATTGCATATACACTATGTGGGCCCGGGTGCAAATTAAGGTTCACATGATTTAATTGAATTAAATTCACGATTAGGGTTCCACGATCTCATTAAATGTTCATATGACCTAATTAATTGGATAAAGACGAAAAAATCGGAAATAAATATGCTAGACCCGAGATAAGCCTCCAAGTGTCCCGAGGCAGAAGACACGTAGAGGCGGCTCGTTTTAAAAATTGATTGTGAGATTGAATTGATGGCAAGAAGGACAAAGTGATATGAGCATTATTCTAATGACTAAAAGGTATTTCTGGAATTTTCTTAAAGATATGTGCCTCACAGGTGACTACTCAAACTCTATAAATAACCATTTCATTCTAAGAAGGGGGGGGGACCTCTTTTTGGACTTTGGACTTAGACATCCTCTCAACTCGAAGAGCTCAGGACTTGACATCCGCTCCACCCGAAAGCTATTTGAATCCTTGTTACCCTAACAAGGTTTTTGAATTCTAAGAGTTTATTCAACCCGAAACACTCAAGGAGACTCTTGGAATCCCTGCCGCCCTAACAAGGTTTCTAGATTCTAGGAGTTTTGTCACGTGTCATTGGAGTAATCGCCCACCTGTTCTTCTCCCTTCCTCAATCAATCAATCAATTACGTGCTCTTCGTGAATTTCTCTCCTCCTCAGCCAACACGAAACCCTAACCCTAGTAATGTACGATTCCTTATCCACACACTCATTAATGTAGGTTACCTAGTTATATGTGTTGTTCACTTAGGGAGCGTGTTGAAATTAATAATCACGCTTTGTAATAATTTAGAAATAATGATCCGTACGCGTGAACCATGGATTCACAAAGAAAAAATCAATTTAAAAAACGATAATTAATTATTTGATCAAACATTAACCAGCTTAATTTGGGGCAAACAAAAGTAGGATCATGAGAAAATAATTTGCAAAATGCATGCTACTTAGTAAAATAAGAGTAATTATTAGGGGCGACTTATTGGGGGTGATGTTGGCACTTCATTATGTCGAGGGTTTGGACCGGTGGGAACAACTGTATTGTATCCTCCTACATCAAATCTTTGGGTATTGCTGGAAATATTAAACCCTAATTCTTGAAAAAAGAGCCAAGCTATCGATGTTTCTCTTCTGCACGAGAACACGTCCCTGTGAAATCATGGACAGGGTTGAGAAGATAATGAAGAAGAAAAACAGTACTTTTTCCATCGTGGAAATATACATTTTTAGCTAGCTAGCTGCCACAATGAATAGAAAAGATGATGGATCTTATTACTTGGTGTTTGTACGATTGCTCTTATATAGGAATAACTGTACATGTCTCAAATTAGGGATAAGGCTAATACCTACTCCCTCCGTGCCGTATTAAACGTTCTAAATTTTTTTAAAATATTCACTAATAACAGTCATATTTCTATATAAGTAATTATTTTTATTTTATTTTTTCATTTATACCCTTATAATCTTTTTAGAACTTTTGTTGAAAACTTAAGAAATGATAAAAGATTTACATTGGGAATTGAGATATTGCTATACCACTTTCTTTCTCATATTATTATAACATCTCTTCTATTTAATGTGAGAATAACAACAAAAATGATAAAGTAGCTATAAATTAATACCAACAAAGGTAGAAATATACTCCCCCCGTTCCTATTTAAATGATGTTTTAGAGATGGACACAAAAATTAAGATAATGATTGAAAAGCATTAAATATAGTACTCAATTGTCTATAATACCCTTAAATTATTAATGTATTATAGCACAAGAGTTTAAAGTACCAAAAAAATAGGTAGAGTAATGAGGGGTAAATTTGGAAAAATTATCATTAATTCTCCTAGATTTGAACAAACGTCAATTAATTAGGGATAAATAAAAAACTCTAAAACGTCATTTAAATAGGGACGGAGGGAGTACTTTATTGGAATTATGAGAATAACAATAAAAATGATTAGAATATTGATTCATGTGAGAACTACCAAAAAATAATAAATGTTGGGGTATAGAAAAATGAATAAATACTTCAATTAAAAAATAATTAATTATCAACAAGTAATTAAGAAAATTAAAGACAATATTTAATTAGTATTATAGCAATATTTATGTTGCTCGAACAAATATGCATTTAGCCTTTAATTAGTGACATTAATTCTTTTAGATTTGAATAAACGTCAAATAATTAGGGATAAATAAAAAACTCTAAAACGTTAAATAATTAGTGAATGGATGAAATAATTATTACTTGAAATTATCTATAGCCGAATTAAAAGTTAGGAAATACTAATAACTTACATGAATATGTACTATGTACGTACTTTATAAAAAAGATTGTTGATAATGTCGGAGCAATAATTTTGTTATAAGAGTAATTATGCATTTAACAATATTTTTACATTTGTTTTCACAACACTTTGAACTTTAACGACATATATTGCTCTGACAGAAAATTATAGCTCAGACATTATCAATGATAAAAAAAATATAATCTAGATAGTAAACGATATCCATATTCATGTGAGTGAATTCTTGAAAATATTAAATTGAATAATATACTTTACCAACTCTTTTTCAAAATTTAGTTCTTAAGTTTAAGGGTTTTCACATTTTACCTTTTAAATTCAATATAATTCTATTTTATTCTTTAAATTAAAATTTCAGTTCGCAAAGTTAATTATACGTGCAATATGTGTGCCACACCCCTAACATATATAATGAGATTCAAGACATTAAATTTGAAATCAAATTCTATTAAATTCTCCTTTTCAATGACCCCAATAAAGAAAAACTATTAAACCAATGGAGTAAGGAATTAATATGATTTAATAGGTAGGAAATAGATAAATATGCTATACTTTTTAAATTTAACTAGCTAAGCACGGGATTATTTTTTAAGTACCCCGTGTTTGTGTCTATCTAGCTTTATGAAATTGAATACGTCAAAATATATGCACACTAAGTTTTATACTCTCTTTGTTCTTGGATAAAAATTCTGGTGGACTTTTCACGTATATTAAGAAGATAAATAAAATGACAAAATTGTCCATAATAATATCATTAAATATGAAAAGAGAATTAGAATAAAAAAAGTATGAGATATTTAATGTTACTGGTATAATAGAAAAATATGTGTAAAAGTTTGGTTATTAAAAGAAAATTGACATTTAACATGAGACTATCCAAAATAGTAATAAGGACTTTTATCATGGGACGGATGGATTAGTTAATATTGTTAAAATTAGAGCAAATTGATTGCTTCTATTTTTTAAAATTCAATCTTTTAATTTATCGTAAGACTACTTCCATCTCTTTCTATGTTATCAAGTTGAAATTTGCACGGTATATTTGTCTTATTACTTGTGATATTTGTATGAAAACTAATCATTATATTTTATCATTGGTTTCTAGCATTTTAACCTCTATAGTTGAATTATTTGCAAACAATCATATCTGGTCATTTTCAATATTATCTTAACAAAATAATAATAATTATAAATAGTGTTTGGATAGTGTATTAGCTAAACATATGCAACAAAAAAAGGGGGGATAAATTTCATTTATTCCCTTGAGGTTAATTTGCATGATTTTTCACATGACCAGTACTTGAGTTTTAAAAGTCATTTCATATATACCTATAGTTTTTAGGTTAAGTGAGAAATGATTTTATGTCTTAATTAACACTGTTAAAATTTAATGTGTAAAAGGAAAAAAAAAGAAAAATAATAAGAAGGGCATTAATTATGACAGAAAATCATTTTTCTCTTAACCTCAAATTAAATTATAGGTGTTTATGTATTAATTTTTAAAACTCAGGTGGCAATATGTCTGAAACCCTCAGGTAGTTAAATGAAATTTACTAAAAAAAAGTCAAAAGTGAGTTGGTCGAATTTGAATTTTGTTATTGATTTCATGCTAATCAATTGAACTATTTGCTCGTTCCCTCTAATCAAAAGAAAACATATATATAAGTCAATAGTTGTTAGTGTTCTTGCTCAATACCATTTTTTTCAAATAAGTATCATTCTCTTAGTTCTAACAATATATATATATATATATATATATATATATAATTATATATATATTCATTTATATTACAATAAACTTATTTTTCAAATTAAAAAAATATATAAAAGCCATGATTCAGTCCAACTCATTGTACCATATATGTTGCATGAGTCTCACTTTTGTAGCTCAATTAATAAAAATTGAGTTACTTTTAACCTGCCCATTTAGACTGTGTCGAGTCTACATATACCACAAATATATCAAGACATAGAATTCTCTTATTTAAATCGAAACACATAATATTATTTAATATAATCTCTTAGGTAATTCTGGTGGACAAGATGTACTGAAAAAACACAACCCTAAGAAACTATCCATAATAGCTTAATTACTCATACCCTCGCTGGTGGATCCGGACTAACAATAGAATTTGGTCCGCTTGGTACAAGTCTCTCTACTTGGAATTTGGATGGTGAATCAGGACTAGGCTCATCATTTGGTCCGCTAGGTACAAGTCTCTCTACTTGGAATTTGGATGGTGAATCAGGACTAGGCTCACCATTTGGTCCGCTAGGTACACGTCTCTTTACTCCTCCGGTAACTGCACCACCCAACCTGGCCGGGATGTTGAACCCTAATTCATGAAAAAGTATTAGGCTATCAATGTTTTTGTTTCTCTTTTGAATGAGAATGCGAGCTTGCGAATTCATGGGGATTGACGAAAACATGATCATGATAAACTGCAGGAACAAAATCAAGTTTCTTGCTGAAATTGAATTAGTAGCCATTATCCTACCTTCAATATTGTCACAATGTTATAGATAGTGTATGTATTTATAGGGGCATTACGTATTTTAGTTATGTAAAGAAATAAGGAAGTAATATTATTATATAAGATTCACCAAGTTAATAGGGAGCTAGGTTATATATATTTCCATAAGTATATATACATTTCCATATACGAGAGAAGATTTTTAGAAAATATATGTATAAAAATATATTGTGAAGATATCGATCGATTCCTAAATAATAATAATGTGATGTTTGTATTCATTCAAATAAGAGTAAAATACAGTGATATCCCATCTAGATCCACTCTAATTTTTTAAGGAACAGTTAGTACCCCTGCAAGTTTTGATAGTAGACTAAATAGGTAAAATTACATATTTACCATTGTATGTTATCAAATTTTAACTTCAAAATATATATATATATATATATATGTTTAATTATTATTTTTTAATACAATACATTTTAATTATAATTTTATTTGTAATTACAACTATCTCATTCAAATAATTTAATTTAATTAACACATGCTTTGGATAAGTGATACAAATATTAAGAATTTTAAATTAAATTATTAATGGAGTTGTCCTAATTAGAGTGATTTGAGTATGTTGATATTTTAGTTTTGGTGTTTAACAACAAAGTTATTATTTGAATTCTTAGTTTCATATTATGATTTTTATATGTCAAATTTTCTTGATTATATGTCAAAATTTAGGATGTTTATGATTTTGATTACATTTTTTTAGCATATAGTTGATGTTTTTTTTGTGCAATGTTGAATTAAAAAATTATAATAATATTTATTATTACCTCTATATTGTAAAAATATTTTCTCTTAATATATATTTTCTTTTTTTGAATAACAACATTTGTTATTTTTACTATAAATGACTATGCCCAAGTGTGACTTATATTTAGTTTAATATTTGAAAAAATAATTAATATAATTTTTTATACTTTATATATGAATATTAGATTCATTGTGTAATAATAAATTTATTTTACGTAAATTTTAACCCAAGTTGAATCTTTTAAAAATAGCAAATATAAACGCAAATATATGTCACGAGATACACTAATTTTATGTGTAGATTCCAATTAAATTATAGAGGTCAAATATTTTAATTTGAGTTAAATTTTGGTATATAATAAAGAGAAATCTTAATTCTAATAAAATTACGTACTATTTGGGCAACAATAATATTCCCGCGAGTCTAAATTAAAAATAAATTATTGTGACATTTAGGACTGAATAAGGAATCAAAATTGGTCCGACACCACATTAAAAATCGACAAACCGTATCAATTGAGTCGTACCAATAATTTCAGCGTATGTGACGATTTTCAAAAAGCCAAAAAATCGCATATGTAGTTTGCATGCAGTTTTAGAAGGTTTTCGCACCGCTCAAACTGCACCACACTTATATATTATATATTCTTTTAGAAGTTATATATAGACAAATTCCTAAAAATATAGTAGATAATTTTAATTATGTTATGTACTTTTAAAATTTTTCTTTGTGGCCAGAAATATTTTTAATTGAATTGTAATAGTTTGAGCAATGTTGAAGCATTCATGAGTACTATATTTTAAACATAAAACTTGTTACTTGATGTTATTTTGTTAATCTCATGTATATTTTTTTTTATTAAATATTATTGTTAACTATGTTAATTATTTTTATATAAAATCGAAATTGAACCAAATAAAATCGGACCGTAAATTTTAAAACCACCTGCACCAATCACAAATGACACCTAATGACACAAAACCACGCCATGGTCTACTCTAGTGACACCTAATGCTTATCTGGCCTCTTTAGTCTTCATAAATACAATTCAGACTCTAATCACACTCCCTATCAATAAAATTAAATGCTTATGCGTATGAAAATATTTTGCTAACTTGGACTTACCTATATATATGTGTTTTCATTTATAGCAGTCGGTTGCTATAAATACTATTCTAATAATCAATTTGTTAGCCGTAGATCAATTAAATAGAAAGTTGAATGGAAAAAAATATATTATCAGCCGCTACAACATGTAGTGACCTAAACAATATACTCTAGCGCCTTCTATTTTAATAAAAGTCAAATTAACTTATTAATGTGGACCCATATTATCATTTAGAAAGATATAAAATGAATTTATTTTTTTATATAATAACCGCTACAGCTTGTAGGGGCTTGATCTTAATATATATTTTTATAACGTGGACCCATTTTTGAGAAATAGAATGATAAAAAAGAATTTTATTTTTTTTATATACCAACCGCTACAACTTGTAGCGGCTTGATCATAATAATTATTTTTTGTGACATCCGTTGTCCCACTTTGTTGGTAATAGTGTTATTATTTACCTTTTTATTATTAATACTAATATTAATTAAATGAGAATTAAAAAGGCAATTAATATTACAATATTATCTTTCTATCTCTCAATTTTCTTACAGCAGAAGTCATTAAAAAAAAAAATTAAGCCGCTACATCTTGTAGCGGTTGATAATAATGTTATTACTTTCCTTTTTATTACTAATATTAATTTCTTTTTATTACTAATACTAATACTAATTGCCTTTTAGTAATAATATTAGTAATTGAATTTTTATTACTATTACTAATATTAATTATCTTTTATTATTAATATTAATATTAATTGCCTTTTAATAATATTAGTAATTGCCTTTTTCGTATTAATATTAGTAATTGCCTTTTTAATATTAATATTAATTGCCTTTTTATTACTAATACTAATATTAATTGTCTTTATAGTAATATTAGTAATAATATTAGTAATTGTCTTTTTAGTAATAATATTAGTAATGACTTTTTATTACTATTACTAATATTAATTACCTTTTAGTAAAATTAGTAATTGCCTTTTTTCGTATTAATATTAGTAATTGCCTTTTTTAGTATTAATATTAATTGTATTTTATTACTAATACTAATATTAAATGCCTTTTAGTAATATTAGTAATTATCTTATTAGTAATAATATTAGTAATTGACTTTTTATTGCTATTACTAATATTAATTGTCATTTTATTACTAATACTAATATTAATTATCTTTTAATAATATTAGTGATTACCTTTTTTATTAATAATATTAGTAATTGTCTTTTTAGTATTAATATTAATTGCCTTTTTATTACTATTACTAATATTAATTGCCTTCTTATTAGTAATACTAATATTAATTACTTTTTTTATTATTAATACTAATATTAATTGTATTTTTAATTCTCATTTAATTTGTGACGCCCCCAAAATAGATATACATCACCTATTTTGAGTCGCCAAATACATGGTACAGAATTCAAATACAAACTTCTTTTATACAATACGACAAAAGCTTAGCTGAGAGTTTTTACACAAATATTGTCTTCTAGACAATATTCAAACTCAAATGAAATCCTCATTACATTTATTATCACACTATTTTATAGAATAGCGAGGACTACTAATACAAACATCTGGACCGTCACTCCGTTCCTCGACTAGTCCTGGCTATGTTCTCATTTCCTGAAGAGAACAATGAAAGCAAAAGGGTGAGCTCAACTAGCCTAGCAAGAAATATTATGACTAAGATAATGCAGAATAATTTATCGTTAGCCTTCAACAGTGTTAAACTGATAAAATACAATAAACATCAAGTTTAACTGCAGCGGAACAAGCAATCCATTAGAAGAGTCAAGTAGAGTATGAAATCTACTATCTTCTATGATTTAAGAGTTTATCATAACTTTTATCGTTGAGACTCATCTTAATAAATAAACCACATCATCGAATCATTCCTGCACTACAGGCCAATGATATTCATTAGTATCACGGCCACGAATTATCTATGCACTACGGGCCAAGAATATTCGTGTTTTCACCAATGGTCATGATCATGCCAACAACTGTCCATCAATGCACTACAGGCCAATGAGGACACTAACTATATTATTTGTAATATTACGGGTCATGATTATACCGAATAATCACTGGTCATAATCATATCAATCAACAGTCCATTTATGCACTACGGGCCAAAGATGACTTTCATCATAATATAAGCAGATGATGACAATGATATAAGAATTCAATTAAATGAAAGTAAAGGATAAATTTTTAAAGATTTATAATTTAATTTATCCAGATTTCAATAATGTCCAAATTGACAACATGATACTGCTTTGTGGAGTAAAATTCAAGAATAATATTGTATCAAAAATAATTTGAACCGAAAAAAAAAATTAATTTTTATCATGAATAGTATCCCGGGTGAATAGTACCTGAGTGAATAGTATTCCGTGAATAGTACTTCGGGAATAGTACCCCATGAATAGTACTCTGGCATAAAAAGGTTAAAACTTATCAAGAATACTCAGAATAATATTTTCATGAAAAGATACTGGATGAAGTACAAATATCAATGATATTCTACTAATTTCATGGAGTATAGAAGCCATAACTTAACAAAATGAGTATAGAATTCGAAATCTGAAACGAAATAATATTACTTACATAAAACAGAGTATGAAAGAAAATATTATTTCATATGAATATTGAACAAAAATAATATCCCTTACGAATAAGAAATAAATAACATCCATTATCTTAAAAAGAAGAGTATTCCAACTGGTATAGCGTGGATATTCTTGAAGAAAACTTATACTGTTTTCTAAACTCAAAACTTTTTAAAACTCGAAAGAAATACGTTTAATATTATAGAAGAAGAATTCTCTGATTTTGGTGTGATTTTCAATTCTAACTAAGCATCCTATTTATATGAGAATGGAAAAGATACTATTTGAATTTAGAAAATCATGGATGCACAGTAACTTCGGATGAAACATGTGACGCCCCCAAAATTAGGTATACATCACCCATCTTGGGTCGACACTTACATGGTACAGAATTTAAAAACAACTTATTAACATAATCGCATGTACACAATATTTACATAAATCGTGAGTTTAAATACAAATATCGTCTACTAGATATTATACAAACTCAAACAAAAAGTCCTCATTATGATTATTATCACACTATTTTACGTAATAGTGAGGACTACTAATGCTATCTTCAGACCATCACTCGCTTCCCGACTCGTCCCAGCTTATATTATCATTTCAAGAGAATGGTGAAAGAAAGGGTGAGCTCAACTAGCCCCAAAGAAGAAATATTATGACTAAGATAATGCGTAATAAATTATCAATAGTCTTCAATAATGTTAAACCGATAAAATACAATAGACAACCGCTTTAATCTGCAGCTGGAATATGTAATCCATTAAAAGAGTCAAGTAGAAAATAAAGTCTACTATCTTTTAGGTTTTAAAAGGTTTTTCATCATCGTTTATAATGAGACTCGACTTTAATAAATATTTCACATCATCGAATCACCCCCGCACACTACGCCAAGGATATTCTTTAAGATCACGACCACAATTATTCATGCACTACGGGCCAAGAATATTTGTGTATTCATTAATGGTCATGATCATGCCAACAATCGTCCATCAATGCACTACTACCATCGAGGATTTTTACCACATCATTTGTAATATTACGGGCCATGATTACACCGAATAGTCTCTCGGTCATAATCATACCAAGTCCATCTATGCACCATGTGCCACGTATTGACTTAAAAAAAAAAATATAAACATGAGGATGATGACAATGATATAAGAACTCAATAAAACAAGTTCAAGAATTATTTTATCCAGAACTATTAACGCCCAAATGATACTGCTTTTGTAGAGTAAAATTCAAGAATGATCAAGAATATTTTCATGAAAAGATATTGGATGAAACGCAAATATCAAGGATATTCCACTAATTTCATGGAGTATATAAGTCAAAGTTTTAACCAACTGGGTATAATAAAGAATGGAATAACAAAAGAAATCACCATGCATGCGATAGATCGCATGCACAAAGTTATTCCAATGTAATAATAAATAACGGAACTGTGTCGTGAAATTCACACCGATGGATGTTCCAATGTAATAATAAAGATGGAACAGATCCTGTAAAAAACACATGAGATAGATATTCCAACAGAATGATAAAGACGGAACCAGTCCGTGTAAAACACATGCATGTGATGTTCCAACAGAATAATAAAGACGGAACCAGTCCAGGTGTAAAACACATGCATGTGATGTTCCAACAAAATAATAAAGATTTTAACTGTGTCCCGTAAAACACATGCATGTGATGTTCCAAATGTAATAATAGAAGAATGTCACCAAGTATAGGTAAACCATTTATACAAAGTTATTCCAATGTAATAATAAGCAATGGAATAACAAATGATTCTCTTCATGAATAAGAAAGAATAACACCCCTTACATTTGGTAGGAGATTGAATATCGCAAAGAAGTAGTAGTAACAAAATACTCTTCTTCTTTCTCTTATTCTCTCTATACTTTTCTCTCTATAGCTTGAATGAATTGTGAAAATAATGAAGCCCTCAGGCCTCTATTTATAGAAGATTTCTAGCTTAGCACCGCGTGTGAAAAGGCAAGTGGCTCGATTAATCGGTTCGACGCTCAGTAATGTGAAACGACAAGTGGTTCGACGCCTATAATGTGAAACGACAAGTGGTTCGACGTCCGTAAAGGTAATTACTATTAACGGAAGGTAAATACTATCGACGAAGGTAAATACTATTCACAAGGGTAATTACTATCGACGAAGGTAATTACTATCGATTTAAGGTAAATACTATTCACAAGGGTAATTACTATTATCGACGAAGGTAATTACTATCGACGAAGGTAAATACTATCGACGAAGAGACTCTTAGATGATGACATATATGAGCCCCCATAAAATAATCAAACTTACCACAAATCATTTTTTTCATCAACACATATTTAATCTTTCAACAATTATTAATCATTTATAACTTGTCGCCTCAATTATTGATTTAATACTATAACATATTATATGATGATATATCGTGACAATAATTGAATCAATAATATAAGAGATATGATGCAAAGAATTATCAGTAAGTAATAATTGAATATAATGAAAGTGACTTCTCACGTAAAGATCAATAATCAATCTGGTGCTACTATGCAACTACGCCAGACATCGCATTACTTTTACCACCGGTAGTTCAACAGCTTTTAACGCAGTAACACCTCCGCCGTTATTTTTATAAAATATTTTTGTCGCTTTTCTCAATCCGACAATAATTTCATTGGGGGTCCACCAATGATTGAGCCATTGTATTTAATATTCCTAACAAAAAGAATATTCCCCACCAAACTAATATTTTATAACAACTTGCATACTTTGCAAAATTTATAAATATTACCCACAACTATAACATTATATCAAATTTATTCCATAATATTCAAAAATAATATTTATAGAAAAATTCATCTTTATTTATAAAAGTTTGGGGTCTTACAACCTCCCTTCTTATAAAAATTTCCTCAAATTAGTGGTACGACTGGTATGTCAAGAGGTAAGGATACCTTGATTTCATTTGATTCTAACTCCCAAGTCATTTCCTCAACATCATGGTTCCTCCACAAAACTTCGACTTGAGGTATAACCTCGAGCGTAGAATATGTTCCTTCTTATCCAAAATTTGAACAGAACCTCTTCATACGCCAAATCTTCCGCTATTTCGTCCGGTTCTAACTCAATAATATGGTTCGGGTCTTTCACATATTTACGTAACATAGATATGTGAAAACGTTATGAACACGAGACATATTTCAAGCAGAAATGAGTCTATAAAGCACACAGCCCTACTCGATCGAGGATTAAAATGGACCGATGAATCGAGGGTTAAGTTTTCTCTCTCTTCCAAATCTTGTAACTCCTTTCCATGGAGCAACTCTTAACAACACATGATCTCCTATATCGAATTCCACGCCCTTTCGATGAAGATCAAGATAACTCTTTTGTCGATTTTGTGAGGTTTTTATACGTTCATCGGATCGTTTGAATCTTTTTCCGTAGTCATACGCATCAACTCCGGTCCCAACAACGTTGCTTCACCCACCTCATCCCAAAGATACCGAGAACGACACTTTCTTCCATACAACGCTCGAATGGAGCCATGCCAATACTTGCTTGATAATCGTTGTTGAGGAAAACTCCACCAATGGTAAGAACTTGTCCCAACTCCCTTGAAATCAAGGACACAGTAGTCTTAATAGATCTTCAAGAGTTTGAATAGTCCTCTCCGATTGTCCGTCCGTCTCGAGGATGATATGCCGAGCTAAATCGTAAGTCTGTGCTCATAGCTTTTTTGCAAACTAACCCAAAATCGTGGAAGTGAATCTTGGGTCTCGATCGAAACTATGGATCTTTGGCATACCATGCGCCTTACAATCTCGTTTATGTACATACGAGCAAGACGTTCAAGTGTATAAGTTTCTCGATTCAGAAGAAATGAGCAGACTTGGTCAACCTATCAACAATGACCCAAATCGCATCAATGCCTTGAGAAACCTTAGAAGACCCCAGAACTAAATCCATGGTAATGTGCTCCCACTTCCATTCCGAATTTCAAGTGGTTGCAATGGACCTTTTGGTACTTGATGCTCCGCTTAACTCGTTGACAAGTTAGACACCTTGAGATAAACAAAGGCTATCTCTCTCTCTTCATATTGCTCCACCAAAATGTATGATTTAATATCATGATACATTTGGTACTCCTGTGATGGATTGCAAATGGTGTGTTGTATGCCTCCATCATGATATTATACTTTAAATCGTGGTCGTTAGAACACAAAGTCCGGAGTTGACTCAAGTATTCCTTCTTCATCGATTCTTGCTTCCCAAGATAGCACCTTCTTCGCACTTTCTTCCTCATACGCGATCGCCTCCGTGTCCAGTAGCTTTGAGCAAATTTTAACTTTATCAATTAAAGTCGGTTCTACTCAGATACTCGCTTATCATCACACGCGCCCCTCGAGTCTTTAATTCTATCTCCATCCTTTGCAAGTCACACAAAATGGGCCTATGCGTTGACAATATCGCACTCAGACTTGCATATGATTTTCTACTCAACGCGCCGCCTACCACGCTCGCTTTTCGAGGATGGTATTGGATGGTATGATCATAATCTTTCAACATTTCAAGCCAACGCCGTTGTCGCATGTTGAGTTCCTTTTGAGTGAAGAAATATTTGAGGCTTTTATGATCCGTAAAGATCTCCACTTTCTCCCCATACAAGTAATGCCTCCAAATTTTAAGTGCAGAAGATAACAAATGCTAACTCTAGATCATGAGTAGGATAATTCCTCTCATATTCTTTTGAGAGTGTCATGAGGCATAAAGCTATTACTTTTCCATGTTGCATGAGAACACATCCCAACCCTTTGCTCAAGCATCATCAGAGATGACAAATCCCTCCGAGCCGATGGTATCACGTAACAAAATAAATAAGTCTCCTCTTGAGTTCTTGAAAACTCTTCTCACATTCTTCGCTTCCAACCGAACTTTCAGATCTTCCGAAGTCACCGAAGTCAATGGAATAGCGATTCGAGAAAATCCTTCCACTAATCTCCGATAATAACCAAATTAAACCGAGAAAGCTACGACTTCGGCCATCGATTTAGGTTGTTCCCAACTTTGAATAGCTTCAATCTTTCATTGGGTCAACAGATATTCCATGACTTGATACCACGTGCCCAAGGAATGCTACTTCTTCAAGCCGTAACTCACATTTCTTCAACTTCGCATAAAGCTTATATTCACGGCTTTTGGAGTGTCACCTCAAGTGTTGCTTTCATGATCTTCACGGCTTTTGGAATAAATAAGGATGTCATCAATAAAGACGACCACAAAGTGATCTAAATATTCCTTGAATACTCGGTTCATCATATCCATGAAGGCAAATAGGAGCATTAGTCAATCCAAAGGACATGACTAGAATTCATAATGCCCGCATCGAAGTTCTCAAAGCCGCCTTTGAATGTCGTGGTTCTAATCTTCAATTGGTGATATCCTAACGAAGATCAATCTTTTGAAAAGAATTTTGCCTGCAACCGTCAAACAGTCATCAATACGTGGCAATGGATACCTATTTTTTGATGGTGACGTGATTCAACTCCCGATAATCAATACAAAGTCGCGATACTCCCATCTTTCTTCTTCACGAATAGTAACAGAGCACCCCAAGGAGAAGTACTAGGACGAATAAAGCCAATGTCTAACAATTCCTGCGCATTGGGTCTTTAACTCCTCAAGTTCAATAGAGCTATTCGACATGGGGCTTTGGAAATAGGTTTTGTATCGGGTTCAAGGTCGATACAAAATTCAATTTCACGCCTGGGGTAGGCCAGAAGTTCTTCTGGGAATACGTCAGAAATTTATTAACAATAGGAATATCGCTTAAAACCGACGATTTTTATTTAAATCAGTGATATGAGCTAAGAAAGCTTGACATCCGCTTTTTCAATAAACGAATAGCTTTATGGCTTGAGATGACCGTGATTGATTTTAATGGTTTGGTCGTTTGAATTCAAGATAATAGGTTGATTAGGAATATGAAAGCTAACAACCTTACGAAAACAATCAAATTTTGCATGATAAGTAGTTAACCAATCAATCCTCAGTAATCACGCCAAATGCAAGTATTTTAATGAAATAAGATCGACAGTAATGTGAGGGTACCGATTTGAACCAAACAAGACTTATAAACAATGGATGTAATGAAGGTTTCTCCCAACTGAGTTTCCACAGATAAGTCAAAGTCTAATTTCTCCTGAGTCAAATTTAATCGATGAGCGCAAGTAGGAGAAATAAAAGAATGGGTAGAACCCAGATCAAATAAAGTATAGACTTCATTAGAGTTTATGATAAGCTTACCCGTGATGACCTCATTCGATTCTCGCTTTGGGAGGTCACAACAAATGCTCTCCTCAGACTAACGGCTTTGAATTTTCGGGATGGCCTTTGGTGCCTCCATCCTAATTTGAATTTGTCTTGAGTAAACGACAAAATCGAGCTAAGTGACCTTCTCTTCCACAATTATAACACGCTTTTGACGACATACGACGCAGCTTTGATCGATGTGTCCTCTCCTCCGCATTTGAAGCATACGATAGGTGGTCTTTCTCCTTCCTTAACAATGGGTGCTTTGGCCGACGCCTTTCCATCATTGTTGAATCTCCTTTTCTTGAAATGTCAATTCTTATTATTTTGGCCCCGATTACCACCCCAAGTGGTTACCATATCCGCCCGTTGATTCCTCCACGCTTGTTGTCACCGCCGATGACTATTCTCGCCGGTATTATAATTTTGCCTACCGCTTCTTTTAGTTATTGACTCATTATCGCTTCCACCACTAATCGAGCCCTATTTACAACATCTCGAATACAAACACGCTTTATGAGAAATAAGATGTTGACGATCCCGCTTCAAACCTCTTAAAAACATTCGCCATTCATTCTCTTCATTATCCACCAAGTGGGGACGAAACCGTGATAACTCCGCAAATTTTGCCTCGTATCGCGATTACTGGCCATATTGTTTTGTTCCAACTTGATAAACTCCACCTCCTTCATGTGGCTAATACTTTCAGAAAGTATTTGTCGTTGAACGACTCCCCGAACTTCTCCCAAGATATCTTCAAGACAAATTGGTCGAGTACGCTTTTACCGATTCCCACCAAGAATCCGCCTCCGCAAGCAACATAAAAGGCGTAGGGAACCTTTTGCTCCTCTGAGCATCCCAAGACATCAAATATCTTGGTAATCTGCTTTATCCATGCTTCCGCCGTAAGTGGTTTTGCTCTCCTTAAACTCCGGTGGTCCTAGCTCCTTAAATTGTTTAGCGGTGACCACCGAGAGTTTTCCGTGTTTCCACCTACGTTTTGGACAGAGTCGCCTCGCTTTCGCCATTGCATAAATTCATAAAGCCTCGAACATTTGATCATTCGTCATTTGGTCAGTTGTTGTTGTTTTGCATGAGGATTGTCGCTTTCCGACGATGCACATTATCCTCGATTATTGATATGTGGTGAATCAACAACGCTCTGCGTTCCATTGCTATTCTCAACATTCTCGGATGTCATTTTCAGACATCGCCACAAAACAAAAGGTTAATTGACATGTAACAAATTATCCCTATCTTCCGACCAACCAATAAAATATCACATAAACTTAGGTAGGTCATACTAAGCGAAGGTATTCCCTGCCTCTCCTCCTAGTACTATTCTCACATCTTAGCCAGGATCATATCCTAAGCTCGATACTCAATCGTGACGCCCCCAAAATTAGGTATACATCACCCATCTTGGGTTCCACACTTACATGGTATGTAATTTAAAAACAACTTATTAACATATAATCGTCGTGGTACAATATTTATATAAATCGTGAGTTTAAATACAAATATCGCTTCTACTAGATATTATACAAACTCAAACAAAAAGTTCTCATTACGCTTATTATCACACTATTTTACGTAATAGTGAGGACTACTAATGCTATCTTCAGACCATCACTCGCTTTCCCGACTCGTCCCCTCCAGCTTATATTATCATTTTCAAGAGAAACAAAGGAAAGAAAGGGTGAGCTCAACTAGCCAAAGAAGAAATATTATGACTAAGATAATGCGTAATAAATTATCAATAGTCTTCAATAATGTTAAACCGATAAAATACAATAGACAACCGGTTTAATCATAAATGAATATGCAATCCATTAAAAGAGTCAAGTAGAAAATAAAGTCTACTATCTTTTAGGTTTTAAAAGGTTTTTCATCATCGTTTATAGTCGAGACTCACTTTTAATAAATATTTCACATCATCGAATCACCCCGCAGACTACGGCCAAGGATATTCTTTAAGTATCACGCACCACAATTATTCATGCACTACGGGCAAGAATATTTGTGTATTCATTAATGGTCATGATCATGCCAACAATCGCCCATCAATGCACTACTACTAATCGAGATTTTTACCACATCATTTGTAACATTACTGGCCATGATTACACCGAATAGTCTCTCGGTCATAATTATACCAAGTCCATCTACGCACTATGGGCCACACGATGACTTTAAAAAAAAAATATAAACACGAGGATGATGACAATGATATAAGAACTCAATAAAACAAGTTCAAGAATTATTTTATCCAGAACTATTAACGCCCAAATGAATCTTTGTTTTGTAGAGTAAAATTCAAGAATGATCGTAAGAATATTTTCATGAAAGATATTGGATGAAACGCAAATATCAAGGATATTCCACTAATTTCATGGAGTATATAAGTCAAAGTTTTAACCAACCGGGTATAATAAAGAATGGAATAACAAAAGAAATCACCATGCATGCGATAGATCGCACAAACAAAGTTATTCCAATGTAATAATAAATAACTGAACTGTGTCGTGAAATTCACAACCAAGATGGATGTTCCAATGTAATAATAAAGATTGGAACTGCATCCTGTAAAACACATGCATGTGATATTCCAATGTAATGATAAAGACGAACCAGTCCGGTGTAAAACACATGCATGTGATGTTCCAATGTAATAATAAAGATTTTAACCAGTGGGTGTAAAACACACATGCATGTGATGTTCCAACAAAATAATAAAGATTTTAACCAGTCCTGTAAAAAACACACGCATGTGATGTTCCAATGTAATAATAGAAGAATGTCACCAAGTATAGGTAAACCACATTATACAAAAGTTATTCCAATGTAATAATAAGCAATGGAATAACAACAGCCTCTCTTCATGAATAAGAAAGAATAACACCCCTTACATTTGGTAGGAGATTGAATATCGCAGTTAGGTGTAAGAATAAAATACTCTTCTTCTTTCTCTTATTCTCTCTATACTTTTCTCTCTATAGCTTGAATGAATTCGTGAAAATAATGAAGCCTCAGGCCTCTATTTATAGAAGATTTCTAGCTTAGCACCGCCGTAGAAAAGGCAAGTGGCTCGATTTAATCGGTTTCGACGCTTGAATGTGAAACGACACAAGTGGTTCGGACGCCTATAATGTGAAATGACAAGTGGTTCGACGTCGGTAAAGGTAATTACTATTAACGAAGGTAAATACTATCGATTGAAGGTAAATACTATTCACAAGGGTAATTACTATCGACGAAGGTAATTACTATCGACGAAGGTAAATACTATTCACAAGGGTAATTACTATTGACGAAGGTAATTACTATTGACGAAGGTAAATACTATCGATGAAGAGACTCTTAGATGATGACATATGAGCCCCCATAAAATAATCAAACTTACCACAAATCATTTTTTCATCAACACATATTTAATCTTTCAACAATTATTAATCATTTATAACTTGTCGCCTCAATTATTGATTTAATACTATAACATATTATATGTATGATATATCTTTGTGACAATAATTGAATCAATAATATAAGAGATATGATGCAAAGAATTATCAGAAGTAATAATTGAGCATAATGAGTGACTTCTCACGTAAGCATCAATAATCAATACCCGTGCTACTATGCAACTACGCCAGACATCGTATTTTTACCACCGGGTAGTTCAACAGCTTTTAACTCAGTAACACCTCCGCCGTTATTTTTATAAAATATTTTTGTCGCTTTTCTCAATCCGACAATAATTTCATTGTATGGGGTCCACCAATGATTGAGCCATTGTATTTAATATTCCCTAACAAAAAGAATATTCCCCACCAAACTAATATTTTATAACAACTTGCATACATTTTGCAAAATTTATAAATATTACCCACAACTATAACATTATATCAAATTTATTCCATAATATTCAAAAATAATATTTATAGAAAAATTCATCTTTATTTATAAAAGCTGGGGTCTTACAAAACAAATTGCAGAATCACTGATGGCGAAAAAATTTCATCAGTCGTCCAAATTTTCAAAATATTAATATAATATTCAATAAAATATAATATATTTTATTTTTCATAAAAATAAATTTTATTATAATATTATATATATATATAAGAAGAAGAAAATGATGGCAGAATGGTGGATGTATATATATATATACATATATATATATACACACACACACACACATAACACATTTTAATGAAAAATGAGTATGTGGTGGTCCATATAATAAGCAAAATTTACAACAAATACTTCATAAAAATTCTCTCAATATTTTTAACAATATTTATCATCATTATTATAATTCGCAATATTTAACAACCAGATCGTTCCCAGGAAAGAGGGTGCTTTCTGATAAGAATTTCTCCCCATTGGCGCGCAATTAGGTGATCAAACCTCTCATCTACAGAACTTTGTAGACATCGTCAATATTGCCAATAATAATATGAATAACTTTGTCGTCTCAATTATTGATTTAATAATATAAAAATATTGACAATAATTGAATCAAATAACGTGAGATACTATGCAACAACTACTGTAACAATTGTGACGCCCCCAAAATAGGTATGCATCACCCATCTTAAGTCGCCAGATATCACACAGATAAGCTGTGAGTTTTAATACAAATGTATGTAACTCTCATGGTGCCTCGACCACAACCTTACAATGGTATTTTACATAAAAGTACAGTCAAAAACTGTTTTAAAAATTCAAATCTTTGGGAAGTACTCAAGGAAACCTTCGTACATGGGAGGCCCGTAAATACGTCTAGGTTATGATAGATATCATATGTCCACAGAATTATCCTTGGTTGACCCAAAAGTCCCTAAAGAAAATTAAGAAGATTACTATCATCTTCTTTCCAATGGTGAGTCTTCTCCGACATATAACTATCTCCGTTGTCTCCAAGTGAAAATTATATTTCAAATAAACTCCAAGATCATATAGGTAGTGCTTTCGTAGATATACTCAAAGAAGTGGATGTGCACAACCATGTCTTATGATAACACGAGGTTGTATGTCATTAGACATCTGTATATGATGGTGGCAAAACACCCTTCCAAAGTTGGGTTCACCTCACCCTATTCGATTCACCAAAATTAATATCAAATGACGATACAATACGACATACACTTATCTAAAGTTCTCAATAAAATTATTTCCATACTATTTAGGGAGAACCTCAACAGCTATAGACCATCGTTTTAATCCTCTTAATACCCCGTCAATTCCAAATTTACACTTTTATTATTCGAAAAGGAATCAGGAAGCAAAAGGGTGAGCAACTAACTAGCCAAAGAAAGAATATCATGACTAAAGATAATTAAATTATCAATAGCTTTCATCAGTAATAAATTAGAGATTTAGAACATATGGTAGATGATAAAACTTTTCAACCATAGTTGCAGCGGAACGAGCAATCCATTAGAAGAGTCTAATAGACCATCAGGAATATTATCTTCTCCATGTTAAAAGTCCACCAATAATGATTTATCCCTGTAACATCAATTAACAATTCCTATCCACAATCATATGAATAACTCGTAATCATAATTGTGATTCTAAATTCCTCTTCGCACCCAGGACGAAGATAATTTTCATCGCATGTATTTACCTGAAATATCAAAAATCATGGTTATACCAAATCACAATTCTTTCTCATAATCATACTAATAAATTCATCTTTGCACTACGGCCAAAGATATTAACAATTCATCTTTGCACTACAAGCCAAAGACATACAACTGTATTTTAGAAGAGTCAAGTAGAGCATGATATCTACTATCTTTTACGAATTAAAAGTGTATAATCAATATTTTATCGCTGAGACTCAGCTCAATAACTAATCCACATCATCGAATCATCCCTGCACTACAGGCCAAGGATATTCATTAGTATCACGACCACAAATTATTCATGCACTACGGGCCAAAGATAATCGTGTTTTCATCATCTGCCTACGATCATGCCATAAAATAATTCATCTTTGCACCTTGGTCAAGAGAATCCATAGCCACGATCATACTCAAAACTCGGCCCATCAATGCACCACACGCTAATGAGGACTTTTTTCACATTATTTGTAACATTACGGTCATGATTATACCGAATAATCCCTGGTCATAATCATACCAAGTCTATCTATGCACTACAGGCCACAGATGACTTTCAACATAATATAAGCACGAGGATGATGACAATTCAATAAAATAAGTTCAAGAATAAATTTTAAAGATTTATAAGTTAATTTATCCTGAACCCAATAACGTCCAAATTGTCAACATGATACTATTTTGTGGAGTAAAATTCAAGAATGCTCAGAAGAATATTTCCATGAAAAGATACTGGATGAAGTGCAAATATCCAGGATATTCTACTAATTTCATGGAGTATAGAAGCCAAAACTTTAACCAACTGAGTATAATAGAATATATGAAACTACAAATGAATTTTTGCCCACCATGTGGTAATCCACGTAGACAGATCATTTCCACAATTTAATAAGGAATGAATACGAAGGATCATTCACCATGCATGTGGTAATCCCCATAAACTGGTTATTCTAACAGAATAATAAAGAATAGAATAATGAAGAATTCACCATGTATGCGATGTAATCGCATGCATAAAAGTTATTCCAGTAATAATAAATAATGGAACGAAGTCATGCGTAATCCGCATGCATGTGATATTCCAAATGTAATAATAAAGAATGGAATAATGAAGAATTCACCATGCATGCGATAGTAAGCATGCATGTGTTATTCCAATGTAATAATAAATAATGGAACCGTGTCATGCGTCATCCGCATGTGCAGAATATATTCCAATGTAATAATAAAGAATGGAATAATAGAAGAATTCATCATGCATGCGATAGATCGCAGACATGATAAAGTTATTCCAATGTAATAATAAATAATGGAACTGTGTCATGCGTAATCCGCATGCATGTGATATTCTAATGTAATAATAGAGAATGAAATAATGTAAGAATTTCACCGTGTATGCAAAAGATTAAGATGTATAAAAGTTATTCCAACGAGAATAATAAGGAATGAATAACAATAGCTCTCTTCATGAATAGGAAAGAAATAATACCCTTACTATAATAATAATAATATCCTTACTATAATAATAATATCTCTTACCTTAGAAAAAACCGGATATCGGAAAAGTGAGGTAAAGAGACTTTCTTCTTCTTTTCTCTCTATAATTTCTCTCTCTAGAGTTTCAGTGAATTCGTAAGAAATAATGAAGGAATGAGCTTCTATTTATAGGAGAATGGACTGAATAATAACTAATTCATGAACGGTCCAGATTGATTTACTTTTAAAAGAACGGTCCATATTGATTTACTATTAAAACTTAAAGCAACGGTCCATATTGATTTACTATTAAAACTTTAAACTAGCGATCCATATTGATTTACTATTATAACTTTCCACCAGCGGTCCATATTGATTTACTATTATATCTTCAACCAACGATCCATATTGATTTTCTATTATAACTTCAACCAACGGTCTGAAAAATTATCACATCTCCTCATGGAATAATATTATACCAAAAAATGATTTGGACCGAAAAGAAATATATTTTTCGAGTGAATAGTACCACATGAATAATATTTCGGGAATAGTACCTCGTGAATAGTACCCCGACACGAAAAGTGTCCCAAATACCCGAGTGAACAATACTAGAGTGAATAGTAACTGCGTGAATAGTAACTCATGAATAGTAACCTGTGAATAGTACTCTGACACGAAAAGTGTCCCAAATACCCGAGTGAACAATACTAGAGTGAACAGTAACCGAGTGAATAGTAACTCGTGAATAGTACTCTGACACGAAAAGTGCCCCGAATACCTGATTGGTCAATATAACCTCCAGACATTAATTATTATCAAAATAAATATCGATTTCCACTAACACTAATAATCCCAACACAATGGAACTATCAATCTCATCTTTAATCAACACGAACTTATTCATCATTAATATTATAACTCACAATATTTAACAACTGTGTCGTTCCTGTGAAAGAGGGGCTTTCGATAAGGATTTCTCCTTATCAAGCGCCGCAATTAGGTGACCAAACCTCCTCGATGTAGAACTTCTAGACATTGTTAATATTTCAAATAATAATATGAATAACTTGACGTCTCAATTATTGATTTAATAATATAACATATTATATGGATGATAACGTGACAAAGAATTGAATCAATAATATGAGTGATATGATGCAATAATTACTATAACAATAATTGAGTATAGCGAGTGACTTCTTACGTAAAGATCAATAACCAATACCGTGTGCTCTTACGCAACCACGCCGTATTATTGTACTTTTACTACTAAGGGTAGTTCAACAGGTTTTAATCAGTAAGACTTTCTGCGTTATTTTTATAAAAGATAATTTCATCATTTTAGAAATACGACAATACTTCCGTTGTGGGGTCCACCAATGATTGTGCCATCGTACGAATATTCCCTATTAAAACGAATATTCCCCGACCAATCAAATATTCCCCGACACAATGAATATTTTATAACAACTTGCATACTTTGCAAAAAAAATCACATATCACCCTTAACTTTAAACTTTTATCGATTTAACCATTTACGAAATAAAATAATAATTATAAGAAATTGAATACTTTCATTTCATAAAATTCAGGGTCTTACAACAATAATTGAATAAAACTGAGTGACTTCTTACGTAAACAACAATAATCAATACTGTGTGCTACTATGCAACCATGCTTATTACTGTACTAATTTTACCATCAGGTATTTCAACAGCTTAACAGTAAAACTTCCGCCGTTATTTTTATAAAAAGATATTTCTGTCGTTTTCTCATTCCGACAATAATTCCAATGTGGGGTCCACTAATGATTGTGCCGTCGTACGAATATTTTCTGTTAAAGCGAATATTCCCCGACCAATCGAATATATATTTTATAACAATTTACATACTTTGCAAAATTTATAAATATTACCCACAACTATAATATTATATCAAATCCATACTATAATATTCAAAAATATATTTCAAGAAAAATTCATCTTTATTCATAAAAGTTGGGGTCTTACATAATTAATATTAGTATTAGTAAGAAAAAGACAAGTAATAACACTATTACCAACCGCTACAAGATGTAACGGCTTGGTTTTTTTTAATGCCTTTAGTGTTGTCTTTAATGTTGTCTTTAGAAATAAAAAAGACAAGTAATAACACTATTACCAACCGCTGCCAGATGTAGCGGCTTGGTTTTTTTTTTAATGAATTTCGTTGTAAGAAAATTGAGAGATAGAAAGATAATATTGTAATATTAATTGCCTTTTTGCCTTATTAATTCTCATTTAATTAATACATACTGATATTTGTGATTTAAAGTATATACAAACAAGAGGAGGTAAGAAGTATTTTATTACTTTTATAGATAATTGTACAAGATATTGTTATCATGTTTACTTATTGAGAAATAAAGACGAGGCTTTGGAAACGTTTATACATTACAAAAATGAGGTTGAGAACAAACTTGATAAAAAGATCAAGATAGTTAGAAGTGATAGAGGTGGAGAATATAAATTTCCTTTTGTTGAAATTTGTTCATAACATGATATAATACACCAAACAACTGCACCTTATTCACCACAACAAAATGGTGTTGTAGAAAGAAAGAATAGAATTTTGAAAGAAATGATGAATGCATTATTATTAAGTTCTAGGCTACCTCGAAATTTGTGGAGGAAAACAATTCTTTCAGCAAATTATATTCTCAACTGAATACCTCAAAAGAAGCCTAATGTTTCACCCTATGAATTATGGAAAGAACGTAAGCCGTTATAAACACTTAAAAAGTGTGGGGGTGTTTAGCAAAAGTAATGGTTCCTCCACCCAAAAAGGTAAAAATATGACCAAAAATAATAAAGTGTATATTCATTGGTTATGCTAATAATAGCACTACATATAGATTTTTGGTTAATAAATCAAAAATAGAAAAAATACATGAAAATAGTATTATTGATTCAAAAGATGTTGAATTCTTTGAAACAATATTTCCTAATAAAAAAGAACAAGAGTCATGTTCTAATGAACAAGAAACAAGTTCAAACAAAAGAACTTATGACACTATTAGTAAAAGTTATCATGGGTTAGAAAATATTGATGATCCTAGACGGAGCAAACGTGCTAGAACATCAAAATCTTGCGGTCATGATTTTCTAAATTATTTGTTTGAAAATGAGCCCTCAAACTTATAGAGAAGCGGTATCAAGTCCCGAAGCTCTATATTGGAAAGAAACAATAAATAGTGAAATAAAATCCATTCTGCACAATCATACGTGGGAATTAGTAAATCTCCCACCAAGCTCTAAACCTCTTGGATACAAATGGACATTCAAGAAGAAAATGAAAGCAGATGGATCTATAGACAAATATAAAGCAAAACTTGTAATTAAATGAAACAGGCAAAAAGAGGGTTTGGATTATTTTGATACTTATTCTCCTATGACAAGAATATCCTCAATTAGGATATTAATAGTCATTGCAACTATATATAATTTAGATATGGATGTGAAAACTGCTTTCTTGAATAGAGATTTAGAAAAAGAAATCTACATGGAATAATCAGAAGGGTTTATTGTTCCAGGACAAGAAAAGAAAATTTGTTGGGTTGTGAAGTCCCTTTATGGATTAAAATAAGCACCTAAACAATGACATGAAAAATTTGGTAATGCAATATTGTCAAATGGTTTCAAGATAAATGAGTGTGACAAATGTGTGTATATCAAGGACACTGATAAATATCATGTCATTATTTGTCTCTATGTAGATGATATGCTAATTATGGGTATTAATAATGAAATCATTAAAACTACTAAAAGAATGTTAAATAATATGTTTGACACGAAAGACATGAGTGTTGCCAATGTAATACATATTAGGAATTAAAATTTCTAAAACATCAGATGGATTAGTGTTATCACAATCACACTATATTGAGAAAATACTCAGAAAATTTAATCAACACGATTGTAATCTTGTGGGAACACCAGTAGATACAAATTTACACTTGTTTAAAAATAAATGAGATAGAATATCACAAGCTGAGTATGCACAAATAATTGGAAGCCTGATGTACGTAATGAATTGTACATGTCCTGACATAGCACAAGTTGTCAATAAATTGAGTAGATTTACAAGCAATCCATGACAAGATCATTGAAAATCGATTATAAGAGTTTTAAGGTATTTAAAATACACTTAAAAATTTGGATTGCACTACTCAAGATATCCAGTAGTACTCGAAGGATACTGTGATGTATACTAGATATCAGATACAAAAAACTCTAAATCCACAAGTGATTTTGTGTTTACACTAGGTGAAGGAGCAGTATCATGGAAATCTTCTAAACAAACATACATTGATCGATCAACGATGGAATCTGAGCTTATTGCATTGGATTAGGCTGGAGAAGAAGCTTAGTGGCTTTTTCACTTTTTAGAAGATATTTCTGTGTGGCCTAAACATGTTCCTCCTAGTTATTTGTACCCATTGTGATAGTCAATCAGCAATTGGAAGGGCACAGAGTCACATGTATAATGGTAAGTCTAAACAGATTCGTCGTAGATACAATACCATAAAACAATTGCTCTCTAATAGTATTATGTCTATTGAGTACATAAAGTCTAAAGAAAATATAGCAGATCCATTGACTAAAGGTTTGACTAGAGAGCAAGTAAAAATAACTTCGAGAGGAATGTGTTTAAAGCTTATAAACAAGGATCATCATGATGAAAACCCAACCTAGTTGACTGAAGATCCCAAGATCTAGGTTCAAAGGGACAACTAAATTGTGAATGATTCAACCAAATCACTATGAAGAAATTAGTTTCTTCTGCTCATTCCTATGATACGAGATAATGATACCTACAACGGTTTTAGGATAAGCTATGCTTTTAATGATTCTTAAATCTTGATAAACAAGTAGGGTATGACATGATACTCTTATTAAGAATCACCTATGTGAGTGTAAATTGGACCAATTCTATAGGAAGAATAAAGGTTATACTTCTCTAAAACACTCATAAATTCGGGATTGTTCGGGGCCGAAATGAACAAAATCATGAGAATCAAATTATGTCTGGAAAGATTCTGTGTAAATTACTATTGTCTCGATTTACAAAAATGGTTGGACAGTTCAAAAATGGTTGGACGTTCACTGGACAACCAGTAAACCCGATAGTCTTTCATAAGGGAAGGTTCTAAGTCAAAAGCTACCTCTCTCGATACAGATAATTTCCAATTCTGTTTCTCTATCAGAGTCTGCATAACATTTGCATAAGGCTGGAAGTTAATTTCATTCATGTGGGGGATTGTTAAAATTTGAGCCAAAAATTAAAGTGGGTTTAATTAATTATTTAAAATGAATTCACATATATATCAATGTGTTTTACTCCATGAGTAGATTAAATTAAGTATTTGGAAGCTCAAACTCATTGAGAAATGAATGAGATATTAACTCCCAAAGATCATCTTTGGAAATTATAAATGATAATAAATATATGTGGGAAGCCAAGTCTCACATTGGTTAAGAACTAAAAGATTAATATGTTTATACACAAGGAAATTGCTCTTGGGTTTGGGCCCCAAGGGGCACCCCACTTTTGTGGAAGGGAGATGACCTAATAAAGGTTTAGTTTGAACCCACACGCGCGCCGCCGACCGAGCGGCGTAGCCTGGCTCGAGGGTTTAGGTCCTTGTATATAATTTTTTGAATAAAATTTATTTTATTTTATTTCTATTATCAAAACTGTGTTGTTTTGGGAAGCGGTATCTGCCGAACGGACGAGTCTAAACTACATCGTTTTGGAAAAGGCTATCTGCCTGAACGGACGCCCCAAAACTACGTCGTTTTTAACATAACGGAAGCCCTAAAACTACCTCGTTTTCGTTGAGTATACTTTTTGTTATGCTGCTAAAGTATACGTTGTCATTGTATCCTGAGAGACAAGTGCTATAAAATTATAAGCACCGTACGAAAGGCATAATTGTCTTAAGAACATAGTACAAAGTACTAGCCTTGACATACTGATTTTTTACATTGGTGTACAAAGATAAGTTAATATATATAGTGTTCATTCATTTTCTATAACAAGGCATAACAAGACCTTCCAGCAAGCCATTGATTATATATCTTAATCCCTCTCATTGAAGTTTGAAGCACTGATATATACTGGGAGCCTAAAAACTAATTAACTCAAGACTCATTATACTATGGGTCCTAGAATCTGTAACTGTAAGAATATACAACTTTCTATGATTAGTTCATTGCTTTTAATTTGGAATACTTGTGATCAGTAAAAAGTGTATGTCTACTAGACATGGCAATATAGTTAGTTAACTGTCGGATCAACCCATATTAACTGGAACCAAATGGGTTGATTAACCATTTTTATTTATTCAGGTTGGTTAAAGTTTGGAACCATATTTATTCAGGTTGGTTATGGTTCCAATCCGGTTAACTATTTTTTGACCAATATTTTGTTCCAAATCAAAAGTTAGGCTCACAAAGATGATAATTGAATTTTAAATCTTAAACATCACATAAACTCATTCTTAATTTGCAATTTTGCATCATCATAATTTAGAATGTTCCCAGGGCACCCACCCCCACCCCACCCCCACCCACCCTCACCCCCACCCATGCCCCCCACCCACCTCACCCCACACCCACAAAAAAATATTATGTGATTATGTATACACCCCTACCCCACCCCTATCCCTCCCCACAAAAAAAATATTATGTGATTATGTATACACCCCTTACCACCCCCACCCACCCACCCCCACCCATACCCCCCACTCACCCCCACCCCCACCCACTCCCCACCCACACCCACACCCACAAAAAAATATTATATGATTATGTATACACCCCTACCCTCACCCACCCCCACACCCACCCCTACTCCTACCCCCTACCCCACCCACCCCACCCTAACCCACCCCCACCCCCACCCCAACCCCCACCCCACAAAAAAAAATATTATGTAATTATGTATACACCCCCACCCACACCCACACCCACACAAAAAAATATTATGTGATTATGTATACACCCCCACCACCACCCCACACCCCCACCCCCCCCACACACGCACCCCCACACCCCACCCCCACCCCTACTCCCCACCCCACCACGCCACCCACCCACCCACCCCCACAAAAAATATTATGTGATTATGTATACACCCCTTACCCCCACTCCATCCCACCCCACCCACCACCCACCACCCACCCCACCCCCACCTCCACCTCCACCTCCACCCCACCCCACCTCCACCAAAAAAATAATATTATGTAATTATGTATACACTCCACCCACCCCACCCACCCCACCCCCCTACTCCACCCATACCCCACCCCTACCCTCCACACACCCCACCCACGCCCACCCCCACCCCCACCACTCCCCCAAAAAAATTAATATTAAGCGATTATGTATATACCTCCCACCTCTACCCCTACCCCCGCCCGCCCCGCCCCCCCGCCCCACCCCTTATATCCGTCTCTCTATCTATAGTATATATTAATTTTATTTTTAAAAATTTTGTTTAAAAGTCAAAACATCTTAAAATGGTTAATATGGTTTTAACCATAACCATATTAGTTCAAACCACATTATCCATATTAAAATGGTTAATATGGTTTTAGTTCTTAAATGGTTGATTAACCATATTTTGAAAACCAAAACCAACCCATAACCATATTTTGCCAAGTCTAATGTCTACGCAGTGGCTTTTCGCCTTATTTACCACTTGTAGTGTCGAAAAGCCAAAAGGGGTGACCTTTGTATTGAATAGGCTTGCTCACAAAAATTTCCCCTGTCAAGTACTGAAGGGTCACCCTGCTTCTTATACATATATTGTGCACTTTGCGGCCGACCCACTCAATCTCAGTTAAATTTACATAGTGTGTACCAAGCTGCAATAGCTTTTCGTGGCCATCGATTCTGAGCAAATGCAACCCTTTAATTTTTCTAGATGATCCAATGCCTTTGATATATGTATGCATAATCATCACAGTCAGTTCTAATTTCTTTAAAGCTTAAGATTAATCACCAAGTGAAGTTTTAGTCGTGAATCTTGTGAGGTTCCATAAGAATTAACCAACACTTTGCCTGGAGTGGCGTACATACAGATCGCTGCTTTTCAACTTAATTAGTAGTGTATTTGATGCTATAATACATAATATAAATGGTGAACAACAAATTAAATGAGATGCAACAGTTCATACATGTATTATTAGTGTATTAGATATAAGCTCCCTGGATTCAGAGTTCACTCATACTTGCACACATTATTAAGTCTAGTGTTATCTTCGATAAGCCATGGCCTAATTCGTGTTACATATTCATGGAACCAGAAAATTTCACAATTTAAGATCAAAATCTGGAAAATAATTGATGCCCATTATAGTGTGCTGACACAACTAATCACCAGGAAGCTTTGAACAAGATGCATGGAATTTGAGTTGAAGAAATACGGATTAATAATTCTTTCCAATCATCTTTATAAAGGGCTAAAAACATGATAATTAGGACCATTTAGAGAATAGTAGTTAGAAATCTGTATCACTTGTGAATTTTTTTCCTCGCAACTTTGCAAGAAAAAAGAAAATCACACATCAGAAACAGAAAAGGTAAACACAAAAAATGATTTCAAGTTAATTTCACGTATCCTCTGTAAAGTAGAAGCATTACATCAATGTATGCATGTCCTGTGACAATCCCAGTGCCATTATTCAATATACGGCCTGGCCTCATAAGAACAATTTATTACTGTTTGAGCTGAAATAATAAATGTATAAACAAACTGCAAAACTATCTGAAATTCTTTCTCAATGACTTGGAAGTTGTATTTCGAATCGAATCAACTGCCTTTCTCTTTTGAAGATTCTATGATGAAGCTGAGACAGCAAGATCAGATGGAAGCTGGAATTGGGTAAATGGTGGTGGGGTTTGAGTGTTGAAGAGGTGGGTTATATCCCTAAGAGGCTTCCTCAATTTTCTCTTGGCGGAAGATAATTGGACACTTGAAGAAATTGGGTTGTTTTGAATACTGGTAACATAAGAAGAGAATAGTGGTGGGATGTTCTCTTTGTTATCATTGTGTTTACAAAGAGCGACACCCTCCATTGCTTAATTTGTTTGATGCTGTCTGTAATTAACTGCACACAGAGAAAGAGTAAGATGGTTGGTGATTATAATGGAGTTACTAGACACATATATTTGTAGGCGGTGGGTAATGGGTTTGTGTTTTGTTTTTGGAGGGATGAAATTGAATTTTATCTTCTTTATTTTTCATTCTCTCTCCCTCTTTCAAATTTTGTTCCAAATCTCAAGTTTGAAAGTTGTTACTAAAAGGCTAAGATTCGAGGGGGAGGGATGAATGAGTAGATCTTCACGCCATTTTTTTAACTTTGAACTTTGGATTCGTTTATGGGATTTTAATGTAGTTTACTTTTGAGGAAATATAGAGAGAAGAGGGAGACTTGAAATTTTAAAGGGTCCCAAAAGTACTTTCAAATTGGCGGTGGTCAATGAAGTGAAATCGCGGTGCGCGGGGAGGATTGGGATTTGAGGCAATGTTATAGACCGCCAACCGCGAATATGGGTGCGCCGCCGCGCTCCCACCCTAGTCCGGAGGTTCCCATATATATACCCAATAAAGATTTACTTCTTCATTTAAATAATCAAATTATATTTTTCAGCATAATATCAGTATCAGTATCAAAATCTATTATATATACTAAATCACAGTACATGACACAATAATTTGACATCTGTACTTCTACAATTTTAACACATGTCCATCCTATTTAATGCTCCTTCTAACCCTTGACAAAAATACCCTTGACAAACCCATGCGTCTAAAAAAACAATTGACGTTGTAAAAACTCTAAATACAATCCCCTAATTCCCCTAAATCTATAATCATACAAAAATTTCAAATCGCACAAAATTTTTCATACACACTCTCAATAGCTACTGTTTTTGACGAACTGCCGAAGTGCTCCCAATTAAATCGCCGTCTCGCAATCAATATCAACAAATCATGGCCACCCAGATTAGCAAAAAGAAAAAGGTTAGTTCGTACAATCCCCATTTCCCCTCAATTTTGGATGCTCTAAATAAATAAATAAACAAAATAAAGTAATTGGATTCCATTTTTCATTCGTTAATTTTCTCAATCTAGTTCTCATATGGTGGTGATTGTTTATTTACTATTGCATAAAAAAACAGATTGTTCCTCGAAAAAAATTTCCGATCTATATTTCCTTCCAAATTTTTGTTTCCAGCCATACATTTATTGGTAAAACAAATTAGTTACTTATGGCCAAATATCGCATTTTGGGATTTCAGTTCAGTTATTGTTATCTTTCTAAATTTTAGCTTAGAGATGAGCTTTTTTGAGTTTGTGTATTTTTTTGTTGCTCTAACTGATCGATGCCATATTCATCGTTTATTTAAGTTTTTGACATCGATTGTACTGCATCAACATATGAAGCTGTAATGATGCCAACAAAACTATGTTTTTTCTTTAAAAACACTTTACCCCCTCTCGTGGTCATCGATTTTAGAAGTTATTGGCCATCGAACTTTAAAAATATGCAATTAGACCACTGTGATTTCTAAAAATGAAAATTCAGGTCATTCCGTCCAATTTCTTGGACGGAAGTGAAATAATTACACACGACATTGAAAAAAAAATCAAAAAAATTATTATTTTCTTATGTGGCAATACAAAAAATAAAAAAAAAAAATCATTGATTATGTTGCAAAAATTGATTAAAATAATAATAAAATTAAAGTAAATAATAATTAATTCATTTTTAAATAATTACTTTAAAAATAAAATAATTAATTTTAAAATAAAATAATTAAAATAATAAAATAAAATAAATATTTGGAATTAATGATTAATAATTAATCATTAACTTGTAAAATGATTTTTTATTTTTATTTTAAAATTAATTATTAATCATTAGGTTAAAAAAATCATTAACTTGTAAAAAAATCATTTTTGCCACATCAAAAAATTCTATTTTTGTTTTTAAAATGTAATTTTTTAAAATAGATTTTCATTTTACAAGTTAAAAAAAATCTGCTTTTTGTTTTTAAAAGCGGAAATTTTTAAAAAAGAATTTTTTTTATGTGGCAAAAATGCTTTTTTACAAGTTAATAATTTTTTTTAGGAATGATTAATAATTAATTTTAAAATAATCATTTTACAAGTTAATGATTAATTAGTAATCATTAATTCCAAATATTTATTTTAATTTTATTATTTTATTTTAAAATTAATTATTTTATTTTTATTTTTAAATTAATTATTTTATTTAAAATTAATTATTTTAAAATGAATTAATTATTATTTATTTTAATTTTATTATTATTTTAATCATTTTTGCCACATAATCAATGATTTTATTTTTGATTTTATTTTGTATTGCCACATAGGAAAATAATAATTTTTGATTTGTTTTTCAATGCCACGTGTGTAATTATTTGATGCCCGTCCAAGAAATTGGACGGAATGACCTGAATTTTCATTTTTAGAAAGACAGTCATCCAATCAGATATTTTTAAAGTTTCGATTCACAATCAATCGCATAAATCATTTTAACCACATGTATAAAAATGTTTTTTTTGCCGTTTTTCTTTCATCATTTAATACAGTATGAAGTTTAATTTTAACGAATTTGGTGAATTACTGTCTCTCAAAAATTTATTATAATGTTTTGCAGTAAACTGCTGAACGATCCACTTAAGAATAATTGCGTTAGTTGTTTTGGGGAATTATCGGAAATTGCATCACATGATCGGTTCCAAGCTTGGGACTTTCATACAAGTCCTTCCCATTTGCAACCGACTATTGAATCAAGGTTAATTTACTGCGTCAATTTTTGGATCTGTATATATATATATATATATATATATATATATATATATATGTGTGTGTGTGGGGTTTGTGTAGGATGTTTTTCTTGCTTTGATTTTTCTGTGATTTTATTCTCTCCATAGTAATAATTAATACATATGCAGGAGCTGCTGCCTTATGCTTTGAATCTGTAATTTTATTTGAGCAGTGAATTAGAAATACAATTTCAGTTTTGCTGTTAATTATCCGTTTTTGTCATTGTTGATCCATGCTTTGATATTGCTCCAATAAATGTTTGTTGATATGTCAAGATGCATTGGAATTTTACTAGACCTTATGTAACTTTAACCATATTTTTACATCGGCCACTGCCAGCTACTTGCATTGAGAGAACACTTGTGTTTATTTATTTATTTATTTTTATCAATGATCATTATTATCAATAATGTGGAATTCTTGTGGTGCAAAACAAAGGCATTGGATGTGAAATGGTGGATTCCTTGAAGGAATAACCTGAGGGTCTCACGTTTCAATCAGCATCATAAGAACATCATGCCAATTGCAGAAAAGGACATTGGATGAAAATATTTTATTAAATGTTATGGTGCTGTTTGTTTGCTTAGACTCGGTTATAGAAGCAAGACATGGAATGACGCCATGTCTTAATGTTAAGCGACTGTAGTGTACTTCATGCCATGTATGAAGGATTTACTGTCAATCAGTGCGATAAAACTCAGTCAAGAATGCGTAGAAGAATGATTATGTTAGAAAAACAAGAAAAAAAATTGCAACGTATACTTTTAATTATTTATTCATTAATTAATTGAATAAAAATATTTTGCACATCTGCTAAACTATCCTACGCATATTGATTGTGTTTCCTATTTCATGTTAGAATCCACCAACAAAATGAGCACAAGTACTACATCTGTGGGAGCAAGCAAAACATCCAAAATGCATCTAAGTGACATTTCAAATGATAATTATTTCATTGAATCTTTGTATTTATTTTACCTTCAAAATAATTGCTTATCCTAATATCATATGAATTTTTTATGTAGTTTGTACAAATCTCAATTCAGTTTTCGATGAAGTTGATGTTCATCCAGTACCTAATGATGGTATTTATATCTTCAATTTCTTTATTTTTGAGCTTTGAAATTCAAATCTAATTTTTTTTAATCATGACACAAGTTATTCAAGAAAAGGAAAACACTCCGGTTAGCAGAGAAAATTGTGTTCATCTTTCGGATAATGGTATTTGATTTTCTCATTTTAATTTTTTTTAATTTAATATATTGAAAATATTATAATAATTCAACAAATTTTATGTCAGATTTATAAATGTTTGTGTATTTATTATTATATTATAGGTACCTATCCAATTAACCTTTCTATACTATTTCTACTTTATTGCTCATATCATCCAATACTACCACTGGAAGAGATTTGCTTAATAAGAAACATAACAAGTCAATAATGTCGATGTCCGACATTTCAAACGGTAATAAACGTCTACTATTTTGCTTACTAGATGTGCTAAACTATGAATATTCATCATAACAATAAATGTAGTTATTTTATGCAGTTTGTACAGATCTCAGTACAACCTTTAATGAAGTATATGCCAATCATCCTGAATCATGTTCTACTGAATCGATGCAAGCATCAAGGTTTAATCAACAATACACTCCGCATTCCAACATACATAATGTTACTCAAAATATGAAGAGTAAAGCATCTCAACTAGGCACAATTTTTAATTTAGGAGTTTCTATTGATCCCCATGATAATGGTATGATGTTACCTTATTATACTAATAAACACCATGCATATTTAAATTGATAATATTTTAACAATATTCTTATTTATATAGAAAATATATTAAGCATTAGTATGTTTAAATACTATTTACAAATACTATTTAGTACTCCCTCCGTCCCTTATTACTATTTTGTGTAGTCCCATGTTAAATGTTCACTTTCCTTTAATAACCAAATTTTTACACATTTTTTCCTATTATGCCCGTAGCATTAAATATCTCATACTTTTCTTATTCTAATTCTCTCTCCATATTTAATGACATATTATTATGGGTTGTACTGAGCACCTACTTCTGTAGTCATAGTTATGGCTTCCTTATGGTTCAGTCAATATATTGGGTGCTACAAGAGACAATTTTATCCTCATTTGGATATGACATCATTGTTGAGTTGCTTCCTTGAAGACTAGGATATATTTGTAGAGATGTCATCAGGTCTTACTTCTTAGAGAATGGTTCAAGATTGCATTGTGCTTAAGATATTGTTGTATGGTCATGAAATAGTAGCAGGCTATGGTTGGTTATTGATTTGATTTCCTTAAAAAGTGTGAGAACGTTCAATCGAGGATCGTCTGTCATTGTGTGGCCGACGCTAATGATATTATTATTGACAAGACGCCGTTATTAAATGACATATAGTTTTCGATGGCGAGTGACGAAAATCGTGGGTATGACGATTCGAGAGGCGACAAGATGCCTCGTCCTTAAATGACCTCATTCATTGGCGACGATAATATTAATTGGCGGCAGCATAGCCCGCTTCAAGAATGATTGATTTTTTTGTAGTGAACATTCATGCTTCAGTAATTCTATGTCTCACAGTTTCGATGATTTAATTTCATTAGTTCTTTTCGCAGTATAATTCTTGGTTTGTTTCTTTGTTTCACACTTTGATAGTGTAATGCACAAACCGGTAAACTCTCACCACTATCCCCTACAATGTATATTCATTTGTTTTTCTGTGTAAAGTTTGATCATCGCACAACAATCTACCAGCTTCTTATTATATTTTAATTTATTAATTGCACGTATAAATTTATTATTAACAAAATGAATAATCCCGCCTCAACGCGCGGGTTTGTATCTAGTATAAGATTATTATTAACTTCTTAAAGTCAATTACGAATACTTCTAACTTTAATTTAAAATTGACATAATTTTTTTTAGTATTTGAAACTATCTCAAAAGAACACTCATTGTAAAATTTATAATTTTAATGAATATTATCTGAATTTTAAAATTTAAAATATATTAAATAAATTTTTAAAAATCAATAATAATCTCATAATAGAGCTCCTCAAAAAAAAAATTATTCTTTAAAGTTAATGGATCTCACTTAAATATACATTTGAAGATGGCTTAAATATAAATTATTATTCTAAACTATTGATCATTTTCCACTTCGGTGATGGACCTTTCAATTTTTCAATCAGATGATTAAATTATTATTTTTTTTCACTTTGTTTCAATTAAAGTTGGCACGTCATAAATTGGTGACGTGGTTGTGACATGTGGTATGTTTGTGATTATATGGCAAATTAAGACTCCTTTTTAATTTAATTTAGATCGATTCATAGAATTAAAAGGTTAGACGCGTAATTTTTTTTTTTTAATTTTTGTTAACAAATTCATCAAACCATCATCATCTTCAATGAATCGCCTGAATACCATGTGCACCGCTTGAATACCATTTCATCCATGTGAACCACCTGAATATCAGAAAACATGAATCAGGTTTAGAGTTTTGTCTCCAAATAGGGGATTAATAAGATTTAAAAACCCAATATGTGTTTGAACAGATCTAATTGAAAACATCTTTTTAGATTTAGAATAACTAATGTCATTATCAAAAAATTTGAAAAAAACATAACAAATCAAAATACAAATTTAATTTCTTAGGGGTTTCAAGAAAATTAAAAAAAAATGAAAAAATGAACTAGATAAATATCAACTAAAAGGAAAATCATAAAATCAATTGTTGAATATATAAACATATCGTTGGATTCGAAATCGTAATTCATCCTGAGGTTGAGATCACCAAGCGTCCCTTTCTCTTTCCGGTATGACTCAAAAGATTACAAGTCTGGGAGAAGTTTTACTTATCCGTCGGCGCTCTCGCCATCTTTAGACCGGATTCCACAATTACCGACGAGCTCGACATACTTTTCGGGTAATTGTGTTGGTATAGGAATTTACCAGATTAAATACAATACACAAAAAAAAATTGAATGAACTAAAGGCAATTGCTAAACTCTGACAAAAGAATAAAATTATATATTGATTGTTATATAGAGAGGATAGGATAAAGATGGAGAGATGATTTTATGGTTGAGGGTTAGAAATTTTAGATGATGAATGTATTTGATGACTGTGATGATAAGAGTTTTAAGTTTGAGGTTTTTGATGTGTAAATTTGTAACTTCAATCTTGATTTAGATTGGGTGACGAGTGGATTTTATATTTATGAATTCGGTATTATTAAACTTAATTATTGTCATCTCTGAGTGTTTTTAGTATCTTTTTATTTATTTTTGTGTTTATTTATTTCAGTATGGAGCTGGAGGGATAAATTGATCATTTTAGAGGACAGAATTAAAATTCAAGTTGGATGGCATTTTCATAATTCTGAGGTATCAGTCAAGCGTCTAGGAGCTCAGAAATGCACTAGGTTGAGCACCTAGGCGCTCATGCACGGCTAGGGTTGACATGTTTTGCTACTAAGTTGGTTTTGAAGCCAAATAGGAATCTTGATGAGGGTTTGGACCAATACAAAGAAGGGAAGACTTCAGAAAAAATGTATCAAGGAGTTTATCAAGTGATTTGCACAGAGAACAACAAGGGAAACACAAAGGAAATTTCATATAATAAAGATCAACTGGAGGATTAGGAGCAATCTAACAAGTTCTTTTAATCTTTTCTCTAATTCTTAAGCTTCGTAATTATCTGGGATGTTTGGATTATTAATCTAGATAATGTTTTTCCTTATTATTATTATGAACTAAATTTTAATTAAGATTACAACGGAATTTGGTGTGTAGTTTAAATTAAACCTCCCCATTGAATGAAAGTTGGTTTTTATTGAACCGTTTATTATATATTATTCTTATTGTTTAATTGTTTGACTAACAATTATTATATATTGCACCTTATTTTATACTTTTGTGACTTATAATATGTCATATTTGAGTTTGATAAAACTCATCTGTAGACACAATTTAAGTAAGTATAAAAGGTGTAAATTAATGTCCTCTACGTGGAGAATAAAAGAGAATTTTATTTGATTTGTGTAGAAATCATTTGATTAATGTCTATAGTGAGACATTTAATAAGGTGCAAAATTGTTTGATAAAAACTATTTTTCCTAGCTTAGTTCCATTTAATAGAAGTCTATTTTATTTTATTTTTTGGAACAAAAGAAAAATATTGAGTGTTATTTAAATTCTAATTAACCACTACATTAATACTAACTAGTATGTAACTTACATATTTATTAATCTAGTATGTAACTTACATATTTAGTATTAATAAGTATATTTAAATATAGAATTAAATTGTATATTATGCAACTTACACATATATATATATATATATATATATATATATATGTTGATATATATACATAAGATTAGATATATGCATGTATATGTAAGATATAAATTTACAAATATGATTTTGCACATGTTTTTTCTCACTTTTTTATCTTCTCCAATTCCTCACAAACAAATAGATCTGGCAAAAGTGGCCCAGGCCCGCGAGCCGGGCCGTCCCGCCCGTTAAAAATTGGGCTATGGGCTTTATTTTTTCAGCCCACTAAAAGTTGGGCCTTTCGCTGCACTCCAATTTTAACCTCGCCCAATAAAAGCCTTGGTGGGCGCCTAGCCCACCAAAGAATTTTAAAAAACCTATCTATATGACTATATCTAATATCTTATCTGGCTAATACTTAGAGGACGGCAGTGGCAATTTTTTTTTTCCTAGATCTAGATCTGAAAATTGAGACTGAGACTTTGAGTCTTGAGAGCAGAGAGTCTAAGAGAGTTCGATAGTTCGATTGTGAAGACGACAACGACATCGTGAAGCATCAAGCTTTTTATCTTCGTCTCCGAATCCGCCTTGAAGTTGCCGATCGTGAAGCTGTGAAGCTTCTTCTTCTTCTTCTCTTTGATAGTTAGATACTTTGATCGATCGACCTCGGCATTTAATCGGGAAGGTTTGATTTTTTCCTTTATATGATTTTTCATTTTTACGGTCATTATATAATATATCTCAATTGACTCGGTGTAACTTTTTCCTTTATATTTTTTCATGTTCGAGTTAGGAACATTATATAGATTATATAAGTAAGACCCCAAACTTTTATAAATAAAGATGAATTTTCTATAAATATTATTTTTGAATATTATGGAATAAATTTGATATAATGTTATAGTTGTGGGTAATATTTATAAATTTTGCAAATTAAGCAAGTTGTTATAAAATATTCGTTTGGTCTGGGAATATTATTTTTGTCGGAGAATATTAAAGACGATGGCTCAATCGATGGTGGACCCCATTAACGGAAGTATTGTCGTAGTTAGAAAAATCCACAAAATTATCTTTCTATAAAAATAACTGGCAGAGGTGTTACCGTTAAAAGCTGTTGAACTACCGTTAGTAAAAGTACAAAGAATACGCGAGGTTGCATAAGAAGTACACTACAGATTGATTATTGATGCTTACGTGAGAAGTCACTTAGCTATACTCAATTATTGCTACTGAGAATTCACGTGATCATATCTCTTATATTATTGATTCAATTATTGTCACAAGATCATCTCGTATAATATGTTATATTATTAATTGAGACGACAAGTTATAAATGATTAATAATTGTTGAAAGATTAAATATGTGTTGATTAAAAATAAAATGATTTGTGGTAATATTTATTCAATCCTTGATTTATATAAAGAGTCTGTTATGAGACGTTTGTGGTAAGTTTGATTATTTTATGGGGGGCCCATATGTCATCATCTAAGAGTCTCTTCGTCAATAGTATTTACCTTTGTGAATAGTAATTACCTTCGTCAATAGTATTTACCTTCGTCAATAGTATTTACCTTTGTGAATAGTAATTACCTTTGTGAATAGTAATTACCTTTGTGACTAGTAATTACCTTCGTCAATAGTATTTATCTTCGTCAATAGTAATTACCTTCTTCAATAGTAATTACCTTCGTCAATAGTAATTACCCCTTCGCAAATAGTAGTTGTCCCTTCAATATTACCAAGAGTTAACTCGCTTCTTCTTGATTGTTCCAAGGGTTAATTACCCTTCAAGAAATAGTAGTTGTCTCTTCAATATTACCAAGAGTCATTTTGAATTCTTAATACCAAGAGCCACCCTCGCTTTTTCTATAAATAGAAAGTTCATTCCTTTATTATTTCTTACTTAATTCATTGAAACTCTAGAGAAACTATAGAGAAAGAAGAAAAGTATTCTCGCTACTTCACTTTTCCAATATTCAGGTTCTTTTAAGGTAAGGGATATTATTTGTTGTATCCGTAAGGGTGTTATTCTTTCTTATTCATGAAGAGAACTTACGTTATTCCATTCTTTATTATTTCATTGGAATAACTCAGATACGCCAGATACCCTATACTTGGTGAAATCCCTCGTTATTCCATTCTTTATTATTCTCGTTGGAATAACTCAGATATCGCATACCCTATACATAATCAGATATCGTGGTTTACCCTATACTTGGTGACATTCTTCTATTATTCATTGGAACATCCCATTCGTGTGTTTTACACCGGGCCCGGGTTCCGTTTTTATTATTCTCGTTGGAACATCACATCATGTGTTTTTTACAGGACCGGGTTAAAATCTTTTATCATTCTCGTTGGAATATCCTATGTCGTGTGTTTTACACCGGATCCGGGTTCCATCTTTATTATTCTATTGGAACATCCCGCTTCGGTGTGAATTTCACCGACGACTGGTTCCGTTATTATTATTCTCGTTGGAATAACCTGCCTATGTGAAAGTACCGTATGCATGGTGATTTCTTTGTTATTCCATTCTTTATTATACCCAAATTGGTTAAAACTTTGACTTCTATACTCCATGAATTAGTAGAATATTCTCGATATTTGCGTTTCATCCAAAGATCTTTCATGGAAATATTCTTCCGATCATTCTTGAATTTTACTCTACAAAGCGTATCATGTCGACAATTTGGGACGTTATTAGTTCTGAATAAATTAATTTGTGAACTTGTTTTAGTGAATTATTATGTCATTGTCATCATCCTTATGTTATATTATGTTATCTTTTGGCTTACGTGCATAGATTAACTTAGTATGATTATGACCAGAGATCATTCTAAGTATAATCATAGCTTGATATAAATGATGTGACAAAAGTCCTCAATGGCACTTTGTAATGCGTTGATGGATAGTTTTTGGTATGATTATGACCGGGGTGATTCTAAGATAGTCATTTGACCATTGATAATTTGATGAAAATCCTTGACCGTGGTACGTGGATGATTAGATATTGTGGTTTATTCATTAAACCGAGTCTTAGTGATAAAATTGATAAAAACCTTTTAAAACCTAAAAGATAGTAGACTTTATTTTCTATTTGACTCTTTTAATGGATTGATATTTCACGGCAGCTTAAACCGGTTGTCTATTGTATTTTATCGTTTAACATTGTTGAAGACTATTGATAATTTATTCTCAGATTATCTTAGTTATAATATTTCTTCTTTGGGCTAGTTTGAGCTCGCCCTTTCTTTCACCGTTTCTCTTCGTGAAATGAGAATATAATTTGGACGCAGTAGGGAACGGAATAATGGTCCAGAGGATAGCATTAGTAGTCCTCACTATTCTCGTGAAATAGTGTGATAATAATTGTAATGAGGACTCCTTTTCGAGTTTGTATAATATCTAGTAGACAATATTTGTATTCAAACTCACAGCTTTACGTCAGATTGTATACCTACGCTTATATTAGTAAGTTGTATTTAAATTATGTACCATGTAAGTGGCGACCCAAGATGGGTGACGATACCTAATTTTGGGGGCGCCATGAAATTGGTATCGAGCTTAGGATATGATCCACGCTAAGATGTGAGACTAGAACTAGGAGGGGAGAGATAAGGAATTCTTCGCTAGTATGACCTACCTAAGTTTATTTGGTATTTGATTGGTCTCACGAGTATAGTGATAATATGTTGCATGTCAATTAACCCTTATTTTGTGGCGGTGTTTGAAAATGGCATCCGAGAATGTTGAGAATAGCAATGGAGCACACAGAGACCTGTTGATTCTCCATGATCAATAATCGTGACAATGTGCAACAGGATGGCGATAATCCTCAGTAAACAATAACACGATCGATCAATCGATTTAACGACTCATGACGCGTTTAAGAGGTTTTAGAATTCATGCAACATCAAAGTAAAGCGACTTCATCCAAAACGTAGGTGGAAATACGGAAAATTTTCAGGCGGTCACCGCTAAACAATTCAAGGAGCTGGGACCACCGGAGTTTAAGGAGAGCCAAAACCACTTCGCGGAAGCATGGATAAAGCAGATTACCAAGATATTTGATGTCTTGGGATGCTCCGAGGAGCAAAAGGTTCCCTTCGTCGCCTTTATGTCATGCGGAGAGGCGACATTGGTGGGAATAGGTAAAATGTACTCAACTCTTTCAGATCAAGATATCTTGGGAGAAGTTCCAGAGTCGTTTCAATGACAAATACTTTCCGAAAGTATTCGCCACATGAAGGAGGTGGAGTTTATCAAGTTGGAACAAAATAATATGACCGTGTCGCAATACGAGGCAAAATTTATGAGTTATCACGATTCGCCCCACTTGGTGGATAATAAAAAGAGAATGACGCGAATTTTTTAAGAGGTTTGAAGTCGGAGATACATCAACATCTTATTTCTCATAAACCGTGTTTGTATTGAGATGTTGTAAATAGGGCTCGATTAGTGGAGCGCGATAACGAGTCAACGCAACTAAAAGAGAAGCAAAAGCCAAAAATTATAATACCAATGAGAGTAGTCATCGAGCGGTGACAACAAGCGTGGAGGGAATCAATAAGCTCAGATATGGTAACCACTTGGTGGTTATCGTGGTCAAAGCAATAAGAATGGACATTTCAAGAAAAGGAGATTCAACAATGATGGAAAGACGTCAGCACCAGCACCCGTTGTTAAGGAAGGAGAAAGACCACCTATCATATGCTTCAAATGCGGAGGAGAGGGACACATCAGTCCGAACTGCGCCATGATGTCCAAAGCATGTTATAATTGTGGAAGAGAAGGTTGAAAGTAGTATGCACACAAGCCAATCATGTTTGATGATAAAGCATATACTTTGTAACAATCTTATTCATTTATTAATAAAAAGTATTTATTTATTAAAGGCTTTTAATTATATACATGATGCTGTTTTATAATATGTGATAAACCCATAGTTTTAAGCAATGCTTTTAGAATAATGATGATGATCATTCTAATGAGATCTAAATTCTTAGAAAGCTTAAAACTGAAATAGTTCCCAATCATTGGATTACTAAATTGGGGATTAGTGAATCCGGATAGATTGATACATGCGTTTTTTGCTCATTGGATGAGGATGATTGATCTCATGATCATTTGTGTGGAGACACTAAAGCAAGTATGTAGGTGCTTATTGGAGAATAAGTTCACTGAACGTGGCTCGCTAAGGAATACCTAATGGAGTTTTACTTGTTCGTCAATAGGAATTCTCAGTAGTGATAGTAATACAAGTGATCCTTGGACTTGAGATCATCATAGTATCTTGTGTATGATGAGTTATACTTTGACTTATTCCTTAAGACCCTTAGGGTATATCAAAGGGTATGCTTCGGTATAATAAGTTGTACATGGAGATAATGTATGATCAATAAAGAATCTACCACTTTATTAAAAGAAGAGAAATGTCCTATTTGATTCGATAAATGACAACCCAAGAGTCCTTGGTTAAGGCGTAATGAAATTAGAAAGGAGTTTCTAATTTGCATTATTTGAGTTGTGCATTTAAGGATCGAAATACATATAATTAAATAAAATAAGACTTGACAAAGAATTCCATGTCTTATATTTAATTGGGACATCAGTATGGTGGAAGGATTGAATTGATTTTAAGTAACTATTTACTCAAAGGTTCTTTTATGATTAATGTTGAAATCTATATTATATCGAAAAGTCGTTGATCGCTAGGGAGGCTTATCCCTATCAGAGAATAAATATTATTTATTTAAATAAATTAATTATTTAATTTATTTATTTAAATAAGATTAGTAATTGTTCTAATTGATTTATTCACAATGGGTTTAATATGGAGAACCTAAAGGGTCACACCATAAAAGGAAGAATAATTATTTAAGAAGTTAATGGCATAATCGTAATAATATGTTATGTATATTTAATTTAATCTATGGTGATAGAATAAATTAAATAGCTTAATATTTATTATTTAATATTTTTGAAATATTAAATATAAATTAATAAGAGGAGTCTTATTAATATTATTACAATTATTATTATTATTTTAATTTCTAAAAGAGTTTAGGAATTAATTTAATATAAGTACTCTCATTTATTCCTAATTGGATTATGAAGAAAAATTAGTTAAAGAAGTTTAATTAATTATCCCTAATAAGATTAGGGAGCCCATTTAATTAAAAGAGTTTAATTAAATAATACCTTATTTTAATAGGGTTACTTGATATCTTTATAAGAGGAGTCTTATATCAGATATCAAATGATACGCAATTCCAAATGGTTGGAGAGTACGCTCCTTTTCTATAGAGATAGAAAAACTAGGGTTTAGCCAACCACCCATCTTCTTGAATCCTTTTTCTTCCTTGGTGGATCACCTCTAGAGGCCAAACACTTGGGTGGCTAACGTTGATCAAAGGAAGGAACCAAACCCGGTGGATTCAAGTTGAACGCGAAAAGGATTGGAGGTGAACTTGTACCTGAGGAAGCTCGGATCTTCAAGGGTATGATACTTGTTCTTTCTTTTTGTTTAATTAATAATTATGCATAAAGGGTGATCCGGGTATATGGTTTGTAAAATTTTTAAACTCTGATTTTCCACGTTTCCGCTTATTTTTTTGCAATTTGATTGCATTCATGAATATTACAAACCTTACAAAGGTCACTTAGCTCAATTTTGTCGCCATCAAGACAAATTCAACTAGGATGGAGGCACCAAAGGTCATCCTGCATAAAACCAAAGCCAGTAGTTTAAGAGAGAGCGTTTTTTTTTCGTGACGAGGAACCCGAATAAAATTATCACGGGTAAGTTAATCATAAGCTCTTTGCGAAGTCTATACCGTGTTAGATACCGATTCTACCCACTCTTTTATTTCACCTAGTTGTGTTCAACGTTTAAATTTGACTCAAGAAGTTAAACTTTGACTTATTGGTTGAAACTTCGTTAGTAGGAGCCTTCGTTATCGCTTACTATTTTTAAATCTTGTTTGATTCAAATAAACATTTTCACGTTACCTCTCGATCTTATCTTTTAAAAATATTTGCCTTTGATGTGATTTTAGGAATCAATTGGTTAACTACTCATCATGCTTTTTCGTAAGGTTGTTAGCTTTTATATTCATAACCAACTTGTTGTGCGAATTCAAGTAACCAAACTACTAAAGTCAATTATTGTCATATCAAGCCATAAGTTAAGAGCCCCAAACCTTTCATTGTTGACTTCCTTGTGTGGAATGCACCAAGCGGACTTTTCATTTCGACATGTACATTGAATGAAGATGGCAAGTTTATAGGTATCATTGTGAGGTGCTATCTAGGTTAAGGGATGAAGTCACAGTTGGTATCAATGTGACGTATTATCCAAGTCTTGGATGAGAGTCAGATTTTGAATGATATTTCTATTATTAATAAATTTCTGGCGTATTCTTGAAGACTTCTTAGCCTACTTAGAGCGTGAAATCGAATTTCGTATTGACCCCAAAGATAAAACTCATTTCTTAAACCTCAAATATTTCTTCAACTAAAATGAGCAGTTTACGTGGTTTATGATGAAAGTCATAATAAAAGCATTGGACTAATGAAAATCATGGGTATCGTTGTATTAGTAAGTGTTATGATGAGTTATGTTGGTTAGTATGTGAAAACATGAAAGTTTCTTAAAAATCACAAGGAGTTAAAAACCAGATTTTGGTGAAAAACGTAACATGAAATTCAATTGACCAAATCTCCTATTATATTTTGAATTTTTGAGTGTGGTTAAGTCCTAGAGTTAGATCTATGAGTTACCTAACTAATCCAAGTGGAATCAATGAAAAAGGTGTTGTAGATTTTCGTGTGGACTGATTTTAGCAAAGGAGTCAAAACTTTAAAATGTCCAAAAAGCTGCTGCCACGTTTTTGTAAGGGCTGTTTCGGCCACTTAATTAGTGAGAAAAATTCAGGCCTTTTGGGACATAAAAGTATATGGTATAAAGAACATCGTGTCCAAAAATGAGCTCATTCCGACTTAAAATGAGCAAGTTATGACAATTTCAATATTTAGGTTTTTTTGACAAAAAATGCTATAACTGGAGTTCTATAACTCCGATGACCATGAAATTTAAACTGGAGGCTCACATTAACATGTGTAAGGTCTTGCCAATATTTGGGAATTTTTGGAGTTAAACTTGAGGTAGCTAATTTCTTAAGGAATTAATTAGAAATTGATTTTTGAAAAATAGTAAATGAATTTTAAAAATTCCGAGAAAAATATATTTTCATTATGGGACTATATTATGCTAAATCCCAGAAAAGAAATATTTTTGGGACTAATTTGATATTTTTCATGAAAATAGTTTAGTTACGAACATATGAGTTAAATATGTTATGTGAAGTAACAAAGTTGAAAATAGAATTTTATGGCTAGAGAATCCTATATATAGAGTATATGCATATTTTTTGAGGGTTTGATAATTGGTGATGATATCTTATGAGTATGGCATTTTGAATGATTAAATGCATTATATGGTAAAGCGTAAACAATTGAGATAAATTGTTTATAAATTTAAGAAGTGATTAAAATATTGTTATAATATTAATGATATTAGATTATGAGATTATTAAGTGATTGATAACATGGAGATATTCTTGAATCTGGATAAATTATATTATAAATGTTTAATATTTATCCTTTATCTCATTTGATTGATTCTTTATATCATTATCCTCACGCTTATATTATGTTGAAAGTCATCTCGTGGCTCTGTAGTGCATAGATGGACTTGGTATGTTTATGACCGTAGATTGTTCGGTATAATCATAACCGTAATTGAAAACACGATTATCTTTGGTCAGTAGTGCATGGATAATTTGTGGTCGTGATACTAATGAATACACGATTATCTTCGTCAGTAGTAGTGCATGGATAATTTGTGGTCATGATACTAATGAATACACTATTATCTTTGGCCGTAGTGTATGGATAATTTGTGGTCGTGATACTAATGAATACATGATTATCTTTGGTCAGTAGTGCATGGATAATTTGTGGTCGTGATATTAATGAATACACGATTATCTTTGGTAGTAGTGCATGGATAATTCGTGGTCGTGATACTTAATGAATATCATTGGCTCGTAGTGCGAGGATGATTCGATGATATGGATTAATTATCGAAATTTGAGTCTCAAAGAATGAAATATTAATTCATGGATGTGGTAAAAGTCATCTTTGGTAGTAGTGCATTGATAGACTTGGTATGATTATGACCGAGGATTATTCGGTATAATCATGACCATAATTGAAAACACGAATATCCTTGGCCAAGAAGGTACATGGATAATTCGTGGTCGTGATACTATTAAGTCGCTGCGTCTCAAAGATTATTGGTTTTACAAATTGTATATCTTTAGCTTTGTAGTGCAAAGATGAATTGTTAATGAATATCTTTGGCGGATCACGAAGATGAATTTAATATTTTTACCGATAAAGGTATTCAAAGTATCCTCACCTCTTTATCATATCAGTACGTATTCTAATTTCGAGGGCTTAAATTTCATAAGAAGGGAGGTGTAAGACCCTCAAACTTTTATAAATAAAGATGAATTTTCTATAAATATTATTTTTGAATATTATGGAATAAATTTGATATAATGTTATAGTTGTGGGTAATATTTATAAATTTCGCAAAGTAAGCAAGTTGTTATAAAATATTCGTTTGGTCTGAGGAATATTCTTTTTTTTCTGGGAATATTCGACGATTTTTACTCAATCGATGGTGGACCCTATTAACGGAAGTATTGTCGTAGTTAGAAAAGCGACAAAATTATCTTTCTATAAAAATAACGGCGCAGAGGTGTTACCGTTAAAACTGTTGAACTACCCAGTAGTAAAAGTAACTGATGTCTGGCGTGGTTGCATAAGTAGTAGCTTACGATATTGATTATTGATGCTTACATGAGAAGTCACTTAGCTATACTCAATTATTGCTACGTAATTCTTTGATCATATCTCTTATATTATTGATTCAATTATTTTCACAAAGATCATCTCAGATAATATGTTATATTATTAATTGAGACGACAAGTTATAAATGATTAATAATTGTTGAAAGATTAAATATGTGTTGATTAAAATAAAATGATTTGTGGTAATATTTATTCAATCCTTGATGTATATAAAGAGTCTCATATATGAGACGTTTGTGGTAAGTTTGATTATTTTATGGGGGCCCATATGTCATCATCTAAGAGTCTCTTCGTCAATAGTATTTACCTTTGTGAATAGTAATTACCTTCGTCAATAGTATTTACCTTCAATCGATAGTATTTACCTTTGTGAATAAGTAATTACCTTTGTGAATAGTAATTACCTTTGTGAATAGTAATTACCTTCGTCAATAGTATTTACATTCGTCAATAGTAATTACCTTCTTCAATAGTAATTACCTTCGTCGATAAGTAATTACCCTTCATGAAATAGTAGTTGTCCCTTCAATATTACCAAGAGTTAAGCGCCTCTTGATTGTTCCAAGGGTTAATTACCCTTCAAGAAATAGTAGTTGTCTCTTGATATTACCAAGAGTCATTTTGACCCTTCGTTAAGACCAAGAGCCACCCTCGGTTTTTTCTATAAATAGAAAGCTCATTCCTTCATTATTTCTTACTTAATTCATTGAAACTCTGAGAGAAACTATAGAGAGAAAGAAGAAAAGTATTCTCGCTACTTCACTTTTCCAATATTGGTTCTTTTAAGGTAAGGGATATTATTTGTTGTATCTGTAAGGGGTGTTATTCTTTCTTATTCATGAAGAGAACTTCATTATTCCATTCTTTATTATTTTGTTGGAATAAACTTGTATCTGCAGCGATACCTTATACTTGGTGAAATCCTCTCGTTATTCCATTCTTTATTATTACATTGGAATAACTCAGATAATGCTGCATACCCTATACATAATCAGATATCGTGGTTTACCCTATACTTGGTGACATTCTTCTATTATTACATTTGGAACATCCATGCGTGTGTGTTTTACAGGACTGGTTAAAATCTTTATTATTCTGTTGGAACATCCTGTCTGTGTGTTTTACACCGGACCTGGTTCCGTCTTTATCATTCTGTTGGAATATCCTATCTGTGTGTTTTACATCGGATCTGGTTCCATCTTTATTATTCTGTTGGAACATCCTGTCGGTGTGAATTTCACCTGACCTGGTTCCGTTATTATTATTCTGTTGGAATAACCTGTCTATGCGAAGTACCGCATGCATGGTGATTTCCTTTGTTATTCCATTCTTTATTATACCCAGTTGGTTAAAACTTTGACTTCTATACTCCATGAAATTAGTAGAATATTCTTGATATTTGCGTTTCATCCAGTATCTTTTCATGGAAAATATTACAAACGCCCCCAAAATTAGGTATACGTCACCCATCTTGGGTCGCCACTTACATGGTACATAAATTCAAATACAAACTTAATTATACATACGTGCGTGTAACATACGACAATACATAAACCGAGAGTTCTAATAGGAATATTGTCATTTTAGACAATAACCATACTCAAGGAGTCCTCATTACATTTATTGTCACACTATTTAACAGAATAGTGAGGACTACTAATGCTATCTTCGGGACCATCACTCTTTTCCCCGACTCATCCCAGCTATATTCTCATTTCCTGAAGAGAACAGTGAAATAAAGGGTGAGCTCAACTAGCCCAGTAAGAAATATTATGACTAAGATATTGCAGAATAAATTATCATTAGCCTTCAGCAGTGTTAAACTGATAAAATACAATAGACAACCAGTTTAACTGCAGCGGAATGTGCAATCCATTAAAAGAGTCAAGTAGAAAATAAAGTCTACTATCTTTTAGGTTTTAAAAGGTTTTCATCAATTTTTATCACTAAGACTCAGTTTAATGAATAAACCATTAATATCTAATCATCCTTGTACTACCACGGCCAAGGATTTTCATCAAATTATCAATGGTCATGACTATCTTAGAATCACCCCGATCATAATCATACCAAAAACTATCCATCATCGCATTACATGTGCCACCGAGGACTTTTGTCACATCATTTATATCAAGTCATGATTATACCGAATGAACCCCGGTCATAATCATACTAAGTTCATCTATGCACGTAAGTCAAGATAACTTTCAACATAATATAAACATGAGGATGATGACAATGATATAAGAATTCAATAAAATAAGTTCAAGAATTAATTTCTCTAGGATTTATTAACGCCCAAATTGTCAACAAGATCTTTGTTTTGTAGAGTAAAATTCAAGAATGATCGGAAGAATATTTCCATGAAAAGATATGGATGAAACGCAAATATCAAGGATATTCTACTAATTTCATGGAGTATGTAAGTCAAAGTTTTAACCAACTGGGTATAATAAAGAATGGAATAACAAAAGAAATCACCGTGCATGCGGTACTTTGCATAGACAGGTTATTCCAATGTAATAATAATAATAACGAAACCGAAGTCGTGAAATTCAATCGACAAGATGATCCAATGTAATAATAAAATTTGAATAATAATAAACAATGGAACCGGTCCTGGTGTAAAACACACGACATGAGGATATTCCAGCGAGTAATAATAAATGCGGAATAATAAACAATGGAACCAGTCCAATGTAAAACACACGCACGTGATATTCCAAATGTAATAATAAAGAATGGAATCGGAAGAAGATCACCAAGTATAGGGATTCACAGTATACTGAGTTATTCCAATGAATAAATAAGAATGGAATAATATAAGGATTTCACCAAGTATAGGGTACGCCTGTGATACAAAAGTTATGTATAGGGTATGCCACTTTTACGGAGTTATTCCAATGAATAATAATGAATGGAAAAAGCGAAGTTCTCTTCATGAATAAGAAAGAATAACACCCCTTACGGGTACAACAAATAATATCCCTTACCGTAAAAAGACTTCGGATATCAAAGTAGTGAAGTACCGAATACTTCTTCTTCTTTCTCTCTATAGATTTTCTCTCTATAGCTTCTCTCTATAATTTCTCTCTAGAGTTTCATTGAATTCGTAAGAAAATAATGAAGGAATGAGCTTCTATTTATAGGAAAATAGAATGCATAGTAATTAATCCATGAACGGTCCAGATTGATTTACTTTAATCGACGGTCCATATTTAAAGCAAAATCTTTTAAATAAAATATCATATATTCTATTTATATAAAACATTTTACTATGCAAACACTATGCAACACTATAAAAAAAACACTATGCAAAACACTACGCAACACTACGCATAATAAAATATAATATATTCTATTTATAGAATAACTTTAATAAAGTATTTTGTTTTATATAAAAGATGTTTTACATTTTATTACGTTAATAATACTGAATAAAACAAAACGTCATTATCATTATAATAATTCATATTATTAATCGACAATAATGGAATCAAACTGAGTGACTTCTCACATAAGCATCAATAATCAATACCGTAGTGTGCTACTATGCAACCACACGTATTCATTTGTACTTTTACTACTACCGAGTAGTTCAACAAAGATCAAGCGGTAAAACTTCCGCCGTTATTTTAATAAAATATTTTTGTCGTTTTTTCAATCCGAACAATAATTACATTATGGGGTCCACCAATGATTGAGCCGTTATGCGAATATTCCTCGCTAAACCGAATATTCTCCAGACCAATCGAATATAATATAACCACTTGCATACTTTGCAAAATTTATAAATACTACCCACAACTATAATATTATCTCAAATTCACACCATAATATTAAAAAATTATTTCGACAAAATTTAAATCTTTATTGATAAAATCTGGGGTCTCACATATTCTTCTGATCATTCTTGAATTTTACTCTACAAAGCAGTATCATGTTGACAATTTGGACGTTATTAGTTCCTGAATAAATTAATTCGTGAACTTGTTTTAATGAATTATTATGTCATTGTCATCATCCTCATGTTATATTATGTTATTTTTGGCTTACGTGCATAGATGAACTTAATATGATTATGACCAGAGATCATTCGGTATAATCACGGCTTGATATAAATGATGTGACAAAAGTCCTCGGTGGGCCTCTGTGAATGCAGTGATGGATAGTTTTTTGTTATGATTATGACCGTGGGGGTGATTCGGTATAGTCTTGACCATTGATAATTTGATGAAAATCCTTGGCCGTGGTACGTGGATGATTAGATATTGTGGTTTATTCATTAAACCGAGTCTTAGTGATAAAATTGATGAAAACCTTTTAAAACCTAAAAGATAGTAGACTTTATTTTCTATTTGACTCTTTTAATGGATTAGATATTCAGCCGCAGATTAAACCGGTTTTCTATTGTATTTTATCGGTTTAACATTGTTGAAGACTATTGATAATTTATTCGCATTATCTTAGTTATAATATTTCTTCTTTGGGCTAGTTGAGCTCACCTTTCTTTCCTTCGTTCTCTTCGTGAAATGAGAATATAGCGGGACTAGTCTGGGAACGGAATAATAGTCCGAGAGGATAGCATTAGTAGTCCTCACTATTACGTGAAATAATGTGATAATAATTGTAATGAGGACTCCTTTTGAGTTTGTATAATATCTAGTAGACAATATTTGTATTCAAACTCACGATTTATGTCGTATTTATACCATTACGCTTATATTAGTAAGTTGTATTTAAATTCTGTACCATGTAAGTGGCGACCTAAGATGGGTGACGTATACCTAATTTTGGGGGCGTCACAGATTACATATATGGAAAATCTGAACACTGAAGTCTGAACCAACTTCTATTATTTGACTCAGTGTAATTTTTTCCTTTATAGGTTTATGTAGCTTAAATCCAAAAATTTTGTCCTACTTTTCACTTGCAGAAAATGAGAAACCCAAAAATCAAGATTGTGAAATTCTACCATATAAGAATTTAGTATTTATATACTACATATGTTTTGTTCCGAATTTAGTATTTATATACTACATATGTTTTGAGACAGAGAAGAAGAATGAACATACACTGGGTTTCAATTGATTTGTTCCCATTTCTTGACTCATCTTAGTGGTCGAGAGATTTGAAATTGATGAACATTTTCACTCTATTCTGATTCTAATTATGATGAACATTTTTACTCTATTCTAATTCTATTCTGATTGTATAATCCTTTATATATTTTGTTTGTAGAGGTCTTATGAATCGTGTAACAATTGATTTGATTGATGGGGGAGTTGAAAGCTCGGACAATTTGACACAACCAATTGACAGTTCGAAGATAAAACAAAGGGAAGAAAGTTCTATTTGGAATCAATATGAAAAAAAGGTAGATCCTTCAACCAAAAAGTTAAGAGCATATTGTAAAACATGCACAAAAAGTTATGCTATTGGAGATGGTGGTAGTTCTCATGGGACTAGAAATTTGCATGCACATGAAAAGTCATGTCCCGGTTTAGTTAACCAAAATGTGACTCAAATGCATCTAAATCATGGAGGAAAAATGCTTAATAGAAAATTTAGTCAGCTCATTTATAGAGATAAAATGGCTGAAGCAATTATGATGCATAACTATCCATTCTTGATTGTTGAACATGAAGGATTACGAAGAGTGCATAACTATTTGAATTTGGATGTGAAATCGTATACTAGAAACACTGCCAAAGCGGATTGTATTAAAATTTATAAGCTTGAGAAAGCAAAATTGAAACGTGCGTTTGAGAACATCCGCGAAAGAATTTGTCTCACTTCCGATCTGTGGTAGTCCGGTACTAGTGAGGGTTATATTTGTTTGACCGCTCACTTTATTGATCATGATTGTGTGTTGTACAGTAGGATTATAAATTTATGTCATTTCCCCCCACCACATACCGGTACTCTTTTATCAGAAAAAATCTTTGAGTTTTTCACTACACCAAAAATGGCCCTATATAACTCACAAGTGATTTATTGCAAATGAATATTTCCTTCACACGAGTGCTCGCATTAGACCTCTTCGCAATTGGGTATCCTTCGCTAAGTAGTAACTAAATATTTTTTGTGAAGGATATATTGTGAATAACTTTTTTATTCACAAATTGTATTTAGTAATGGAATATTTTTATTTAGTGAAAGATTGGTTTCCTTCACAAATAATATTTTAAGAAGGACTATTTGAAATTAGTGAATAACTTGATTCCCTCACAAATAATATATTGTGAGGAACAAATTTATAATTTAACGAGAGAATATTTTCCTTCACTAATTATAAATTGAGAATCTTTCTTCAAATTAGTGAGAGAAAAATTCCTTCACAATTTTTAAATTTTTAAATAAAAAATTAATTGCTAAATAATCAAAATTCATTAAAAATTATAATTGATTTTAAATCATTGATTTCATATTTATTATTATTATTATTAATCTCTATAAGAAATATTAAATTTACTTTTCAAGTAAATATAAATATTGCCATACTTTTTCAAACTAATTGATAAGCTAACGCATAAAGAGCTAATAAAATCAAAACTTTCATATAAATTGATCATAATACTCGAGTCACAATAACTACAAAATTTGTCATTGTATCTTGGTCTCACAAGGACCATAGTACCTACAAAATTTATTAACTAACATAAGAAAACTGAAAGAATAACAATGCACTAGAAGGAATAAAGTGTGACATGTTAGATCCACTTCATCATCATTTTCTTCAAGAAAATCAAGGTTGGGTATGTAAACTTCATGCTACAATAGAAACACCAAAATTCAATTTCAATAAGACGAAGAATAAGAAAACAAAGATGTTGATATAAGGCTTTAGGACTACAAGAAAGAAATAAAAGGCCAATTGTTTCATCACGTTTTTTTGCTACACTAGCAGTTCATTTTGATCTCAGCGGTAACAACTGAAATTTTTTGTTTGTAATTCACAGTAATAAACAAAAATGACAATGAAAATAATGAAGGAACAGAAGCTACCTTCTTCCTTTCTTCATCAGTGTAGACCTTGTATTCTTTACCAATTTCTATAAAGGCATTGTGCAGCTTTGCTATTACTTCATCCTGAACTGGACCCTAAAAATCAAGAATGCTTCACTATTTAGGGGAAAATAAACTAGTCAAGATTCATATATAAATAGTATCCTACAACCAAGGATAATATCAGATTATGTCGTGTAGAAATATAATTAATATACAATCACATCTTATGTTTATTAATGATCATCTGCTGAGGATTGATCAATATCCCCAATAAACTTCACCTTTTCACAAGAATAAGATAGTCATTCCTCTACTTCAAGTTCAGTTAATGACCGTTGACCCCATGTTTTGTGACTAATTATGACGACTTCCTCACCAAGTTGGTGTTTTCCTTGGATAGTGCACATGGAAATAGACTTGCATTCACCTAGAAGACTATGTAAACGTGAGATCAGCAATACTATATTGCATGACTCGCAATCTTAATCCGAGAGAAATTCACAAATAGTAAGATCATAAACCGACACCGCTTCTTTTGACATAAAGTTGTTCTCAATTTTTTCGTGGTGTTTGATTCACCAACCTTCTTACATGGTGTAACATTCAACATGACTTTGTTATTAATGAACTTGAAGACAAGCATGTAATTTACACTTTAGTTAAGCGCAAGGCATAGCATCAAGGAAAAAAATCCTCTTTATATGCAGTTATGTATGCACAAGATTTGAAAATATCACAAGTATATCTCGCATACCTAGCCAACAAGCGGAAGTTGCTTTATTAGCTCCCCCGCTCAATTATTTGAATTTGACAAACATCTCGCATCTCGTGAAATAGAAGCATCCGTCGAATGTAAAAAGCAATCTCAGGATGGACACAAGTGACCTATTGAGAAGATAAAATGAAACTACGAAGATCTCTCCACCAACTCTTGTGAGTACATAATGGATTTCTCCTATCGCCATTGCTTTCATTCTTACATGTAGATCGCAATATTAGTTCTAGTCTCGCTTATCTCATGAATCCTTTCGCTACCTCTAACCACAAAACCCCGAAGACCTACTTTTCAAGTTTGGAAAAAAGAACCTTCAAATAGAAAGCAAACTTGAGCTTAAGAAAAAATATAATTGTATCACTTAAAAACTTGAGCTTCCCACAAATATTACCATAAAAAGATATTTATGAAAAGTTTTAAAATAATCCAAATCTATGAAAAAATAGGAATACCATGGTGGTAGAGACCTTTCTCTTTTCGGAACCTCGTTTTAGTGAAGCTAGACTTGGACTTCTAGCTGATGTTCCCCCAGTTCTTCTAGTTAATTTCCCATTAGACAATGACCTCTGTCATGCCGCAGAATGATATTAGCAACAACAATTTTGGAATTTTACAGAGAAAAAAATGAAAGGAAAGCAACGAACTCATCAGATTGACCCAAAGGAAAATAACTATACTCTAATATGCAATACAGTCCAGCCAAATTGAACAACTGCTTATCAGAGCTATGGGTTTTCATTTCTTTTCTTTTCTTTGCCTTTCTTTTTATTTTATTTTTATGTTTTATTTTTTCTAAAGCACACAGTTACATCCCAAACCTTGTGACATCACAAGATTCCCTAGTGTTTTTTTTTTGAAAAGAGATTCCCTAGTTGATACATTAAAATAAATAAATAAAGGCAACACTAAAGGAAACATTTAGATAAAGGCAACAGTTAAGACTAAATGTAGAAAGTGCTCAAACTTTGACTAATCAAGTTGGTTCTGTTTGTGAACTTGGTCCCACTTCTACTTCAGGTGTGTTTGGTATTCCAATAGAATGACAAGGTAAAAGTTCTCAGATTTTGAAACATAAGATAATCAGATTCACCAAAGATGGTGTGTTTATTCTAGTAAATTATGAGGTCATACCAAGTTGAATGATTGCAGTTGGTTAGGGAGCTGATAACACATTTTTCTAGTTGTCAAGAACAAAGGATGATGCAGCTCAAGCTGAGAAAGTTCGCTTGGATCTTGGGTTAGTGTAGAAAATTGAACCATCTTCACAAGCCTCGGGTAAGATTTACCCTTAAAGCCCCTCTCTACACCACAACAACATTATAATTTAGATTTCAAAGTAAAGTCTATATGGGAATTCGCATCCTTAGATATAATATACTTAAAGAGCTTCACGATAAAGTAAAACTCAAAAAGTGCCTCCTTAGTTGCAAGATATGTAACCTAGCATTTAATCAACTTATTCAATCTAATCAATATTTCCTTCATCACTTACTGAACATGGTTTGAAGATCCAATTTTGAATCCAAATTGACTGGACCTAACGACTCCAATCAACCAAAGCACAATGATATGTAAAAGGTTTTAGTTTAAAGTAGAAAAATTAAAATTATCCACATATAAAAAATATTCTAGAAAAATAAGTATAAACACACAAATAATTACTTATTACCACAAGAAACTTTAATATATGCACGAGGGTCTATATACGGGATATCAATTTCATTTAATCTTTCATCTTCCATAATTTGCCATACACGAACAATCCCATCTTCACCAAAGACCGGCAAGGTATTACCCATCCGGATCAATTTCATGTTCAAAATTGAACCCTCATGTGCCAGAATATCTTGCCCAACAAAAAGAGGCAGCAGTTCCCTCAACCATTTTTTGCAATGGTGAACCCTCACTCTTTGAACTCTACCCTCAAAATTTGGTCAGGCCCACTGGTCTCAAACCCACCGACTCTTACTTGCTTATTCGTAACGCATTAAAAGGAAAGTAATCTACTCAACCACATATCCTTCATTACATTCATTGTCCTCGCCATATTTACAACAACCTTAATTTCTTTCTCGCATGAGTTCTTGAGCGAGGAGATGACCGAGAAGTGTCGCCATCATCACCGTTATCAATTGATCTTTCTCCACTACTCTAACTTTACTTCCTGGGTAATGTGTTGTCCCTTTCATCTACGCCACCCTTTATACTAGCATCCATATTCGCAGTCCTGCATACGAAGTTTTCCCTTGAGCCCAAACCTCTTGACAAATCAAAAGATTTATTAGACCAGCTAGACAAGGAGGATCGACTTGAAGACCAACAAATTATAGCAATCTAAGAAGCACGTAGGTTCAGGCTTCAAGGTAATATCTCTAAAAGTCTAATAATCAGCCATTGCAAAAAAGTTAACAGACAATTATTTCATTATTTTACTATCTAGTTCAAATGTGGGATCAAAAAACAATTCAATCTCCGAATTCAACAGAGAATGACAAATTCTCCTACACATAAAAAATGCAAACACAGATGAAAAAAGCATGAAAAGTATAAAAACATACAATCACAAAATCAATATATCAAGACAAAATCACCAATTTCACCAAAATCAAAAGCTCGCCATCCCTCTCCCTTGATAACATTGATAAAAACATAAAGAGTATCCGAAATTTTTGGATGAGCAGCGGATTGAAGATAAATAAATAAATTAACCTTGAAGAAAGAATAGGAAGTAATCGATTGAAATCGATCATGGCCACTGACGACGATGGTGGAAGCGAGCACCTACCACATATGTCAATCGGTGTGACTATATGCCGCTTCACCTTCCTACCACATGCATAATATCCTTCCATCATCACCGCCGATTCTCAGATCAATTGAAAGCTATCAACGTTAACGAGAACCATCAATCTGGTGGCAATTCTTGGATCCCCTTTCTTCAATTGGAATTAAAACCCTAGGTCTTCATAATTTGTGTATTCCAACCGGTCCTTAATAGTAGATAGGTTCACGTAAAGCGATGATCGAGATGGTAGATCGGCGATGGCACAAAGAGGAAAGAGGATCGCCTTCAACAATGGATTGTGAAACGAGGGAATAGAGAGTTGGAAACAAAATGGGAATAAAATTTGAATATATTTTCTATTACGATCAATCGACACGAATACTCATCTGTTCCAAACATAAAAGTTAGAAAACATTTTTTAAAAAACAAGCGTAAGTTAGTTAAAAAGTGTAATTATTATATGTAATTTATTACCGTAAAAAATTTAATGTATTTATATTATAATTTTTATTCACCATAAATAATTATAAAAAATTATTTATAACAAGATAGCGATCAATTTTATCCCTCGCAATAAACTTCTGAATAATGATATATAGTGAGTAATAATTTCTTCACTAAATAGATTTTTCCTCGCAAATTTTCATCATAAATTGGCTCCAAAAATCTTTTTATCGCCTCAATTTTGCGAGAAAAAAATATAAATTGTGAAGGATGTTTCTTTCGCTAATAACTATATTGTCACTATTGTGACGCCCCCAAAATAGGTATACATCACCTATTCTGAGTTGTCAATACATGGTACAGAAACAACTACAACTTTATTATTACAACAGTAAAACTGTGAGTTTGAATACAAATATTATCTTCTAGACAATATCTATACTCAAATAAATCCTCATCACATTTATTGATACATTATTTTATAAAAATGGTGAGGACTACTAAACAATCCTTTCTAAAACCTTCATTCCATACCCACTGCATCGTCTTATATTCTCGTCTCCGAGAAAAATGGAACAAAAAGGAAAAGGGTGAGCTCAACTAGCTCATAAAGAATATTATGACTAAGATAATATACAACAAATTATCGTTAGTCTTCAACAGGAAAAATCTAATAGAATACAATAGACAACAAATTTTAAACCAATATTCGCAATGAAATAATAATTCATTAGAAGAATTAAGTAGAGAATGCAAACTACTATCTTCTATGTATGAATTTAAAAGTTCATCGCTCTATCTTTTATCCTGTAACATCAATCAATATACATCGGAATCAAATATTCATCTTTGCACTATGTGCCAAAGATATTCATCGATTGGTCATGTTCATTTAAACACTGTTCATCTTTGCACCTACTGAGCCAAAGATATTAATCGATCAGTCATGTTCATCTCAACACTGTTCATCTTTGCACTTCAAAGCTAAAGATATTCTTCAGAAATCATTCATCTTTGCACTACAGCCAAAGATATTCAATAATATCATCATTTAAGACTGAGGATGATGAAAAATATTTTTAAAGAAACGAATCCATTGAAACAAAATGACAAGGATTAAGGATTAAGGATTCGTACTTTGTTTTATCCATGTTCAAAAATACCTCAAAATAATCATAGTGGTGTAAAATTCAAGAATGATCAAAACATGGATACAATCGAGTTAGTATCCGAATAGATGTTTTGGAATGAAAAGAAGAAATTTTATTTTTCTGATTGAATAATCAGATATCGTGAATAGTCAGATATCGTGAATAGTCCAGTATACGTGAATAGTAACTCGACACCAAAAGATAGAAATTCCACAAAAAAACATCTTCACGCTTCATGAATAGTACTCGTGAATAAGAACTCATGAATAGTAACTCGTGAATAGTAACTCATGAATAGTAACTCATGAATAGTAACCCGATACATGAAAAAGTTCCAAATTTGATAAAACTTCAGATCAACATTTTAGCATAATGATATTGAAGAAATAATATCATTTGAGAAGAAAATAACATCCCTTACCTCGAAAGATCAAGATCTTCTAGCTAGAATAAGGGTATAGTCTTTCAAGGAACTTTGCACCGTCTAGCAATACTCAAAGTATACTCAAAATACTCACAAGAATACGCTCGATAATATAGAGAGAAAACTTCATTTACGGTGTGATTTTCAATTCTAACTAAAAGACCCTATTTATAGGAAAATGCTTTAGAACACTCAAATCGAGAAAATTTAATAAAATATTAATATATAATTATTAAAATTCCTCGCACCCAAAATCTGATTCAAACCATCACCACCAAGAGTGACTCACCTTGCCTAACTCAAAAAAAACGTTTTCTTATTAAAATATTTTAAACTCCCAAAATCAATTATTTTGAGCTTCGGAACTTCAATAATTCATAATAAATAGCCCTTTCATCAGAAAATTCGAATCTTGCGAGTTTTTATAGGAAATTCAATTCTCTACAACTTTGCAGAAGAAAGTTTTTCCAAATTTCAAATAGAAATTGACCGAAATCCACAAACGGGCAATTTTACAAGCTATAATCAAATTTCAAATCAATAAATGGGGTCCACAGAGCATGTTTAACATGTTTTAAACATTTATTGCAACAAAAATACTCTTCCTCCTCGTATACTCATATATCCCACATTCGTTGTAAAAATATCACCGTTAATATATTATTAAAATAATATATTTAAATGAATTATTTTATCAGAAAAAGATAAAATATTAATTTTCAACAATTGTCATTTTTAAAAATTTTCTCCATCTATATCCACATAAAATCAATATTTTCCTCATCATATAAATCAATAATTAATTATTCACAAATAATATTACAGAATCACACTATCGACAAACCGTGCGGCGGTTCAGGGAAGAGGGGCTTTCAATAAGAATTTCTTCTTCTTGGCGCGCAATTAGGTGACCAAACCTCTCCTTAGACGTAACTTTCTAGACATTGCCAATAATGTTATCTAATAATATTATTCGAGATAATATGAATTATTGCTCGATAATGAAAAATCTTGTAATGACAATTATGAAACAACAAAGAATATAAAATATCAACGCAAAGAATTATTAACTCAATAAAATCTTGAGCAAATAATTATCGTAACCATTATTGAGTAGTGCCTTCTTCACGTAAGAATCAATAATTGGTGCAATACCAGGTGTCATCTTGTTCAACGCGTATTAGTGTGTTTTAACCACGGGTATTCCAACGAAGATAATCTTGTGAATAACTACGCCAGAGTTATTTAAAAACAACTTATATTTGTCGTTTTCTTCATCCAATCGCTTTCCGTTATGGGGCTCACACATGGTCGCTAGCCGTCGTATTTAATATTTCCGACAGCGATTTAATATTCCACGACCAAACGAATATTCCCGACGATAATGAATATTTTATAACCACTTGCTTATTTTGAAATATTTGCGTATTTAACCCTTAACTATCCACATTAATCAAATCAACCCTTACTATTTCAAAATAATAAATAAAGAAAATTCCTTTTATTTAAAAAAAATTTGAGGTCTTACAACCTCCCTCCTTATGAAATTTCGTCCTCGAAATTGACGACGTACTGGTGTGTTTCGAAAAGGTGAGGATACCTCGCTTTCATTTCCGTTTCCAATTCCGTGTCATTTCCTCTATAGCATGATTCCTCCACAAAACTTTAACTTGTGGTATGACCTTTCAGGCGTAGGACATGCTCCTTCCTATCCAAGATCTTGATGGTACCTCCTCATACGTTAAGTCTTGGCTATCTCGTCCTGGTTCTAACTCAATAACGTGGTTCGGGTCTTTCACATATTTATTTAAGTACGAGATATGTGAAACACATTATGAACACGAGACATACTGCAAGTCTATAGGCTACATTTCCTACTCGGTCAAGAATTTGAAATGGACCAATAAATCGTGGATTGAGCTTTCCTCTCTTCCCAAATCTTGTAACTCCCTTCCATGGAGCAACTCGCAACAATAACATGATCCCCTACACTAAATTCCACGTCCTTTCGATGAAGATCCGCATAACTCTTTTGTCGATCTTGTGCTTGGTTTGTATCGTTGTCGAATCATTTGGATCTTTTTAGGTAGTCATACGTCTTAACTCGGGTCCCAAAAATGTTGCTTCACCCACCTCATCCCAACATATCGAGAACGACATTTTCGTCCATATAATGCTTCAAATGGAGCCACACCTATACTTGCTCGATAAGCGTTGTTGTAGGAGAATTCCACCAATGGTAAATACTTATCCCAACTACCCTTGAAGTCTCAGGACACGAGTCTTAATAGATCTTCAAGAGTTTGAATAGTCCTCTCGATTGTCCGTCCGTTTTGGGGATGGTATCTTTGAACTAAATCGCAAATCCGTGCCCATAGCTTTTTTGCAAGCTAACCCAAAATCTTGAAGTGAATCTTGGGTCACGATCCGAAACTATGGATACTTGGCATGCCTCTGCAACCTTACAATCTCATTCACGCACATACTAGCAAGACGTTCAAGGGAATAAGTCTCCAGATCGGCAAGAAATGAGCGAGACTTGGTTAATCTATCAACAATAACCCAAATAGCATTGATGCCTTGAGAAACCGTAGGAAGACACAGAACGAAATCCATAGTAATGTGTTCCCACTTCCATTAGGAATCTCAAGTGGTTGCAACGGACCCTTAGGTACAAGATGCTCCGCCTTTACACGTTGGCAAGTTAAACACATCGAGATAAACTTTGCAATCTCTCTCTTCATATTGTTCCACCAAAATGTATGTCGAAGATCACGATACATTTTAGTACTTCCGAGATGGATTGCAAATGGTGTATTGTGTGCCTCCATCATAATCTTGTACTTAAAATCAAAGTCGTTAGAACACAAAGTCTAGAGTGGACTCAAGTATTCCTTCTTCATCAATTCTCGCTTAGGAATAGCTCCTTCTTGTACTTTCTTCTTCATACGATCATTTCCGGCCTCGGTGGCTTGAAGCAACCTTAACTTTTCTATTAAAGTTGGCTCTGTCGTATACTTGACATCATCGCACTCGTCCTCGCATATGATCTTCTACTCAATCGCGCGCCACTACCACGTTCGCTTTACCGGGGATGGTATTGAATAGTGTGGTCGTAGTCTTCAATAGCTCGAGCCAACGCGTTGTCGCCGCATGTTGAGTTCTTTTTGAGTGAAGAAATATTTAAGGCTTTTATGGTCCGAATATATCTCCACTTTCTCCCCATATAGATAGTGCCTCCATATTTTTAAGCGCCAAAATTGCATTGCCGCTAACTCTAGATCATGAGTAGGATAATTCCTCTCATACTCTTTAAGTTGTCGCGAGGCATAGGCTATGACTTTTCCACGTTGCATGAGAACACATCCTAACCCTTTGCTCGAAACATCGGCTGTGAGATAACAAATCCATCCGAACCAGATGGTATTGTTAGACAGTCTTAGAAATAAGTCTCCTCTTAAGCTCTTGGAAACTTTTCTCGCATTCTTCGCTCCAAACGAATTTTGTATCTTCCGAAAGTTAATGAGTTAATGGAGTAGCGATTCGAGAAAACCCTTCCACGAATCTCCGATAATAACCAAATAAGCCCAAAAAGCTACGTACTTGATCACCGACTTTCGGTTGCTCCCAACTTTGTATTGCTTCAATCTTCGCGGATCAACAGATACTCCATGTTTCGACACCACGTGCCCAAGGAATGCTACTTCCTCAAGCCGTAACTCGCATTTCTTCAATTTGGCATATAGTTGGTTTTCACGAAGCCTTTGGAGTACCAAATTTCAAATGGTGCTCATGATCTTCACGGCTTTTGGAATATATGAGGATGTCATCAATAAAGACAACAACGAATTGATCCAAATATTCCTTGAATACTCGGTTCATCATATCCATGAAAGCCCGCAGGAGCATTAGTTAGTCCGAAAGACATGACTAAGAATTCATAATGCCCATACCGAGTTCTCAAGGATCTTTGGAATATCCTCGATTCTAATCTTTGGTGATGATATCCGAATCTAAGATCGATTTTTGAAAAGAATTGTGCCCTTGCAATTTGGTCGACAAGTCATCAATACGAGGTGAGGATACCTATTCTTGATGGTGACATGGTTCAATTCCCGATAGTCAATACAAAGTCGCATACTCCCGTCTTTCTTCTTTACAAATAAAATGAAGCACCCCAAGGAGATGTCTTTCAGCCAGAATGAAACCGATGTCCAACAATTCGTAGTTGGACCTTTAACTCCTCGAAGTTCAATAGAGCCATTCGATATGGGGTTTTAGAAATGGGCTTTGTACGAGTTCAAGATCAATAAAGAATTCAACTTCACGTTACGGGGTAGACCAAGGAAGTTCTTTGAAATCGTCAGAAAGTCAATAACAACGGGAATATTATTCAAATTTGGCGTGTCTTTATTCAAATCCATAACATGGGCTAAGAAAGCTTGACATCCGCTTTTTCAATAAACGAATAGCTTTATGATTAGATATGATAGTGATTGATTTTAATGGTTTAGTTGCTTGAATTGCAGACAACAAAGTTGGTTAGGAACATGAAAACTAACAACCTTACGAAAACAATCAATTTTGGCATGATGAGTAGTTAACCAATCAATCCCTAAAATCACATCAAAAGCAAGTATCTTTAAAGAGATAAGGTCACAGGTAAGGTGATGGTGCCAACTTGAATCAAACAAGATTTATAAACGATGGATGTGATGAAAGTTTCTCCTAACGGAGTTTCCACAGATAGTCAAAGTCTAATTTCTCCTGAGTCAAGTTTAAGCGTTGAGCACACGCGGAGAGATAAATGAATGGGTAATGCCGGTATCAAGTAAGGTATAAACTTCGCAAGAATTTATAAATAGCTTACCGTGATCACCTCGTTTGGGTTCTCGCATTATGACCGATCCAACAAACGCTCTTCCCGAAATCGTTGACTTTGACTTTTTTAGAGGGGATCTTTTGAGTCACCGTCCCCATTGAACTAGGTTTCTCCATCTGTCATAATCTCGAGCGATATGTCCTTCCTTTCCACAATTATAGCATACCTTGAGCTGTTGTGGGCGGTTTGGTGATATGTCCCTCTTTTCGCATTTGTAGCATATAATGGGTGGTCGTTCTCCTCCCTTAGAACCGTTTGTTACGCAGACCTTTGTCGTCTTCACATGGTCGTTGTTAAATCTCTCTTTTAAAATCTCCTCCCGACTCGCTTCTTCTATTTTCATGGCCATGATTACCACCAGAGTGGTAACCATTTTTGTCCGTCTGTTTCTTTCTCCGCAGTTATCATTATTACATTGATCGCTATCTCCGAGTACGATCTGGTTGTGGTCCCTCGGTTGGCCGTATTTCGTTATCTCATTTCTAATAATTGAGCCCATTTTACAACATCGGTCAGAGAGAAAGTTTATGAGAAATGAGATCTTGGCGTATCTTGGGTTTCAAACCTCTAAGAAACATCCGCGTCATAACGTTCCTCATTCTCCACCAAATGAGGTGCAAAACTCGATAACTCGCAAACTTTGCCTCGTCTTGAGACACCGCCGTCGTTATTTTGTTCTAATCGATGAACTCCACTTCCTTCATACGACGAACACTTTCGGGAAAGTATTTGTCATTAAATAGCTCTCAAACGTCTCCCAAGACATGCCGAAAAGGCGAATTTGGATGGGGACTTCCTGACTCCCACCGAGTGATGCGCCTTTCGCCACGGAACATAAAGGTGGCGAATGGAACCTTCATTCCTCGTGCATCCCAAGACATCGAATATCTTGGTAATTTGTTTGACCCATGTTTCCGCCATGATCGGATCCGCTTTCCTTAAATTTCGTGGTCCCAACTCTTTGAAGCGCTTGGTCGTGACAACCCGTGAATTGCTATCATTTCCTCCTGTATTTTGAACACGAGTTTTTCCTAAATCGATTTTTGCATGAACCGCAAAAAACTTCTAAACATCCCTCGTTCATCATCTCGCTTTCAATGGTGTTGTTCGGGAGGAACATTGCCAAACTGTTGCAGACGTTCTCCTCGTTGGTGAGTCTACAGGCATCTCCACGGTCTCATTTCCATTGTTAATATTCTCGATCGACATTCTCAAATCTTTGTCATAAAACAAGGGTTAATTAAGGAAATCAATATATCACATAATATCCCTATATCTTGACCAACTAACAAATAAGCTTAGGTAGGACACACTAGCGAAGGATTTACTCGTCTCTCCCTCCTAGTTCTATTCCCGATCTCCGCCAGAGATCATATCCCTAAGCTCGATACCAATTGTGGCGCCCCCAAAATAGGTATACATCACCTATTACGAGTTGTCAATACATGGTATGAAACAACTACAACTTTATTATTACAACAAGAAAGCTGTGAGTTTGAATACAAATATTATCTTCTAGACAATATCTATACTCAAATAAATCCTCATCACATTTATTGATACATTATTTTACAAAAATGGTGAGGACTACTAAACAATCCTTTCTAAAACCTTCATTCCATACCCAGACTTCGTACTCGCTTATATTCTCGTCTCCACGAGAAAAATGGAACAAAAAGGAAAAGGGTGAGCTCAACTAGCTCAATAAAGAATATTATGACTAAGATAATATACAACAAATTATCGTTAGTCTTCAACAGGAAAAATCTAATAGAATACAATAGACAACAAATTTTAAACCAATATTCGCAGTGAAATAATAATTCATTAGAAGAATTAAGTAGAGAATGCAAACTACTATCTTCTATGTATGAATTTAAAAGTTCATCGCTCATCTTTTATCCCCTGTAACATCAATCAATATACATCCGAATCAAATATTCATCTTTGCACTACTGAGCCAAAGATATTCATCGACCGTCATATTCATTTAAAACACTGCTCATCTTTGCACTACTGAGCCAAAGATATTAATCGATCGGTCGTGTTCATCTCAACACTGTTCATCTTTGCACTACTGAGCCAAAGATATTCTTCAGAAATCATTCATCTTTCTTTGCACTACAGCCAAAGATATTCAATAATATCATCATTTAAGACCGAGGATGATGAAAAATATTTTAAAGAAAGCGAATCCGGTGAAACAAAATGACAAGGATTAAGGATTAAGGATTCGTACTTTGTTTTATCCATGTTCAAAAATACCTCAAAATAATCATAGTGGTGTAAAATTCAAGAATGATCAAAACATGGATACAATCAGAGTTAGTATCCAGAATAGATGTTTTGGACGAAAAGAAGAAATTTTATTTTTCGGTGAATAGTATATATATCGTGAATAGTGTCGATACGTGAATAGTGCCGTATACGTGAATAGTAACTCCGACACCAAAAGATAGAAATTCCACAAAAACATCTTCACGCTTACGAATGAATAGTACTCGTGAATAAGTAACTCGTGAATAGTAACTCATGAATAGTAACTTCGTGAATAAGAACTCATGAATAGTAACCCGACATGAAAAAGTTCCAAATTTGATAAAAACTTCAGATCAACATTTTAGCATAATGATATTGAAGAAATAATATCATTTGAGAAGAAAATAACATCCTTACCTCGAAAGATCAATCTTTAAGCTAGAATAAAGTGCATATAGTCTTTGAAGGAACTTTGACAATCTAGCAATACTCAAAGTATACTCAAAATACTCACAAGAATACTTTCGATAATATAGAGAGAAAACTTGATTTCGGTGTGATTTTCAATTCTAACCCAAGACCCTATTTATGTGAAAATGCTTAGAACATCAAAGCAGTAAAATTTAATAAAATATTAATATATAATTATTAAATTCCTACGCACCCAAAATCTGATTCAAACCATCAGCCACCAAGAGTGACTCACCTTGCCTAACTCAAAAAAAACGTTTTCTTATTAAAAATATTTTAAACTCCCAAAAATCAATTATTTTGAGCTTCAAACTTCAATAATTCATAATAAATAGCCCTTTCATCAGAAAATTCGAATCTCATGAGTTTTTATAGGAAATTCAATTCTCTACAACTTTACAGAAGAAAGTTTTCCAAATTCCAAATAGAAATTGACCGAAATCCACAAACGGGTAATTTTACAAATTTATAATCAAATTTGATCAATAAATGGGGTCCACCGACATGTTTAACATGTTTTAAATATTTATTGTAACAAAAATACTCTTCCTCCTCGTATACTCATATATCCCACATTCGTTGTAAAAAATATCACCGTTAATATATTATTAAAATAATATATTTAAATGAATTATTTTATCGAAAAAAGATAAAATATTAATTTTCAACAATTGTCATTTTTAAAAATTTTCTCCATCTATATCCACATAAAATCAATATTTTCCTCATCATATAAATCAATAATTAATTATTCACAAATAATATTACTGAGAATCACACTATCGATAAACTGAGCAGGTTCCAGGAAGAGGGGCTTTCCAATAAGAATTTCTTCTTCTTGGTGGCGCAATTAGGTGACCAAACCTCTCCTTAGATGCGAACTTTCTAGACATTGCCAATAATGTTATCTAATAATATTATTCAGATAATATGAATTATTAGCTTCGATAATGAAAAAATACCGTGTAATGACAATTATTCAAACAACAAGAATATAAAATATCAACGCGACAATTATTAACTCAATAAAATATCGAAGCGGTAATTATCGTAACCATTATTGAGTAAGTGCCTTCTTACGTAAGAATCAATAATTGGTGCAATCTACCGTATGCTACTTGTTCAACAACGCGTATTAGTGTGTTTTAACCACCGCGTATTCCAACAAGAGATAATTGAATAACTACTGTAGATTATTTAAAAACAACTTATATTTGTCGTTTTCTTCATCCAATCGCTTTCCGTTATGGGGCCCACACATGGCTGCGCCGTCGTACGAATATTCCCCGACAGTACGAATATTCCACGACCAAACGAATATTCCCCGACGATAATGAATATTTTATAACCACTTACTTATTTTGAAATATTTGCGTATTTAACCCTTAACTATCCACATTAATCAAATCAACCCTTACTATTTCAAAATAATAAATAAAGGAAATTGCTTTTTATTTAAAAAAATTTCGGGGTCTTACAACTATACTTTTTTCCTTCACTGTTCCTTCGCTAAACAACTTCTCAAGTGAAGGAATAAATTCCTTCACAAAATTTCCCTAACTAGAGGCCATTTTTGGTGTAGTTTTTGAAGGATTGGGGAATTGAAAAAAAGATATTTTCTATCACTTTAGATAATGCAACAAACAACTACAACATGCAAAATTTCTTGAAGGCTCATTTGAAAGGAAACTTGCTTTGCAATGGTAGTTTTTCCATGTTCGGTGTTCTGCTCACATATTAAATCTCATTGTTCAAGATGGTTTGAAAATTGCAAGTGAACCTTTACACAAAATTAGAGAGAGTGTCAAATATATTAAGGGATCTGAAAGTAGATTATTAAAGTTTGTTACATGTTGTGAACAGTTGCTTGTGTCCGTAGAATCGGGTTTGCGTTTGGATTGTGTGACTAGATGGAATTCTATATGGGAGATGCTTGATAGTGTTCTGAAATTTAAAGATGTATTCTTTCAATATGCCATGGTTGAATCATCTTACACAACTTGTCCATCAAATGATGAGTGGGAAATAAAGACAAGCTATCACTACATTTTGAAACTATTTTGGAAAATTACGAGAACTTTTTTTCTAGAACGAGTTATCCAACAGCAAATCTGTATTTCTTACATGCATGTTTTGAGGATAAAAGAACTTTTGATGTTTAATAAGTCTTGTGAGATTGAGGTAATTAGAAACATGGAAAATGAGATGTTGCCAAAGTTTGACAAATATTGGAACGACTATGTTGTTATCTTGTCCATAGCTACTATTCTTGACCCAAGGTATAAGGTGCAATTTGTTAAATTTAAATTGAAAAAATTTGAGACGGATGAGTATGTTATAAATAGAAAAGTGGAGAAAATTGTGGATGCTATAAAATCTTTGTTCAAGGAATATGCAATGGAGTTGTCTAAAGATGGTTCACAACAACCACAAGATGGTGTAAGGACTTCAACTATTGCTACCACTAACATGGGCGAACATAGTGATGATGAGTTTGATGTAAGTAAAGTTTTCATGTATTATAAAATTTTTACTTTTTTGCATATTTATCTATATTGCATATTTATGTTGATGAACTTTTGATGTTTAAAATTTTAAATAGGAGTTTGTGAGGGAAGTGCAAGGTACTACATCAACAAGAACAGAATTGGAGCAATACTTAGAGGAGAAAATCGTCACTAACAAGTAACAAATCTTCTTTTAATATTCTAAAAGAATGGAAAAAACTTTCTGAGAGGTATCCAATCCTTATTTTTTATTCTAGTTTTATTCCTTTATTTTATACATGACTAATGACTATTTAGTATTTTCAAATATTGCGTTATTATAGATATCCAATACTAGCAAATATGGCATATGATATCGTATCAATTCCAATTACAACGGTTGCTTCGGAGTCGACCTTTAGCATTGGAGCAAAAGTTCTCACAAAATATCGTAGTTCGCTTCTACCAGATAATGCACAAGCATTAATTTGTGGACGTAATTGGATTTATGGATATGAAATACAAGGCTTGTTCTAGTTGTAAATATTGTTACTTTAATTGAGCAATATTAGTTTAATTTTGGGTATTGAATTTGAACTATTGATATTTTAAATTGGCATTTTTAATGTAGATGATGGGCTAACGGACGACCAACTTTTGGTACCACTAGTTACAAATCAAGAGTCAAAGGATTCTAACATGGGCGAAATTACAAGGAGTGACTAGACATTACTCACTAGTAAGTATTTTATTTTTTATGGACTATTTCTTTGATTTTTCAAGTACTAAGAAAAGGTAATCTTGTGTTTGCCATGCTTGTACTGTTTTTAACTTTTTATATTCGTGGTTTTTCACCCTATATTTTTCACCCCTGTTGAGGAACATCTTGTACACTGCACATAATTTAGTTGTGTTACTAAATTATATAAACTATTTAAATGACATTGTATTACCATGTTTATCCTGTTTTGGCTGACAGTTATAAGAGGCATCTATTATCTTACAACATCAATTTAGTTGTGCTCTAATTTGCTTCTTATTACAGCCCTAGTGGCTAGTAGAGACATGCTTAGTTGTGGCTGACAGTTATAAAGTCTACCCTATTTTGGCTAGTAGCCACATGCTTAGTTGTGGCTGACAGTTATAAAGTCTACCCTGTTTTGGCTGACAGTTATAAAGTCTACCCTACTTGGGGGGAAAGATGGGTCCATTTTATATAAAACATTTGAGTTGATTTTGTGTCTTTTTGGTATGTTGTGTGTCTGTTTGAGTCACGAGAGGCCGAGAGGGTGTTCCCTTTGAACAAATCCTTTGGGTTTTGAAAATAACATCTCATTGTAACCTCTTTTGCAAGTTGCTTTATTTATTAGTAGTATTATTTCTTTTGGTACTGGGTGGGTGTGCTACCTTTCGCAGCTTTGTCTTGGCTCACCAATTGTTGCAGCTCTTTCTATTTTTGAAAAGTTGCTAATTTTGTCAAGCTATAGAAAGGGCTTTAAGATAATAGTTAAGAACATGAACTTGGTTTGTGTCTCAGAGCTTTAAAAATGGTTTGAGATTGGCTAATATTTAAATATATGAATCAAACATTACTGACTCTTATTGCGATAATTTTGTGTCAGAAATTAAATATATAATGACACATTTATGAATCTTTTTGTACAGGATGTCAAGCCATTCTTTCACTAGCAGAAGGGATTGATGAATCTTATTTCTGTTGATGCCTTGATGAGTTGATGGTGACATACTGACATGTCAAATGAAATCAATATTCTTGCTGAGTTGCTGTTTTAATATTTGAATGTGTACTTTATCATTTATCAATCATTGTATTTGTATGTAAATTGTAATATGTTACAACAACTGAAGTTACTGAACAACAATTATAATATGTTACTGAACAATTGTAATATGTGTACTTTACTGAAGTTACTCAACAACAGGATTTAAAAAAGAAATGGAAAAGTTCTTGGTAGTAGGCCAAATTGCACGTGGCTACCAACCAACCAGCCACGGTATGGTAAAACATTTCACCAAAACCCGAGTTTTTTGTTGTGTCATGGTCGTTCTTTACAAGACTTTTTCATACTTTTTGCCCAAATAATTTGCCATGTCTACAAACAAATAACTACTACAAAGCGATGTTACATTGGAATTTTTCGTGAATCTGCTTATCACAGATAATTCACCAAACGACATATATCTTAGAGGTATATATCGTCATGTAACCCTTAAGAACCGATCGTGGTGGGGCGATAAAGACCTTAAGGACAGGGATCACCCGTGTCACATCTTCTACAACAATTTTGACTATACGAAGCTACGATTCTAACAATCTTAAGGTCGTTATAGTATTTGTTAGAGTCAAGATTTTGGTGAGATGGAAGACAACATGGTTTTCAAAGATAAGTGTCATTTTTCTTGTATCTATTTTATCAATGGAATTTTTATGATAATTAGTAATATATTGAGATATTAAGCTAATTATTTTTATTGATAATTCTTGTTAGAAGATGGATTGTGAAGAAAAATGAAAGTGAAAAGATTTGCAATTTACAAGTTTGTAAATTGGTATGGAGAAGATGAAGAGTCATCATGGAAAACACCAAATGTTGATGCCTAAATTTTTTTTTCTAAAGAGATTACAGTGTTCTTCGGATTTAATTCCAAAAGGTGTGTTTTTTAACGATTGCCTTTATTTTTATAATGATAACTGTGTATCATTTTGTATTTGTATATACTTGAAAGTATATGTTTTATGTATTATATCATGTGTAGATGATATTGTATGTTTCAATATTATTTTACCTACATTAATTTTGGTGTAATAAATTAATTAATTAGTTTTGTGGGATAAGAAAAGTAATTAAATTTTTGTTCATGATGGAATAAATTTAATTTTGTACATATATATTTTGTTTATAATATTTTATGAGTAGATAAAATATTTGATGTGTATATGTATGTATGAAATTTGAGACAATTATTTTCTTATACACTAATTGAGATTAATTTATTATGAGAAAGTTGTAGTAAAATTTGAGAAAAGTTTACTTTGTCTACATGTATAACAAATTAGTTGTAAATTAATTTATTTTGAGAATAAAGTAAATTTATGTTCTTCTTGAACAAAATTATGCATGGAAAGTTTGAGGTAATATTTAGTGTGTAATATTACTTGGTATTTGTATGCATGAATTTTGAGATAAATTACTTTGTTTGTGGACAATAAATTAATTATCAACTAATAGTTAGAAGAGATATTGTAGAAGTAGATTTGGTTGAATAAATCTTGTAAACAATATGATTTTGATGTTGAGAAAACACTTAGAAATAATATTCGTAGTGTTTTTGGGATAATCATAATTTATATATATTGATTTATTTTTATGTGTACTTCTTGTCCAAGAAGTAGTAAATTTTTAATGTGATCATATGAATTTTGTATATTCTAATTGAGATAAATATTTTATTTTTGAATTTTATAAATATAGTGAAGTTCAAGTATTTCATATTATTATAAAGATTGTCTTGAATTTATATTGTAAATGTCAAAATATATATTGTTTATGATATTTCCTATCTAAGTTGGGACAAGAAAATACTTGAAGATATACTAATTCATGTTTGTGAATTTTATTTGCTTTCTACATAAATTAATTTTGTGTGATAAATTAGTTTCATAGAAAGTAAATATAAATTTTATATTTATATGCAAATAAATTTGTGCAATATGATGAGTTGTGCTATAATTTGTATATAATGAATTTTATACTTTTTACATAGAGTCAAGTGTTACGTGTTGGTATACTTGAAAAATGTACATGTATAATTTATTAAGTGCTTATATTAAATAATTTTTTAGATTTGAGATTTTATGTAATATAAAAAAAATAAGAACGTGTTTTCTTATGTGGGGGTATTCTAAAATATTTATGTTGAAACAATCTTTATATGAATAACTAATACATAAAATGTGCAAGAACTTATTTTATGTTTTGAGAAGTATTCTTTAATATTCTTATGTGGAAGTAATATTTATAGGAACATTGTTACATAAAGTGTTTATTAATCTAAAATTTATTTTAAGTAGTGAGCATAATATTGTGAAGTGAAATTATTCAATGAGCTTTCAATTATTTAAAAGTGTGGGGGTGATTCTTTAAAAATTTTATTTTGGTCTTTGAACTATTTGGAGCATAAATTTATTTATGTAAGAAATAGTAAGGCTTATGGATTTCTTGTTGCGAAATTCAATTTGATTTTGTAGTCCTATGAAATGAAAGTCTTTGAAACACAAACTTTTGAATAATATTTGTGAGACCCCAGTTTTTATGAATAAAGATGATTTTTCTATAATTATCATTTTTGAATATTACGGAATGAATTTAATATAATGTTATAGTTGTGGGTAATATTTATAAATTTTGCAAAGTATGCAAGTTGTCATATTATATTCGATTGGTCGGGGAATATTCGTTTTAGCAGGGAATATTCATACAACGGCTCAATCATTGGTGGATCCCATTAATGTAATTAATTGCTTGATCGGAGAAAAGCGACGAAATATTTTATATGAAAATAACGGCGGAAGTTTTACTGTTATTATCATTGTTGAACTACTCGGTAGTAAAAAAGTGAATGTCTGGCGTGGTTGCATAGTAGAACTACACCGGTATTGATTATTGATGCTTACGTAAGAAGTCACTCATTTTTGCTTATTTTATGGATCCCCATTTACCCATTTTTCAAAATAATCGGTAGTAAGTTATTTTTTTAATAATAAAGGTGGGCCCGCATGTGGGGCCCATGTGTAGAAAATAGGATGGCAAAGAATTTCAAATGGTTGATTCGGGTGGCTTGCATGTTTGTTGAATAATTAGATATATGTATATTATATATGTATATTATAATATATATGTATTATATATGTATATATTATTAAAGCTTGATAAATGGAGGGGATGGTGGTTCACGGGGGTGATAACCCGTGAACTTATATATATATATATATATATATATATATAATATATAATATATATTATATTTAAAAGATTTTGCTTTAAATATGGACCGTAAGATTAAAAGTAAATCAACGGACTGTTCATGAGTGAGTTACTTATGCGTATCCATTTTTTTCTATAAATAAGCTCATTCCTTCATTATTTTCTTACGAATTCTTTGAAACTCTAGAGAGAGAAAATTATAGAGAGAAAGAAGAAAAGTTTTTCGCTACTTAACTACTCTTATATTCAGGTTCTTTTACTGGTAGGGTGTTATTCTTTCTTATTCATGAAGAGAAGCATTGTTATTCCATTTCTTATTATTCATTGGAATAACTTTGTATATCGCGGTCTACCCTATACTTGGTGACATTCTTCTATTATTCTCGTTGGAACATCCACATGCATGTTTTTTACACAGGACTGGTTAAAATCTTATTATTATTACATTGGAACATCCTGCTCGTGTGTTTTACACCTGACAGCTCAAAATCTTTATTATTATTACATTTGGAACATCACATGCGTGTGTTTTACACCGGACTGGTTCTTCTTTATTATTATTCTGTTGGAACATCTTGTCGCCGGTGCAAATTTTGCGACTGGTTCCGTTATTATTATTACATTGGAATAACTTTGTTTATCACAAGACCGCAGCGTGCATGGTGATTTCTTTTGTTATTCCATTCTTTATTATACTCGGTTGGTTAAAGTTTTGACTTCTATACTCCATGAAATTAGTAGAATATCCTTTATATTTGTGCTTCATCCGAAGATCTTTTCATGGAAATATTCTTCCGATCATTCTTGAATTTTACTCTACAAAGCGATGTATCATGTTGATAATTTGGACATTATTAGTTCTGGATAAATTAATTCTTGAACTTGTTTTATTGAAATCTTATATCATTGTCATCATCCTCATGTTTATATTATGTTGAAAGTCATCGTGGCTGTAGTGCGTAGATGGACTTGGTATGATTATGACCGAGGATTATTCGGTGTAATCATGGTAGTAATGTTACAAATGATGTGGTAAAAGTTCTCATTGGCCCGTAGTGCATTGATGGACAGTTGTTGGCATGATCATGACCATTAATGAATACACAAATATTCTTGGCCCGTAGTGCATGGATAATTGTGGTTGTGATACTAAAGAATATCCTTGACCGTAGTGCAGGGGTGATTTGATGATGTGGAATATTTTTAAGTCGAGTCCCAATGATAATGATGATGAAAAACCTTTTAAATCATAAAAGATAGTAGATTTTATTTTCTACTTGACTCTTTTAATGGATTGCTTGTTCCGCTGCAGTTAAACTTGATGTCTATTATATTTTATCAGTTTAACATTGTTGGAGACTAATGATAATTTATTCTGCATATCTTTGTCATAATATTTCTTCTTTGGGCTAGTTGAGCTCACCCTTTCTTTCTTTCTTTATTCTCTTCGTGAAATGAGAATATAGTTTGGGACGAGTCGGGGAACGAAGTGATGGTCGAGAGGATAAGCATTAGTAGTCCTCACTATTACGTGAAATAGTGTGATAATAATTGTAATGAGGACTCCTTTTGAGTTTGTATAATCTCTAGTAGACAATATATGTATTCAAACTCACGGTTTATGTTTTTTGTCGTATTGCATACCATGCAGTTGTATTAGTAAGTTGTATTTGAATTCTGTACCATGTATCTGGCGACCCAAGATGGGTGATGTATACCTAATTTTGGGGGCGTCACAATATTGATGTGTGAACTTATTTCACTTAATTAATTATCTAAGGTTCTACAAAGTTATAAATTGAACCTAGAAAGAGCAATATTGATTTGGTGAAGGAAATCAATAAAATAATTTGGTAAATAAAATACCTATTTTATTAGCCTAAATATGATCCAAAATATTTATTGTGATTTAGTTCAATAGTGAGATTGAAACTAAGTTATAAATATTCAAGTGGATACATATTAGGTGATAATATGTGCATATTAACCTTGAGATTCTATTGGATATAGAATTATTTATAGGTTTACCTAACAATATAACTATATAAACTATAATGTGATAGTTTTTGTGTATATTAATGATATGTTGATCATTTTACATAGTATTGTTAACGTAAAGGAGTTTAAGAAATATCTATTTTTGTCATTAATCATAAAATCAATTGTTGAATATATAAACATATCGTTGGATTCGAAATCGTAATTCATCCTAAGGCTGAGATCACCAAGCGGAACGAATATCATGACTAAAAATAATTAAATCATCAATAGCCTTCATAAATAATAAATCAGAGATTTAGAACATATGGTAGATGATAAAACTTTTCAACCATAGTTGCAGCGGAACGAGCAATCCATTAGAAGAGTCAAATAGACTATAAAGTCTATTATCTTCTCCATGTTAAAAGTCCACCAACAATGTTTTATCCTTGTAACATCAATCAACAATTTCTGTCCACAATCACATGTATAACTCATAATCGTAATTGTAGTTCTAAATTCCTTTTCTCATCCAGGACAAAGATAATTTTCATCACCTGAAACATCAAAGATTATGGTTATACCAAATCACGGTTTATGTTCATAATCCTCTTAATAAATTCATCTTTGCACTACTACCAAAGATATTCATCAACAAGTCATCTTTGCATTCTGAGGCCAAAGATATTCATCAACAAGTCATCTTTGCACTACAGCCAAAGATATTTATCGATTGGTCATGTTCATCTAAACATCATTCATCTTTGCACTACGGGCCAAAGATATTCATCGAAATCATTCATCTTTGCACTACGGGCCAAAGATATTGATTATATCATCATTTAGGATCGAGGATGATGAAAAATATTTTAAAAAAAGCGAATCCGATTGAAACAAAAGAACAAATATTAAGGATTAGTACTTTAAACAATTCCCATTCAAAAATACTTCATAAATAACCGAGTGGGGTAAAATTCAAGAATGATCAAAACATGGATACAATCAAAGCTAGTATCCGAATAGATATTTTGGACAAAAACAAGAAATTTCATTTTTGGTGAATAGTGTCAGATTCGTGAATAAGTCGTATCACGTGAATAAGTAACTCAGACACCAAAAGATAGAAATTTCTAAAAAAACATCATCACGTTTTCATGAATAGTACTCGTGAATAGTAACTCATGAATAGTAACTTCGTGAATAGTAACTCATGAATAGTAACTCGTGAATAGTAACTTCGTGAATAATAAGAATCATGAATAGTAACTCATGAATAGTAACTAGTGAATAGTAACTCATGAATAGTAACCAGACATGAAAAAGTTCTAAATTTGATAAAAACTCAAAACAATATTTTTGAAGATAATGATATTGAAGAAACAATATCATTTATGAAGAAAATAATCTCCTTACCTCGAGAAAGATAAATCTTTCGATTTGGAATCTTTGGATATAGTACTAAAAGAACTTGCAAGTATGTAGTATATAGCAATACTCGAAGTACTAAAATACTCACAAAATACGCTCGATATTATAGTGAGAGAAAGAGAGAGAAATCTTTAGTTTTTGGTGTGCTTTTCAATTCTAACCTAAGCACCCTATTTATAGGAAAATGCTTAGAACACCAAAGCAGAAAATTTAATAAATTAATAATATTATTTTTTCAAATTTCCTACGCCCACTAATTTGGTCTAAGACATCAGCCACCATGTGACAAAACATTAAAAATGTTTTTTCTTAATTTAAATAATTAAAACTTCCAAAAATCAATTATTTCGGAACTACGAAACTTCAATAATTCATAATAAATAGCCCTTTTTATCAGAAAAATTTGAATCTCATAATTTATTATAGGAAATTCAATTCTCCACAACTTTACTGAAGAAAGTTTTTCCAAATTCCAAGCGAAATTGGAGAAAAATCCATATACTGAGACGATTTTACTGTGCTATAATCAAATTTCGGTCCAAGAAATGGGGTCCACCGACACACAAAACATGTGTTAATCATTTAATGCAACAAAAATACTCTTCCTCCTCATATATATTTCATATATCCCACATTCATTGTAAAAATATCATCATTATTATATTATAATAATATAATAAAATATTATTTTATCGAAAAGATAAAATATCGATTTTCAACAATTGTCACTTTAAAATTTTCTCCATCTATATCCACATAAATGAATATTTTCCTCATCATATAAATCAATAATTAATTATTCACAAATAATATTACTGAGAATCACAATAATGGCGTGAGCAGGCGGTTCAGGAAGAGGGGCTTTCAATAAGAATTTCTCTTCTTTGGCGCTTGTGATTAGGTGACCAAACCTCTCCTTAGACAGAACTTTCTAGACATTACCAATAATGTTATCTAATAACATTATTAGGATAATATGAATTATTTCTTCGATAATGGAAAATACGATTGTAAAATATCAACGCAAACAATTATTAAATCAATAAAATAAAATCTTTGAATAAAGAATTATCGTAACAATTATTGAGTAGTGCCTTCTTACGTAAGAGTCAATAATTTAAAAATCTTTGTGCAATACTGCAGTGTGCTCTCACGTGCAACAACGCGATTATTTTACTTTACCCATCGAGTATTCCAACAAGCGATTGTTAATTCAGTAACGATTACTGTAGTTATTTATAAAAATTTTAATTTGTCATTTTCTTCATCCAGATAGTTGTTACGTTATGGGCCCCTGAAATCGCTTTAAGCAAACGTCGCATTTAATATTCCCAAGCGGAAAGAATATTCCACCACCAAACGAATATCCCCACAACAATGAATATTTATATAACCACTGTGTATTTTGAAAAAAAAATCATATATCACCCTTAACTTTAACCTTTTATCAATTTAACCATTTCTTGAATAGTAATTATAGAAAAATTGAATACTTTTATTTCATAAAATTAGGGTCTTACAAATATTTTTGCGCCTTGGTTTACGAGACCCTACCAATGGTCTCGAACCTTTCGATGATCCGTCTTCTTCCACTTCCACCTCGCACTGCGCGTCATTTCTCAATAACAAAGATCACCGCAGGAACCAAATTGGTCGTCTCAGTAGCTCGCCATTTGCAAGTATGTATCCGTCGGCAAATGCGAAGCTGCTTTATCGGAGTGGCGACGAAATTCATGCTATATAAGGGGTAAGAATACTCTATCTCATCATTTTAATCTCGATGATGAAAGTAAGGGATTGAATCTAGAAGTTAAGGTTGAATTGAACAACTTAAGGATTTCGGGGATTAAAAAAAAGGATTTGAGGGGAGAGAATGAATATGGAGAAGAAGATAGGTTTTCTAAGGATGTTTTGGTACCAAATGTTATTTCTGACAATGAGATTGAAGAAGAAGAAGATTTGAAGACAATGAAATAGCACATAGATCTTGAATGGCAGAGTACTAAGAACAAAGTGAGAGATTTTAAGGATATTGGCGGTAGTTTTAAGGCTGCAGCTTTAGTTTTCAGCAAGAAACTGAAGGATTGATGAAGATGAAGAAGAGTTATTCTTCTGATCATAAGCAGGCGGGACCGGGATTGGGGATGTCGAGATCGGGATCAATGAGGAAATTGTAGAGATACCCTTCTATTTTGCCGCGTAAGCCACGTTGATAAGGCCATGTCATTTCCTCTTTTTTTTTTCTTTTCTTTATTACGTCCACGTCAGATAATAGGTGAAAGTTTTTAACAGCCGTGAGCCAAATTTGACAGAATGGTCCAATTTAACAATTTTAATTAGTTCAGTTAGTTAATTTGAAAAATTAAATGTTCAATCATGTATTCAATAAAACGTGCCAACTTCGGTGGTCAAATCATTAGTTTTGCCATTGTTATATAGAGAGGATAGGATAAAGATGGAGAGATGATTTTATGGAGGGTTAAAAATTTTAGATGATGAATGTATTTGATGACTGTGATGATAAGAGTTTTAAGTTTGAGGTTTTTGATGTGTAAATTTGTAAATTCAATCTTGATTTAGATTGGGTGACGAGTGGATTTTATATTTACGAATCCGGTATTATTAAACTTTTTTATTGTTATATCTGAGTGTTTTTAGTATCTTTTTATTTATTTTTGTGTTTATTTATTTCAGGATTGAGGGATAAATTGGTCATTTTGGAGGACAAAGAATTAAAATTCAAGTTGGATGGCATTTTTGTAATTCTGAGGTATCAGTCAAGCGCCTAGGAGCTTAGAAATGCACTAGGTTGAGCACCTAGGCGCTCATGCACGGCTAGGGTTGACATGTTTTGCTACTGTTGGTTTATATCTTTTGAGATTTTAATAATGACAATATCTTTGGGAATCTATTTGAGAATGTTGGTTTATATCTTTTGTGATTTTAAGAAATGACAATATATTTGGAAATCTATTTTTTTTAGATTTCAATTCAAATTCGAATCGGAGTTTTTTTAATGAATTGATTTTGCTAAGGAGTTTGTTTATATTTAAAAATGAGTCTTATAAGAAATTGTTTTAAAATGCTCAAACTCTATCAGGTATAGTTTTTATTTCCTTTATTCTAGCTAGTTTGGTTTGACTAGAATATTATATTCTTGGTTTACCATATCCTTTGGTCTCTTTATTTTAAACATGTGATATTCCAATTGTTGCGATTTTCATGCTAACCAAATATATATCCGTTTGTCCATGACCCAAGCTGCTGATTTCATGACTTTGTCCAACGGGCCGGTGTGAGGCTGATATTGCTAACAAAATAAATATAGTCGTTAGGTTAATTCTACTTTATATATATATATATATATATATATATATATATATATATATATATATATATATACTATCCTTCTTGGCTATTACAGGTATATGGATGTAAATATCAGTTAAGGGAAACTTGAAGCAAATATCAATCTTACAAAGATACTTCCATAGAGAGCTATCAAAGTTTATTTCCAACAAAGTCTTATTTTAGTATTAATTCTTTTTTGGCTGGAAAATAAGAATTATTTGTATTCATATATTTCCTGTAAATTTGAGATCAAGTCTTGTTTGGTTTGACTGATCCAGTAGTGAATAGGGTCTGTTCATAAAGAGCTTTCAAGGTTACAGAGGTGCAAAGGTCAGTGGTGAGAAAGGTTGCATTGGTGCAAAGAGGGCAGAGGTGTTCATCGTAGTGGAAAGCTTTATTTGAACAGGGAGTTCTTTTTATTGTATTTAATTGTGTATTAAGTTGAATAAAAAGAGTCTCCAATACTAGTTGGTATTGGACGTGGATTAGACTACTAGACTAGAGGATAGGTGTTGAACCACGTAAAAATCTTGGTGTGATTTACTATTCTTTTGTTTCTGTTTTTAGATTTATTATTCTGCAGATTTTGGTTTAAGTCGAAAAATTTTATACTAATACGGACAAGTATTAGTTGTCCGTTTATAACAGACAAAGAATATAACTAATACGGACAGGGTTAGACCGTCCGATTATAGCATGTTATAGTAAACTTTAAAAATTGACCACTATATATAGATCACTTCTGAGTATTTACACCTATTCACCCCCCTTCTAGGTGTGCTTAATTATAGAATTACAGCTACTAAGTTGGTTTTGAAGCCAAATAGGAATCTTGACGAGGGTTTGGACCAATACAAAGAAGGGAAGACTTCAGAAAAAATGTATCAAGGAGTTTATCAAGAGATTTGCAAAGAGAACAACAAAGGAAACACAAAGGAAAATTCAGATAATAAAGATCAACAGGAGGATTAGGAGCAATCTAACAAGTTCTTTTAATCTTTTCTCTAATTCTTAAACTTTGTAATTATCTGGGATGTTTGGATTATTAATCTGGATAATGTTTTTCTCCATTATTATTATGAACTAAATTTTAATTAAGATTACAACGGAATTTGGTGTGTAGTTTAAATTAAACTTTCCCATTGAATGAAAGTTGGTTTTTATTGAACCGTTTATTATATCTTATTCTTATTGTTTAATTGTTTGACTAACAATTACTGTGATAATCTATATAAAATTAGAAAATGGAGTATAGATTGAGATCTGAATATAATAACATGTGTTCATATAATCCGAATAGGGTTAATATGATTAGCATGTAAGATAGGAATATACATATGTACTTTTTGTTTTAATTAAAAGAATTTGTGCTTAAAACCCTAATTAACTTGAGTCACATATGAATATAGTGAATTGATTGACTAGGGTGTTTCTTGTAACTTTGTGTCGTAAAGATCGGATGTAATAGATTGAATTTCTAGATTAATATTAAAATAGAAATTTAGTAATTTAAATTTTATTTTAATATTATTAATTTTTATATGTGCAATGTGGCATGACTATATGTGATTGAGTAAATAAAAATTATTGTATATCTATTGGGTATAAATTAATAGATTGTTTTAATATAAGAATTTTTTACTAAAGGTAAGGTAATTGTCACACTAAATATTATTAATGTGTGATAAGCCTTATATAAATATGGATAATGTATAAATGCATTATTTAAATAATGCATATACTATAAGTGGTGTGTTAGTGTATGGTAATATTGGGGTATGTTTGAACTTAAGAAATAAGAATCATAGCCAAGAAGAAATAAAACAGCTTGAGGTGTATTTAAAATTGAAGCAATTCCAGGGCTAAGCAGGAGGTGTAATTTAATTTAAAAGCCACCTGGGTGACAAGTCTGTTTTTAGCAGGAGCTGGTAATGTAATAAGGATATAGCTTTATATATAGACTTGAAACTCAGCATTAATTTCGTTAGGTAATAGGTAGCAAGCAAGAAAGGAGGAATTGTTCTGTAAAACCATTTCAATGTTATTGTTTCTCTCGGTTGCAAACCTGGCCATACCTTGCTAAACTTCCTAATTCCAGCCTCCTCCCTGTCCAGTTTTAGCTGAGTTCCCCTGCTGCTAGTCCAGCTAAATTCGTTCGGGGATATGTTATGTGATAATTAGGCTAGGTACGTAACAATAACATCATCAAGAAGACGTACGGTTAGGGTCAGATGTTGATGTTTCTACTTTGTACTCTGTACGTACGTATGTACTATAGCTTACTTTTTTCAATAAATTTAGGGGACATTCTTATACCGATCGGTTCCAATTTTTTATTTATTTTAATTGAAATTTATTTAGGACTCTATTTTTTTTTGTTATGTTATGTTGGTTGAGAAAGGGTAGTAATATATATTTAAGTTTTATATATATATATATATATATATATATATATATATATGATTTTGAAACGAGAGGAATAATATAAAAAGATAAGTTTATTTTATTTTTTGAATGCATTGTTTATCTTTCTCAACCATATAAATGCATAGATACATAAAAAGTGCGTCAACCACTTTTTTTCATTAAGCCAAAACTTTAGAAAATAATGTCAATTATATTTTTGTTGAAGATAGAGCGTAAATATCACTTCTTAAAAAATATTAAAATATAGAATCAACGAGTACGAACGTTCTAATAAATTTTCTCAACTCTTTTTTTTAATCTCAATTTTTATAATAAATTCCAAATATATCAACATAAATTTGTGTGTAGTGAGCTAATGGGATAAGCAAGAGTAGGTAAGTAATTATTCTTCTTAATTAACCGGGCCCATAATTGTTCACACTTTCTTAGACTTGCCATCTACCCCTAAATTATTTTAACCGAATGAGCGAATGGATTCCATATAATATGAATATCATGATGACACGATAATAGTAAATTATTCTTTTTCTTTGGTCACTTGAAAAATCATGTACCCACATGAAAATTTAGGACAGTGTACGCATGCATTTTATGGATATCAAAACTTTAATATTATAATCTTGTGTTCATAAATGATTATATTTAGAAATTTTAACAAAATTCAACGGAAAGAACATCTAGAAACTAACTACACCATCGTTATACATGTAAACTAATTAAGTTTCTCGACAAGTCATATTTATAAATTTTTCATTATTATTTTTCAATTTGTATACTTATAGTAATGTTGGGTCGTGATATTTTATCTCTTTTGGTAGAGTGTATTGAGAACTTTATTCTTTTTTATTCTATTGGGCCTTTATTATTGAATTATGAAAATCGTTAAAATCATCATATTATTTTCATTTCAAAATTATATAAGAAAGATTGGTCGATTGGATCAATCCTTTAGACATTTTAAATATCTACAATCTTTGACTGTAATGATGAAAAAGCATGTCGGTTGACTAAAGAAACGCCATGCATTAATGTGGATGGGATCATAATCGATTTCGGTGGTAATAATGATGATCAAAAGCGGTGGATAAACTACATGCGATCGGCGGGACCCATCGGGTAAAGGGAATGTGTCGGGGGTAGTAGTGGGTGGTACGATAATTGAGCGAGGAGGTATAACTTGGCGAGGAAGTCTCCACCGAGAAGTGCGTTCTCATACACTTCTTCATTTAGAATCATATATTCACGGAGAATTATTATTATCTCTTGATATCAATACATTAGGCGATATAGCCTCCGTTTTTCGATAAACCTTGTGAATTCACATCTCGACTCTCACGCTGAAAGCTATCCCCGTGAACAAGCCGTCGAGCTTGAGGTGTTTATCGTGTTTACGTTGCGAGGATCGGGACGTTTTAGGTGATTGGGGCGTGTGAAAGATCTTGGCGTTAACATTGGTAGCTAGAAGGAGGGCTCTTTTCAATCTGATTGTTTAAATTTGCTTGAAAGATGATGAGGAATAGAGATGGAACACCGGAAGAGGCGGAGCGATGGTACATTAGTTCATCAACGCCTCGTATTCGATAAAGGATCGCTTGGGTCCTTCTAAAAGTGCTCGTGAAACACGGCTTCTAACCTGATTCGGAAGAACTTCGTCCAGAAGATCCGTGGTGGTGGAGCAGACGGAAGTTAGTTTTCAACGCCGATAAGGCGTGATCCCAATCGAGAGCAGGTAGGCGGTTCGTGACCGGGACTCATCGTAGAAGTGGTCGAGAAGGCCGAAAGCTACCAAGTTGGCGAGGATGGCGGATGAAAGCGGATAAAGCTTTGGAGGTTTGTTAAAACAAAGGAAGATATAAGCCGAAACGGATGCTTGGTGAATGAGTTGAGAGGCGAAGCATCTAGCCGTATACATTAGAAGAACGACGAAGTAGGCATAAGGAGGTACCCGTCGGAAGGGTAAAGGCCGGAACATTATGCATGTGTCGAGGATCATTCTCACGATGGGAGGAGATCGAGAAGCGAGCGCCTTGACCTCGAAGAAGGCATTGACGATCGTGGGATCGATTCATCGCGACGATGAAAGGCGAAGAAGCGGTCGAGAGAAGTTATGCGTAAACAGAAGGGAGAATATCGTCACAATCGTTCTTATCGTGAGGATGAAATTTTACGACCTAGTAAATCAAGAAGTCCATGAAAGGCGGTGAGATCGGCGAGGAAAGGTCGATCCATTCAAAGCCTAATGTCGCCCGGAGAAGGAGATCTCATCCTGACGAAGGTGTTGATTTTCAGTTAGAGAGTTGAAAGAACTCCGAAAACAATTGGTACGAGGTCCAACGGTGAAGGATACTTACGGTAAGAAGGCGTCCCCTTTTTCTCTCGATATTCTCGGGGAGAAAGCGGATGCTACCAAAAAGTTACCTCGCGTGGAAAGCTATGATGGGTGGGGGAGATCCTTATGACCGTAGTCGAGGCGTTTAATGAATTAATGGATTATTATGACTTTCTTGATCTTTCTTAAATGTCACACTTTTGTCACTACTTTGAGAAAAGGCGGCGAGACGGTGGATGGGGACTTTACCATCGGATTCTATCTCCTCGTGGGTGAACTTTGTGATAAGTTCCATGCCGTTTTGGAAGCAAAGCAAGAAGGGGAAGCTTCTGGGCTCTTTTGAAGACAAGTCCGTGATTCACCAACGAATCTTTAGGCGATATGTAAAGAGGTTTAGGGAAGCGGTCGGACGGTGTCCGATCTTAATGATCTCAAGTTTGTTGGATTGTTCGAGAATGGGCTAGATCTTGTTAAATCGGAGAAATTGGTAAAGAAATTGATGTTTCACCATCCGAAAAAGCCTATGAAGCCTTGACAAAGCGAGATGGCTATATTGTTGTAGAAGAGGCTATGAGCAGTTTGAAAAATCCTTCTTTGAGCCAGTTAAAGGAGGTAGAGGTTCCCAAGGCGATGTTGATCGAGAGAAGAGTTGGAGGATACTGACCAAAGGCGGAAGGTAGTTAGAAGAAGTATAGTAACTTCGTGGCGACAAAGCGCGATCGTACACTGTTCTACCCCGAAGGTTAATAAGGTTTACACCAGTTGAATCTGAGAGAGGTCGATAATTTTGGATCGGATCAAAACCGACCTTTCTTTGAACCACCTCGTGATAATTACAAAGCGGGACATGGCAACCCTCGCAAATATTGTGGTTATCATCAATTGCTTTGGTCGTGACACTAATGAGTGTTGTAATTTGAAGGATTTTGTAGAAAGCAAGATTAAAAGTGGCTTCTTGATTGATATGTGGTGAGAAAGATCGTCAAGAGATCAGCCGAGTTATCAATCGTCACTGATTCAAAGCGGTTCAAGTGCCGCTTTGTTCAAAATGCTCCAACACCACCGCCAAGGCAAGTCGTTGATGTAATAATAAGCGGGTGGGTCATTGGGAAGTTAGTAGGGAAGAAGAGGAGGTCTTATCTTGATTGATTATGTCGATAATGAGATCTACTCTAAAGATTGTGAGGCCTTTCCGAGGCTATTATTTCATTTACGGATGCGGATTATCCTTGAGCCCATTGAAGCCGCGTGAAGGGGCATTGGTGATCGCGGTATGAAGTGGGCTCGGTGGATGTGAAGCGCGTCGCGATAGATAACGGATCTTGGTGGACATTCTTTATGCCCATGCTTATCAAAGAATGCATCTCGATGGGCACAAAATGGAGGTGGACGGGAGGCTCCTCTATATGGTTTGTGACGATCCGGTCAAAGTGGCGAGCACTATTGAACTCCTGTCATCTTGTACACGGCCCCTCGGAAGTGGAGATAACATAAATTTTATGTTGTGTGCATATGGATTAAACACAAGCGCCATTTTGGGAAGACTACGTTGTTGCTCTTGTTGTAACTTCCATCCCACATTTCAAAATCAAATTCCCCCACAAAGACACGAGTAGGAGAGGTGATGGGTGATTTAGACTGGCAGGAGATGTTATCGAACTCTGTCATTTCATCGGAATGGGGTCGATAAACAAAGAAAAGGCGATGGCAATTGAAATTGAACCCTTCACCGAGAAGCGACTCGAGCCGTTGGTGATCCCATTGAGGGGGACGGAGGAGATTGAGTTGGTCGTGAAAGCCGAGAAGAGCGGTGAGGATTGGTTGGGCTTGCGAGAACCTCTTCTTGGACAAATCTTATGGAACTCTTACGATCTTTATGTCGATATTTTTGCATGGGAACCACAAGACATGCACAGAGTTAGCGGAAGGTTCTTGAGCATAAAGCGGAGATAGATCCTTGAAAAAGCCGGTTCGTCAAAAAGAAGCGGATATTTGCTCGAGCGTCGAAAAAGATCATCGATGAAGAGGTTGCGAAATTCTTTGTTGACGACTTCATCTACGAGATTGATTACCCGAGTGGATAGCAAATGTAGTATTGGTGCGAAGCATAATGGAAAGTGGCGGGTTTGCATCGACTACACCGAGCCTCAACAGAGAGCTGTCAGAAGGATTTTATCCTCGCCCCATATCGATCGATTAATCGATGCCACTTGGGGTATGCATTATTAAGTTTTATGGATGCTTTTTGAGGTTATCATCAAATATCCATGTGCTGAAGAAGACATTCCAAAAAGCGACATTTATTACACACCGTTCGGTGTATCGTACAAAAAATGACTTTTGGCCTCATTAATCTTTGGAGCTACCTACCAAAGGATGATGAACTTCATATTCGATAGGCAATTTGGGGAGGAACATGGAGGTTTATGTAGATGACATGATCGTGAAGAGTATGCAAATTCGAAACATTTGGACGATCTAGAGGAGTGCTTTCAAACTATTCGTTATCGTCAATTGAGACTTAACTTGACCAAATGTACTTTCGGCCTTGGTCTTTGGAAAGTTTACGGGTTATCTGGTCGATCGAAAAGGGGTATCGAGGCCAATCGAGAGAAGATCGAGCCATCCTCGACATGAAGACTCCTCGGTCATTCAAGGGCGTTGTTGTCGGTGGTAGGATGCTTGACTTTAAGGAGGTTTGTCGCCAAATCTGCGGAGAGATGTCTTCCTTTCTTTGACACATTGAAGGGATCGAAGAATCGCGAAGGCGTTCGAGTGGACTTCAAGTGTGAAGACGCTTTCAAAGTATAAAGGCGTATCTGTCTTGACTCCTTTATTAGTCAAGCTTTGTCAGCGAGAGACTTTATATTTGTACCTTGCGGCGGTTTCCTTAGCGATTGGAAGCGATTTTGATTCGGGAGATCGGTGGGAAGCGGCATCCGGTCTATTCGTCGACCCCGCGTCTACGAGATCTTTGAAACCGGTATCTAACATTGAGAAATTTGCCTTTGCTTTAATAATTGCGGTAGAAAGCTTGGCGATATTTTCAAAGGTCGACTCTGGCGCCTACACGGATCGACCATTGAAGAAGGTGATGGGCAAGCGGAGGTCTCGGGTAGACTAGCGGCATGGACTATGGAGTTATCCCAATTTTTTCATCGAGTATCATCCCCGAAGCGCCATCAAAGGCCAAGCCACTGGTGACTTTATGGTAGAATCTTTCGTTCACCAAAGCAGATCACGGAATTCTGGGGTGAATCTTCGATCGAGAAGTGGCCGTTCTTGGCGAGGTCGAAAAGCGTGGGCGTTGTATGCGAGATGGATCCTCTACGATGATTGTTAGTGGGCGGGAATTATTTTAATAAGTCGGGAGGATTTAAGGTCAATGAGCCATCAGATTCGGGTTTAAAGCAACGAATAATGAAATTTGAGTCTGAAGCGGTGTTAGCGGTGTCCGATTAGCGAAGAGTCTCGAAGTCAACGATTGATTATCTATAGTGATTCTCGGTTGGTCGTTAAGCGGTGTCGGGGAGATTATGAAGCTCGTGGGACCCGAATGATCAAATATCTGGCGGAATTAAGAAACCAACTTCAATTTTTTTCGCATAAATACGAGTTTGAGGTATATAAAGTGCAACGACAATTCTACTAACGATGCATTGTCGGCCGGCCACTACGGATGCGGATGTTTTTCATGGATCGGTGTATTTGGAAATTTTCTGGCCGGTAGAGTGTTCAAACCTGAAGCGATGATGATGTGCATCGAGCGAACAAATTGTTGGATGACCCCTACATTGAGTATTTGGCGGATGGCGTCCCTTCCCGGATCAAATCTTTGCAAAGAAGATCAATCTGAAGTACTAATTTTAGTCTTATTGATGGGGATCTCTATCGATTGGCATTTTCTTCACCATTATTGAAATGTTTGGTTCCGTCAAGCCGAAAGTATGCTCTTGGGAAGTTCATGAAGGATTTGCGGTGATCATATGGGCGCTAAGTCTTTAGCACATAAAGTACTTGACAAGGTTACTTATTGGTAAACAATTTTCAAAGAAAGCTACTGATACGTCAAAAATGTGAAAATGCCATTTCGATAGTCCGGTTCCCATCGACCACCGGAAGAGTTATACTCGATTCTATCTCCTATACCCTTCATTTGTGCGGGGGTAGATATATTGGGACCAGATTACTAAAGCTAAAGGTCGAGTTAGCCATCATAGTTCTTATTGATTATATGACTAAGTGGGTAGAGGCAAAACCACTTGATTCGATAATGAGCGAGAGTGCTTAAAGTTTATAAAGTGTCGTGGTGTTTCGCGGGATCCCTAAGGTATTGATATCGAGATGATGGGCGCTTGATTCGTGGGTTCAAAATTTGAAGAATTTTTGAGCGATTTGGGATTCAAGACAAGAAGACTTACGTGGCTCATCCATAGTCGAATGGGCAAGTTGAGGTGACCAACGGAATGACTCTTTGAAGCGGAATAAAGCGTAGATTGGATGAAGCTAGGGGAGATGGCGGAAGAATTCTTGGCGTCTTTGTGGGCATCTACCGAACTACGAAGGACTACTACGGGATTCGCCCTTCGATTAGCTATAATGCGATGCCTTAGTCGGTCGAGATCGGATCTCAAGTCTTGGTAAGTCGATTCAAAGAAATCTACAACGATGAAGGGTGAAGGCTAACTTGGACTGCTAGAAGCGAAGTCGGAGAGGAAGCTTTAATCAAATTGGGCGCTTATCAGCGAAGGGTGGCCAAGCATTATAACAAAGGCGTCAAACCCGTAGATTGAAGTGGGAGACTTCGTTCTTAGAAAGCCGGAAACCTACGCCTCAAAACACGGAAAGCTAATGCGAATTGGGAAGGACCATATGAAGTGATCGAAGTACCAAAGCCGGTACTTATCGATTAAAGGCACTCGATGGTTAGAGATCAAGAATACTTGGCATCTTTGGCGGGCCGGAGTATTTTCAATAAAGATTAAGTCGGTTTATCGAATGCGTACCTGATTGTTGGATATTAATAAAGATCACTTTTCCCTGATTTATCCTTTGGTCTATTTGTCAGATGGTCACTATGGTGTAAGGAGGTATGGTAGGGTGGCCATTCGATGGTAGCCCTGTGTCCTTTTGGTCTATATTGATCTTATCGATGGTAAGTCGATGGTCACTATTGGTCAGAAGGTCTATGTGTGTAAGGAGGTATGGTAGGACTCATTTGGCCATTCGATGGTAGCCCAGGTCCTTTTGGTCCTATATTGATCTTATCGGGTGGTAAGTCGATGGTCCTATTGGTCAGAGGGTCACTATGGTGTAAGGAGGAATGGTAGGACTATTTGGCCATTCGATGGTAGCCTCGAGGTCCTTTTGGTCTATATTGATCTTATCGAATTGGTAAGTCAAGTCGGTCACTCTATGGTCCAGAAGGTCATTTATGGTGTAAGGAGGTATGGTAGGACTCGTTGGCCATTCGATGGTAGCCCAGGTCCTTTTGGTCTATATTGATCTTATCGGTGGTAAGTCGATGGTCATTTATTGGTCCAGAAGGTCATTTTATGGTGTAAGGAGGTATGGTAGAACTCATTTGGCCATTCGATGGTAGCCCAGGTCCTTTTGGTCTATATTGATCTTATCGGGGTGGTAAGTCGATGGTATTATTGGTCAGAAGGTCACTTTATGGTGTAAGGAGGAATGGTAGGACTATTTGGCCATTCGATGGTAGCCTCAGTCCTTTTGGTCTATATTGATCTTATCGAGGGTGGTAAGTCGATGGTCTTTATTAATCCTTATGTCTTGTTTTCTTATCATTTGTCGTCAAATTTACTTCACGTATGGTGATCTCACTCTTGATGCAGAGTGAGTATAAGTTATTTATTTTGTTTAAGTGTTGAGTTCGGTTTATTTAGTTGATTAACTTGAATCTGTCAAGTAAAATTCAATTCACTTCATTGCATAAGTTAAGCTGTTATATGCTATATATCTAATTGATAGTTCATCTTATTGATACTAAATTATTGACAAGAAATTGATCGGAACGAAGTCATAATCAAGGCAGATTAAAGATTTATCAATATATATAAAATGCTCATTTCATTTAAGTCGATTATAAATTAATTACATAAACATAAAAAGTTTAAAGTAGTTAAATATTTACATAAAACCAAAAACATGATATATATTAGGCACAGCGCTTCATCATCGGAATTGAGCAATAGGAGTCAAGTGAAGCGTGTAGATAGCTTCTCTTTTCCTCGTTCAAGCGGTCCTCGTACCCCTCGAATAAACCTTCATGATCTCTACATTAAGTTCATCAGGAGTCCCTATACTCGCTTTGAATCTGCTTAGAAGCTCTTGATCGAGCGCAGGCCTCAAATCCTCGAGTCCTTTATTTTATGGCGGAGCTTGTGGCGCTTGGCCTTATGCCTTGCCGGGCTTCATCTTGAATCTTCGTCTCAACTTCACCAAGTTGTAGGACTAAGCTTCGATTGGTGAAGAAAACTCCTCATTTTTTAGCCTTGAGGAGTAAGTTCTCTTGACCAACCCGGCGTTCGGGTTGGTTAGAGTTTGTTGGTACGGCTTGGATATGACTGACCCATCCTAATGGCCCTTAGTTCGTCATCGGATGTCTTCAAATCCATCTTGGCCGATCTAATTCTATCGAAGGCCAGTTGATGGTATGAAAAGCATCTTCACGACCGGCTCTTTCTCGATCCAAGGTCGATTTGACATATTTATCTCTTGCGCATGAAATCTTCCTCGGCCTCTCCATTTATGTGTCTCGGGCCTTGATCGTCCAGAAAACGACGATTGCTTAACGCACATTTTAAAATATTCAAGTCAAGCGTCTAAAATGCTCGAGAGGAAAATAGAGATGTAGAGGAAGAAGTGATTGTTATTTACCTTGGCGAATAACTCATTCCCTCGTCGAGAAGATTTCCGTCCAGTATGATCATTTGAGCCGGTGGTCGTCGGTTATGTCGAGAAAGCTCAGAAGAAGGTCGAAAGGAAAGTTGGCGTTGAACTGGGGCCACGTGGTCGGAGATCCCACCGACTTCGGCATGATAACCTTGACTGAAGGGCCAAGGTAGTTCGGGAGAAGGTCTCGACCTTTCGGAGAGAGAATGGGAACATTCGGGAGGTATAGGGTCTGCGTGAATAGTTTGATTCTGGAGATTTGTTTGGAGTGGGTTCTTTGGGTGTTGAAAGCAGGCGGAACTTGGATGGCTCTCGAAGTGCGTTTCCTCTTTTACGGATAACGTCGGAATTCCTTCGTCACAGTCAAATCCTCTTGATCTGTATTTCTACGAGGGGGCACGAAGGGTGGAATAGCCAAAAGGCGAGGAACCACGAGCTCTTGGCGATTTAAGGGGTTATTTTGTTTTTAATTTTTGATCTAAGTATATTTCTTGATCGGAGACGATCAAGTAAAGCGCCTTTGATCGAGGAATGGTTTTGGAGGTTGGTTACATTTACGTGTGCGGGTTCGGGAGGAGTTCAAAAGGGGTGACTTTGGGTTTTTCTGGTAGCTCTCCTCTTACATCGAGGGTGAAGGGTCTCTTACGGTATGAGAACCTCTTGACCTCTGTTTCTTCATTTGAAATTCATCCGTAGTATGAATTTACGGCGTTGAATTTACTTGAGGGGTAGCCGGTTGGTGTAGCCTCAATTGCTTCCAAAGACTTTCCGGATAAAAATCTTGAACTCCTTTATTTCTAAGGAGCTCGGTGCGATCGAATCTTGCCAAATCAAACAATTCTATGTTAAAATTATATATTATAGAATATTTTCAAAAAAATATATATATATGAAATAAGTTGGTACTTACACTTATGGTCATATAACCATGCTTGCTTGAGAAGTCCATATTTCCACTCTTCCGCCGGGAAGTTGTCAAATAACTCCATCATTTCCACTTCCGTTCTTGAAACATCTCAAAGTCGTGAGATATTTTTCATCCGGTTGCCCGATTCGGTAAAGAAGAGATCTACGGGCCTTTGACGAAAAACCACTTCTCGTGCCATCCCCTATTGCTCGAAGGGGTGTTCACCGTGAACGTCTATCAAATTTTTCTCGGACTTGGAGAATGTTTCTTTGAGGGCCTTGAACCCTTTCTCCTGGATTGTACTATCTTGTGAGCGGTGATGAAGAAGTCGAGGAGAGGCTCGGCGCTTGATTCATGGCGAAGGCCACGAAGGCGAGAATGTGGATGTAGGAGTTTGGCACGGTTGTGAAAATCCTACACCCAAAAACCCCGGTAGGGTCACTTTATAAAGGCGTGAAGGGGAAGCGAACCCCCTTCTCCGATAAAAATCCTTTGGACGGTAGTCCATCCATCCTTGGTAGTTGATACATCTTCTCACGAGCAGGGTACCACGGCGGCATGGGTATCCGGAATGTGGAGCAGAGTTGAACCCTCTTTAATTGACCTCGGTTATGATAGAAGGAGTGTTGGCATGCGAGAATCTCTCCGTACTCTGTAGTATTCGGAGGGGTTTTTGGGTTTCTGTTTGGGATTCGTGCTTGAAGTCCCTCGTGAAGATTAGGGTTTGGAGGAACCACGGTGATGGGTGTTACAAGTATGGGAGAACTACTGTTTGGGTTGTGGGAAGCCATTTGTGACGATTTGCGAGAGAGAGAGAGATCGAGAAAATTTAGAAAGGCGCTTCGAATTTCAAATGAGCAGGTAAAAGCTATCAAATTTGGTAAAGTTATCCTTTTATCTTGTGATTTTACGGTGTTCAAAGCAGGTGCATTAAATGCTAGTAATAATTTGGAATTTGAAAAGGAAGCGTCGGTTTGGTCCAGAAGTATTTAATGGATAGAGTCTTTACGAATTGGGCCTTAAATTCCTTTCATTTCATTTCGTGAGCGATAAATGGATGCGTTTTAATTACATCTTGTTATTTATTGATTCTCGGTAAAATATCATGGATTGTTTATAGTTTTCATTAAACATTTACATTCAACAAAAAACTAGGGGCAATGTTGGGTCGTGATATTTTATCTCTTTTGGTAAAGTGTATTGGGCTTATTCTTTTTTATTCTATTGGGCCTTTATTATTGAATTATGAAAATCATTAAGCCCGATCATCATAATATTTTCATTTCAAACTTATAAAGCCAAGATTGGTCGATTGGATCAATCCTTTAGACATTTTAAATATCTGATCTTTGACTGTAATGATGAAAAAGCATGTCGGTTGACTAAAGAAACTGCCATGCATTAATGTGGATGGGATCATAATCGATTCGTGGTAATAATGATGATCAAAAGCGGTGGATAAACTACATGCGATCGGCGAGGACCCATCGGGTAAAGGGAATGTGTCGGGGTAGTAGTGGGTGGTGTACGATAATTGAGCGAGGAGGGTATAACTTGGCGAGAAGTCTCCACCAAGAAGTGCGTTCTCATACACTTCTTCATTTAGAATCATATATTCACAGAGAATTATTATTATCTCTGGATATCAATACATTAGGCAATATAGCCTCCGTTTTTCGATAAACCTTGTGAATTCACATCATCGACTCTCACTTTGAAAGCTATCCTCCGCCGGAACCGCCGTCGAAGCTTGTGGTGTTTATTGTGTTTACGTTACAGGATCAGGACGTTTTAGGTGATTGGGACGTGACGAAAGATCTTGGCGTTAACAATCAGTTTCTGAGAGGTATTGTAGGATCCATGACCAGTGTGTGACAATATCATCACCCTTGAATGATGATGAAGGTGAAGGTGAAGAAAAAATAGATCATAACAATACAATGCAGACAAGATCTGTGAAGAAGAAGAAGGGGTATACCAGTGGAAGGATCCTAAAAGCCTGTAAGCGCCTTCTTGGGATTTAGTTTTATATATTAATTTAAAAAGAATTTTTCGATATTTCCACAAGAAGATCTGTGTCCCATTTACTCCTATTTATGTGCAATAAGACTGGTGAAATTATCAAATTTTCTTCTCCCTTAATTTATCAAGAGAGTTGTTCCAATTTTTATTTTACAGTGAAATTCAACCTATAAAATTACTACAAAATTTAGTGATCGTTTATCATTTACCTTTCCCATGAATGAGAGAATAAATCTAGTTTTGTTCCACAAGGCAAGAATAGAATAGTTACTGTCTGTTTTTATTCACTTTTATATTTATTGGTGAGGTCTTCTAGCTTGGCTTTATTTATTCTTTCAAGTTCAAGTACTACTACTGTCTATGAATGATTTACACACAGTTAAAAGAACAATCATTGAATGATGCCTGAACCTTAATAATGAGGCCAGTTCACTATTATTGGTAAATGCAACCAGTTAAAAAAATTTCAACTTAGGTTGATATTTTTAGGCCACTGTGCATGGATTACTATAACAATTGAGTTACTACTACTTAATTAAAGACGTTTAATATTGTTAAAACAACAAATGTTGTTTACAGTGTCATATGCATGGTTATAGCAAATGTGAAACAATCTTTGCTTTGCTTTGGTAGATATATATATATATAGCCCGGCTTCTCTAGCGAACTAAAGGGAGGGAACTAAGAACGAATCAACTATAGCGACAGTTTTTTTCGTTGCTGTAGCATAAAAAACCGACTTTCTATACTTTCTATGCTATAGCGACGGAAAAACTAAATCATTATACCTTGGCCTGATCGATAGTTTTCGCCCCTTCCAATTGAAAAAAAATGAATATATATATATATATATATATATGCAAAGGTGCCTGCAACCGACAGAAATTTGTATAAATTGTGTGGAAGTGGTTAGCATGAAGTTTATTTTTAGGTAAGTTAGTTAATTGGTAGATAGAATCTTTGACATTGAGCCAGCAAAACTACGTGTCGATATTTTATTAATGGAATCGACCAACTGAAACTACCCAAAATATAATTTTCATCTTAAACGAATCCAAATTGTGTATATAAGACTAATGTGTTCTTAAGTCATTTTCAAATGTGTGGTCGGTCGGTCTCATGTGACCAAATTTTCCACTTGTGTCGACTGAAGTTAATTTGCATTCTAATTGTGATAAGGTAGGCGATAATGTAAGATTATATTCAACTTATCACCATCATAGCCGCCTAGTCCGTGGTGATTATGAATAATCAACAATTCGATGTCAAATACTAAATGACGTGATACTGATTAGGAATAAATGCGATTTCTTTTCGGCCTAAATACACTTATGTTCCTTAAAATATGATCCCTTTTATATTTGTGATTAAGGTTGTAAAATGAAATGAAACAGTTTTGAAACCGATTAAATGCTTCGTTTATTAAAAATTTGATTCAACTCGATTTCGAAAATAAAACGAATCAAATATGAGTAAATTTTAAAAACAGCGAGAGTTGAGTGATGGGTGGAGGTAACTTTTGCTTTTGAGATTTTTTTAAAAATATGTTTGATGTGTTGTTGAAGTTTTATTCTTGGTGAGGGTTAATTAGTAATTGACAAAATTGGGGATTTGATACTACGTCGTTTTGATGGCGGTTACAAGCCAACAATAATAACAGTCACAAGTTTATTCTATAAATAAATAATGTGGCCTCCCGTTCCTAGATATATTTTTTATTCTCCCGTTCCGTATATTTTCTCCCGTTCTGTTACTGTAAAACGAATCCCGTTGCAGTTCCTCCGTTCTGCACATTATAAATTTCCCGTTCTCTGTAAACATTTTGCAGTAAGTTTTTCATGCATGCATCATTCCTGTTCATATTAGGTTCAGTACATAACATTGAAATTGGTTCGATAAATTCTTAATTTTGTAATGCTATTAATTAAGAATTGAAATCCGTTTTATCTTGGAAAGCAATTATTCAATTAACCCTTAGCATCTGTGGGGGAATAAATTTGCTTTAAGGAGACTTTAATGAATTCAAAGACTTCGGATTTATAATATTTTCATGTTTCGCTTTTATTTAATTTTTATATCTACATATATTAAATAATACTATATATTATGGATAACAATCTTAAAGCAAATCTATATTTTCTGTAATTTTAGTATTGTTTTATATGAACAAAAAAAAAATTTATTTTTTATGAACAGAAAATTGTTTTATAAAACAAATTTTTGTATTGTATTAAATTGTATTGCATGTTAATACAAGTTTTTTTTTTGCTTTGTAAAACTGCATTTATTCTTTAAAATTCTGCAAATCTTGTTGAATAAAAATACACTGCGTTTTTACATGTTTGTATAAGATTATCCACATAATTTATGTGCAGTTTGTTTATTCTGTTATTGTTTGCATAATTTTGAAGTGTTGTTGCATGTTAATAAGATTTAAGTGTTCTGATAGATATTCATTACATGTTAATTCGATTTGACTGTAATATGTATTCTGTAAATTATTAATATCTATTGTCATTGTCATCAGTCTATTCATTGCATGTATCAAGTCATCCTCTATATATATATAATCCAATGAAGTATCATTGCATGTAGAGAAATAACTACATTCTTAATACAGAAAATAATTGCATGTCGTGATTGTACAGTGTAGTAAATAATGCATGAAAATCATTGCATGCAGAATCATTGTCTATTCATTTTGACTATGCATGAAATTCGTATGACTAAGTAATATATATATATATATATATATATATATATATATATATATTACTGGTAATCAAGTACTCTGCTTATTATAATTCGTTATTGTAATATATTATTATAATCATATATTTTGTTATTAATTTTATATTACATGTTAAATGATTTATATATTCTGTTATTATATATAAATTACATGTTAATAAATTGCATGTTTATATTCTGTTATTTTAATATTATTTAAATATACACATGTGCAGTATATATAATATTTTGTTTATATATATTCCGTAATTGTAATAGTGTTTTATGTAATGAAAATTGTTTGCATATTAATAAATACTATTCTGTTATTGTTTTTAAAATTCATATAACAGTTTATTTTGATTGCTAATATATATTATTGTGTTAATATATAAATATTCTTCAAAAACAAATTTGTGAACAAAATTTGTTGTTTAAATTTTGTACAACAGAAATTTGTTTCTGTTTATTGACAATTGTCTTCTTTGTATAACAGAAATGGCAACTACTAGTACCATTCCTGCCGTGAGTATGTCTAATGGAGAAAAGCCTGAAAGGTTCAATAGAACTGATTTCAAGCGTTGGCAACAAAAAATGCTATTCTATATCATAACATTGAATTTGGCTCGGTTTCTACAAGAGGACTGTCCTACTCTTGTTGAAGGAGAAACTGACAAAGAAAAGGTGGCTGCAGTTGATGCATGGAAACATGCAGATTTTCTTTGCAGAAATTATGTAATGAATGGTTTAGATAATGCATTATATAATGTATATTGTCTTATTAAAATGCAAAAGAACTTTGGGAATCTTTAGATAAAAATATAAAAGCGAAGATCTTTGGCATGAAAAAATTCATAGTCGGTAAATTTCTTGATTATAAAATGATAGATTCCAAAGCAGTTATCACTCAGGTTCAAGAATTACAAGTAATTCTACATTACATTCATTCTGAAGGAATATCATTAAGTGACTCATTCCAAGTTGCTGCAATGATTGAAAACTTCCACCATCGTGGAAAGACTTGAGAATTATCTCGAAACATAAACGCAAAGAGATGAATCTTGAAGAGGCGATCGATGCGACTAAGGATTGAAGAGGACAATTGAGGATCCGAGAAGAAAAGTGGGAAGAATTTCATTGAAGCTAAAGCAAATGTTGTAGAACAAAGGCAAACAACAACAAAAAAGAAGTGTGAAGGCAAAGATGCTTTCAAGGCCAAGAAGAAATTCAAAAGGCAAATGCTTGATTGTGGTATTCAGGGACATAAATCAAATGAATGTCGCAAGCCAAAGAAGTTCAAGAAAGAACAAAAGCCTCAAACAAATGACACAGAACTAGAAAAGCTTTCTGAAGATGTTTCAGACATGAATCTTTGTGCAGTTATATCTGAATGTAACTTGGTAGGAAACCCTAAAGAATGGTACGTAGACACTGGAGCTACTCGCCACATTTGTTCCAACAAATGGATGTTTTCTACTTACAAAACAGTAGAAAATGATGATCAACTCTTTATGGGAAACTCCTCAAGCTCAAAGGTTCAAGGACGTGGAAAAATTGTACTGAAAATGACATCTGACAAAGAACTGACTTTGAATGAAGTGCTTCATGTGCCAGATATCCGCAAAAATCTAGTTTCTGGGTCACTACTTAGCAAGAATGACTTCAAGTTGGTGTTTGTGTCTGATAAGTTTGTACTTACAAAGAATGATATGTTTGTAGGAAAGGGGTACATGAATGATGGGCTCTTTAAGATGAATGTTATGACTGTTGTACCGAAGTCTATTGATAATAATAAAATTAATTCTTCTACTTACTTGTTAGAGTCTTCAAACATATGGCATGCTAGATTAGGACATGTTAATTATAATACTTTGCGTAGATTAATTAATTTAAAATTCTTGCCCAAATTTGATATTAATCTAAAACATAAATGTGAAATTTGTGTGGAATCAAAAATGACAAGATTACCCTTTCATTCTATTGAAAGGAAAACTGAACCTCTAGATTTAATTCACACTGACATATGTGACTTAAAGTTTGTGCAAACTAGAGGTGGGAAAAAATATTTCATAACCTTTATTGATGATTGCACAAGATATTGTTATGTATATTTGCTAAGAAGCAAAGATGAGGCTGTAGAAATGTTTCAACTTTATAAAAATGAAGTTGAAAATCAACTTAGCAAAAAGATTAAAGCAATAAGAAGCGATAGAGGTGGTGAATATGAATCACCATTTGAAGAGATATGCTCTACTCATGGTATTATTCACCAAACTACTGCTCCTTATTCACCTCAATCTAACGGTATTGCTGAACGCAAGAACCGAACATTGAAAGAAATGTTGAATGCTATGTTAAACAGTTCTGGAGCACCCCAGAATTTGTGGGGGGAAGCTTTGCTACGCAATTATATTCTTAATAAAGTGCCTCATAAGAAAACTCACAAAACACCTTATGAATTATGGAAAGGTCATAGACCTTGCTATAAATACTTACGAGTGTGGGGGTGTCTAGCAAAGGTAATGGTTCCTAAACATAAAAAGGTTAAGATAGGACCAAAAACAATTGATTGTGTATTCATTGGTTATGCAAATAATAGCAGTGCTTATCGCTTTATCGCTTTCTTGTTCATAAATCTGAAATTAACGATATTCATGTTAATACATTTATTGAATCAAGAGATGCATCATTTTTTGAGAATATTTTTCCATATAATGGAAATAATGATTCAAATTCAAACAAAAGACCTTTGGATGCTACTAGTGATAATCCTGAAAATATAGACAAAGAGTCTGTAGTGGATGAACCTAGACGTAGAAAAAGGGCAAGGACTTCAACGTCTTTTGGTCCGAATTTTCTAACATTTTTGTTAGAAAATGATCCTCGAACCTACAAGGAAGCAGTATCCTCTCCAGATGCTTCTCATTGGAAAGAAGCAATAAATAGTAAAATTGAGTCCATTATGCAAAATCATACATGGGAACTGGTGGACCTTCCACCTGGTTCCAAACCCTTAGGGTATAAATGGATCTTCAAAAAGAAGATGAAAGCTGATGGCTCAATTGATAAATACAAAACAAGGCTTGTTGTTAAAGGCTATAGACCGAAAGGAAGGATTGGATTATTTAGGACACTTATTCACTGTTACAAGAATTACATCTATTAGGATGCTAATAGCAATAACATCTTTAAATAGACTTGAAATACATCAAATGGATGTAAAGACTGCATTTTTAAATGGTGAATTAGATGAAGAAATATATATGGAACAACCTGAAGGTTTCACTGCTCCTGGACAAAAGAGAAAAGTATGTAAACTTGTTAAATCCTTGTATGGATTAAAATAAGTACCAAAACAATGGTATGAGAAATTTGATAATATTATGTTATGAAATGGATTTCAAATCAATGAGTGTGACAAATGTGTTTATGTCAAAAGCACTCAAAAGAAATATGTCATTGTTTGTCTTTATGTGGATGATATGTTAATCATGGGTAACAACAATGAAGTTATCAACTCAACAAAACGTATGTTGTCAAATAGATTTGATATGAAAGACTTGGGGGTTGCTGATATAATTTTAGGAATCAAGATTTCTATAACCTCTGATGGAATTATATTATGTCAATCTTATTACATTGAGAAAATACTTGAAAAATTTAACAAGTATAATATAATTTTAAAGAAGACCCCAGTTGATATAAATCTTCATCTAGCTAAAAATGAAGGTGATGGCATATCTCAATTAGAATATTCTCGTATAATAGGCAGTTTAATGTATGTCATGAACTGTACTAGACCAAATATAGCTTATTCGGTAAGTAAGCTAAGTAGGTATACGAGTAATCCAGGTAAAGATCACTGGAAAGCAATTTTGAGAGTTTTAGGATATCTAAAACATACTCAAAAATATGGGTTGCACTATACAAGATATCCAGCAGTATTGGAAGGATATAGTGATGCTAATTGGATATCTGACAATAAAGACTCAAAATCCACAAGTGGATATGTCTTTAGCTTTGGAGGTGCAGCAGTATCGTGGAAATCCTCAAAACAAACATGTATTGCAAGGTCTACAATAGAATCAGAATTCATTGCTTTAGACAAAGCTGGAGAAGAAGCTGAGTGGCTTCGTAATTTCTTAAAGAATATTCCAAATTGGTCAAGACCTGTGCCAGCTATATGTATACACTGTGATAGCCAATCAGCGATTGGAAGAGCACAAAGTCATTTATATAACGGTAAGTCACGTCCTATACAACGAAGACATAATACCGTTAGACAATTGCTCTCAAATGGAATTATCTCAATTGACTATGTAAAGTCAAAAGATAATATTGTGGATCCGCTTACGAAAGGTTTAACAAGAGAGCAAGTGGAAAAATCATCGAGGGGAATGGGTTTAAAGCTCTTTGTTTAAATAAGAGTAAATCGTAGTGGCAATGACCTGGTATTTGGAGATCCCAAGATCTAGGTTGATGGGCAAACCGAACTATGTAGTACTCAATAAAGCACTGAGGAGATAATTACTCTTAACCATTCCTATTATGAGACAGTGCACATCTGCCGCGAGAATCAGGATAAGTTACGTTTTTAATGACTTTTATATCTTGAAATACGTTCAAGTGGGGTATTGCAGGATACTTTTGATAGAAGTCACCTATGTGAGTAAGAAGGGGGCCACTTCTGTGAGAATTTTGAAGGCTGAATTCTCTAATATACTTACGGAACCAAGAGGTGTTTCAAGGCCAAAATGAACACAAACGTGAGAACCAATTATGTCTGAAGAGATATTTTATGAATTTTATTGTCTTGGTTTACACAAAAAGCTGACAGTTCAAAGACATCAAGTCTACTGATTAGCCAAGTAAATCCGATAGATTTTACTAGGGCAAGTTCAAAGCCATTAGGCTACTTAACCTGATGAAATATCTTTTCTCATGTACTCGAACTAGTGTCTGCATATTCATATCATATTTTGCATATTGTAAAGCCAATTTTACATTCATGTGGGGGATTGTTGGAAATGAGGATTTGAAATATAAATATAAGAACATTTTGAGGCTCAATTAAATGAGGGACCCACATTCCAAAAATGTCAGGTCTTTGCACCAATGTGTTCTCCTTCATGAGGAGTATAACGTGGTATATTTATATGTTCAAATTCATTAAGAATTGAATGAGAAAATTGACTCCAAAGTCACCTACTTGATATGTTGAAAACTACAAAGTCCCACATCGGGTATTAAAGGGAAATGTGAAGTAATTATATATGGGATGTTTGCTCAATGGGAAGGGCCCCAAGGGGAACCCCACTTTTGTGGAAGGGAGAGGACCTAGCCAAGGCTTGGTTCAAACCCACACGCGCGCCGCCGCTGCCGTCCGGCTCGGTTAGGATATATAACTTTTTGGACAAAATTTATATATCGATACTATGTCATTTTGATGGCGGTTACAAGCCAATAGTAATAACAGTCACAAGTTTATTCTATAAATAAATAATGTGGCCTCCCGTTCCTAGATATATTTTTATTCTCAGATTAGTTCCTTCCCCGAAAATTCGTTCTGAGAAAATATATTTCTCCTGCTTGCATTCTTGTAAAAGCGAATCCGTTGCAGTTCCTCCGTTCTGCACATTATAAATTTCCCGTTCTCTGTAAACATTTTGCAGTAAGTTTTTCATGCACCATTTTGCAGTAAGTTTTCATGCATGCATCATTCCTGTTCATATTAGGTTCAGTACATAACATTGAAATTGGTTCGATGAATTCTTAATTTTGTAATGCTACTAATTAAGAATTGAAATCCGTTTTATCTTGGGAAGCAATTATTCAATTAACCCTTAGCATCTGTGGAGGAATAAATTTGCTTTAAGGAGACTTTGTGAATTCAAAGGACTCGGATTTATAATATTTTCATGTTTCTGTTTTATTTAATTTTTATATCTACATATATTAAATAATACTATATATTACAGATAACAGATTCCAGGGATATAATTTTGGGTTTCTAATTTATCTAGAAGAAAGGAGAAGAAAGTGACGTGAATAGGAAGAAGGGAGAAGAAACTGTAATTGTTTTTTGGAAAAATCCTTTTTTCTTTTTGTTTTCTCTTCTGTGTGTTTAAACCCACATTTGATTTAGCCTTTATGCCAAGCTTTGATTTTTCCCAACTTGCAGTTTGCCTTCATGCCCCTTTATTCTCAATTTGAAAATTCAATGCTTGATTTGTCTCTCTTTTAATGGGTTTATGTTTGAAGAATCAAAAATTTCATATCTGGAACGAACGTTAAGGAATAGAGAGACGAGAGAGTAAATTTAGAGAGAGAAAATGGGTATATATATGTATTAATTTTATTTTAATAATAAAATACAGTGAAATACATTGTTTTTCGATGACACGTCAGTACTTGGGCGTTTTTTTGGGTCGGGAATTAGACTATTTTTTGTCCGAAAAATTTTTAGGGTCACTTTTGTTTGTACTTGGAGTATGGTGTTATAAGGTTTTAAAAATTAGGGTCACATATGTAAAAAAGGTCATATTTTGAAACACAAAAATGTATTTAACCCTTTCTTTTTTAAGATGGCTAAAACAAGATTGTCTAGTCATACACTTTATAGAACTTAAAAAAGAAATAAAAATCAGTTAAAATTAAAAACTCTTGATCCTGCCTTATATACTTACTAACTTAACCAGACTCAAATTTCACCATTTTAATCCTAAAAATAAAGTACTACAAATAAGGAAATATTACATTATGATAAATGTCAAAGAATAATAACAACAACAATAATAAATAATACTACCTCCGTCCCACAATAAGTAATTTTTTAGGCTTATCATTTTTTTTCAAAATAAGTGATGTTAGAACTCCAATACAATTTTTATAATATTTTCCCATATATGCCCTTATGCAACCAATGGTATTTATTGCGTCTTGCAATCGAGTTGGGGGGCGTCCGGTGCAAATATACCGGACTAACGTCCGGTACACAGTGTAATTTTTTTTTTAACCACAATTATGAGAATAAAAAATAAAAAATAATAGAGCAAGTTTGAACAAAAAACTATAAAAGGAAATACATTTTTATTGAATAAACACTGTAAACTTACAGTGTTTATTCAATAAAAAATATATTTCCTTTTATAGTTTTTTGTTCAAACTTGCTCTATTATTTTTTATTTTTTATTCTCATAATTGTGGTTAAAAAAAATAATAAAAAAAATTACATCAAGATCGGACGGCATTCTGGTCATTCATTAAAACCCATCGCTTCAATTTTCTTGCAATCACTACTGATTAAAAATACACTATCACTTATTATGGGACGAAGATAATAATAACAATAATAATAATATAATAAAGTATCTTATCTACTTTGCAACCTTTGAAATTCAGGAAGGATCCAGAAAGCATTTATTATTTAACTGTGATTTGAGAATGATAGACAATGATTTTATCTTCTTTGGCTAAAAAATTTGAACCTTTCATTCATTTTAAAGTGTATAATTTATGAAATACATTTTCAATATGATTATGTATACTATTTAATTTAGGGGGGAAAAGGGGCATACATCATCTGTATCGTTCAACATAGATACCAATGATCGAAATGAGGTCACAAAAAATAGTATTTTGTTAAAAGGTCAACAGTTGAAACGATGCAAGAAAATATATATTTTTTTTAATAAGTTATATTATGTATTACGACAAATTTGTGTTGAATTACAAATTATTCTTGCAAAGGACAACTCGCTTCTTGCGAAAGATCAAACAACATGTGTGAAGCAACTTCACGATCCAATAAATTCCCTCAAATCGGATGACACAAGACGAACTAGTTACGAAACATATCAATACATGATATTATATAAAATTATTTATGGTTTGATCACATCGCTTCAATTTACTACGTACACCTGTCCCCGAGTAGGAATACGAGTCTTACGTAAATATTCCTTATAATTGTAATTACATAAATTGTTTCGTCACGTGACACGGGTCTCAGCGAATCTTTTGGACCCACAAAATCATGTTTTTAAATAACATCTCTCTCTTAAATAACATATTTTTATTAAAATTACGTCTTTGGAGATTCTATTAAAAAACAAAATAATATTAAAAGTGAGTGATCCCACTTGTTTTCATTTTATTTATAAAAATGTCACCGACGACCCCACTTATTTTATAAATAAATATCCAAAACAACGACGCAGTTTCAATAAATGTATGTCCTCCCTCTATATATATATATATATATATATATAAAATATTTTTTTGTGAAATATCTTCAACTTGCAATTATGATTTATGTAATATTCAATACGTACGCTTAGCACAAAAAATAAATGGTAGGTTTACTATACTATATATAGAAATCCATAATTGCATAAATGAAAAAAGAAGAAATATAGCCGAAATTAAATTAAACCAAAATAAGGGATATCCAAGAATGATCTAAATTAAAGGTAGGTAAACTGAGGACCAACTAATTTACCAGATAGTCAGTCATCTTCACTCCCTAAAAAACTGGTGGAGTCAAATTCCCAGTAGTATATTCAGGATAATGATCCACATAAATCCGGACCTAAAAGTTAGGAGAAAATTGTGGTGCATGTCAATACAAAATTTAAATTCACTCATAATTATATATATATATATATATATGAACAATTTAATTGTCATTTTCATAAAATTCATAATCCAAAAAAAAAAAACCAACAAGTTTTCTTGAAATTCTTGCATAATCTTTTTGTACATATATAAAATTATGTCTACGGATAGTAGTAGCACGACGGAGGTATCCATGAAGACACCGGTGTCATCGGCTCCGGCGTCTCCGAGGAATAAGGTGAAGTTTTTGTGCAGTTATGGTGGCAAAATTCTTCCCCGGCCGGCTGACAACCACCTCAAGTACGTCGGCGGTGAGACACGTGTCATCTCCGTTCCACGGGACATTGATTTTCAAGGTATGTATGTGTATATATAATTGTGTTAGTTTTTCTTTGAAGATGTAATTAATTTTTTTAGCTTGCATGGCTAGGATGAAATGGTCTAAAATTTAAGGTTGTATAGAAATATGAATAAAAATTGGATCATAAACTATTGAAAGATGAGGTAATTAAGATTTTTAGCAAAGATTATATGGATAAATTTGAAAAGCTTAGGATGATAAATTAATTTTGGTTTATAAAAAGGCAGAACACATACCAAATTCATAACATATACATATATACTAATGTATTCCTTTATTTTCCCCAGAACTTATGAAGAAACTAACTTATCTACTCGAAGGGGATCTGATTCTCAAGTACCAGTTAATCCCGGAAGAGCTCGACGCCTTGGTTTCCGTGAAGTCGGACGAGGATCTCCGCCATATGTTGGAGGAATACGACCGCCACGCCAACGGTGGTACACCAAGGCTCCGAGCCTTCTTGTTCCCATCAAATCCGACCGTCATTGAGAACCAAAACATGGAGCCCCAAGCCATTGAGCAACGTTACATTGATGCCATAAATGGCATTATCCGCAACACCACAACAAAAGCAACGACTATAAACACAAGCTATCCATCTTTCAGCATTTCCTCCCCTCCTTGCTCTTCACCTAGATCGCCCGAGAGTGGCACAAACGACCCCTTCGCCGCCATAACGCATAGCGGTCGACACCAAATGCACAGAGTCCATAGCTCTCCAAGCATTAGCAATCTTAGTGCGCATGGTCAAAGTCTAGTTAACCAACAACAAAATCCTCATAATCAACACCATTATTATCATAATTACCGGCAACCACCCCTACTGTCACCTCTCAACCACAACCACCACCACCACCACCACCAACAATATCAGCCTACTAAACCGCCACTTGATCCTCATAGAGGCGTTGCGCCTAATGAGAGACTAATCAAAGTGAGATCGGTAGGGAGATCTGAATCATCGCGTTACCACGTGGATAGTGTCCAAAATAACTACTACTCGACGAGCAGCAAACAGCATAGAGGAAGCATGAACTGTAACAAATGCATACATTACGACGAGTGTGGTGGTTATGGGGAAGAAAGAATTGATAGAAGTGAGAGTCTTCCCTTAAGTCCTCTTCGGCAAAGCCCTCGCCATGATTATTATGGAGCTAAACCATGGGACACCTGAGTCAACTAGCTGGTACACAGTAAAGATACTAATTTTTTGTAAAATGTTAGATATTGAAACACTACTGTAATTTGTAAAGCTACAGCTTGTTTAACAACCTTGGGAAGATGAATCTAAGGGATTTTGTTTTGTTGGGATGTTCTAATTTCCCACCGCATAGTTCTGAAACAAAACTAGTTCTCAGAGCCGCCCCAACCGCATTAGTTTGTAAACAGAGACAGTACAGAAGCTTGCAGACTCATTCCACCTCTCCAAGCCAACATTAACAGTAACTGTGGCGTTCATTTGTAGGATCTTTACGTCTTTCGTGTGGTTTATGTATACAACTTAAAAAGACATACACATTTCCAAATAGAACCAGTTGTGTAATGTGATCATTTGTAAACTCCAACAGTTAAAAGAATTTCAGCAACATCGTCATCATTGTTGGGCAGTTCTTTTGTTATTGTAATATACAGACAGTTCACGATTCTTCAGTTTATCCGATTGTTTAGTCATTCTTTTTCCAGTAATAAATTTATTTTACAGTTTGCTAAGAACAGGGTTTTTTTTCAGGTATTCTTCTCTGCATTAGTGGGTAGAGCATATTTACAGTTTACAATGCATCCGAACATCTGAAAACTACTCGTACGAGTAAAACGTAAAACAAATCTTATGGGTTACACTTCTTGATGATCAAACTTAATGCATTCAAATTTTTCATAGCATTTTGTTATTCAACGTAAAAAATACAAGTAAAACAAAATGCTGGGTGTCTGCTGCTTGAAGTTCTAGCTATCACACTACCTATTGAGACACCTAATCCTCTATTATTATCCTAATAAAAATTGTTTCACAAAAATCCATAGATCACAAGTGTTTTGGATAAGTAACCCCCAGCATCAAATCAAATACCGACAAAACTATCCCCTATACACATTTAAGATGAATTTAGAAGACCAAAAAGGGGATAATGAGCTAGCTCACTGATTTTTGTTGCTCTCACTTGCTGTCCGTGAAATCCGCATCAATTACATCTCCTTCAGGTCCCTTGTTACCTGATGGTTCTGAAGGTCCATCTGCACCACCAGGTGTGGCCCCAGCCCCAGGTGCCGCATCTGGCTGGTTGTAGAGTGACTGGCCAAGCTGCATTACTTCCTGATTAAGGGCAGCCATGGCATCCTTTATGGGCTGAGTTGAACCCGCTGTAATTGCATCCTTCAGCTCCTGTAGTTTTGCCTCGACCTTCTCTTTCACAGGTCCAGGAACCTTGTCTCCCAGTTCCTTCAGCTGCTTCTCAGTCTGGTATACAACAGAATCAGCCTGGTTCTTTGTGTCTATAGCATCTCTCTTCTCCTTGTCTTCCTTAGCAAACCTCTCGGCTTCGGAAACCATTCTCTGAACCTGTTTATCATTGTGACTTCTTATTAGTGTTGCTCAACGAAAAATCGTACAGCTAAAAGAGTGCAATTTGTTCGTTTACTTTTAAAGAACACCCTTTAACAAATGAACTGGGAGTTAAATTCATCCTCACATGAAGTATAATAGTATAAGAGTAGCAAAGGCTTTCTATTTAAGGTTGGTGTCTGAATCAAAGATAAAAACCTCAAATTTGGGGATAAATGCATGGAATTAGAAACGTAGTTAAATAGCAAACTAGTCTACACAAGTATTTCATGAAAACATACCTCATCACTAGGCAACGTGCTAGCACCAGTGATGGTAATATCTTGCTTCTTCCCAGTGCCCTTGTCAATGGCGGTGACAGAGAGAATACCATTTGCATCAATGTCAAATTTGACTTCAATTTGAGGAACTCCACGTGGGGCTGGAGGGATTCCATCAAGACGGAAGCTGCCAAGAGACTTGTTGTCCCTGACAAACTCCCTCTCACCTTGAAGGACATTAATCTCAACACTCGTTTGTCCATCGGCAGCTGTTGAGAATACCTCTGATTTTGAAGTGGGCAGTGTTGTGTTCCGAGGGATAATCTTTGTCATAACACCACCAAGAGTTTCTAGCCCAATAGACAGTGGTGTTACATCCAATAGGACAATATCACTGACATCTCCAGCCAAAACACCAGCCTAAAATGGAACAAAATTCCAGATAATCAGTTCATTACCAACTACTGCAATCAAAAGAAGAATTCAAGTACAAACAAACTCCAATTCGACACCCATTCCTTCCTAATTCCTAGACTACCTACAGGTACTTCACCTTGTTGAAAGATGACAAAGTAAATGTCAGACTGAATGGTGAATGTACCTGAACTGCAGCTCCTAGGGCAACAACCTCATCAGGATTGACAGTAACATTGGGTTCCTTTCCAGTCAAAGACTTCACAACTCCCTGAACAGCCGGAATACGGGTTGAACCACCAACAAGGATCACTTCATCAATATCTTTGAAAGAGAGCTTTGCATCCCTCAAGGAATTTTGAACAGGGGTTTTAAGCCTAAGGAAACAGGTCAACAAAATTAAATTTAAAAAAATTAGAGAAGTGGTAAAGACTAGCAGCACAAAGAGTTCAAAGACGAGCCACAATGGTGTGTGATATATGCTCATGCAGTTGGCGAGAAACTTCTTTTAAGGAATTGTAGGTACCTATCAAGTAGATCTGAGCATAGTTCCTCAAATTTTGCCCGAGTAAGGGTGGTCTCTATATGTTTAGGGCCATCTGCAGTAGCTGTAATAAAAGGCAAACTAGGGAAAAACCAGAAAAATAAATGAACTGAGTTGAATCAATGCAAAAGAGAGAAAGTGAATTCAATATTGTAATTTGCAACTCAAAAATATACAGTATTACACACGTACCTTATATTAGCCTGGGTCAAAGATGACAGCTCCATCTTGGCTTTCTCTGCTGTCTCAGTCAGACGCTGAAGAGCTTGTTTATCCTTCAAAAGATCTACGCCTTCATCTTTCTTGAAATTTGATGCAAGCCAATCAACAACTCTCTGTATGACGCATACAAATCATAAATAACTTCAGCAATAACAAATAAACTATATAATATAATAAAAGCATAAATACATATGTGCACCTTATCAAAGTCATCCCCACCCAGATGTGTATCTCCAGAAGTAGAAAGAACCTCGAACACTCCATCACCAACCTCGAGAACTTCAACAAGGAGACGACGAAGAAAATAAACCAAGAGTTTTCTCACAACCACAAGTTCAAGAATACACTTCAAACAATAAAAATGTTGCAAAGAAATTCGAAAACTAAGTATATAATCAGAATGTTAATTCCCAAAGAGAAGAATCACTACTGCTTACAGAACTTCATATCAGATCCAAGGAATGTAACAAAAATATAGAAAAATTCACATTATAAGTTGACACTTCCAGCTTTTAAATCCATTATTGAAGTATCATGGAACTGAAACAGGACAGCGGACAAAAGGTATAGAAACCACCGACAATATTTTGTTAACAAAAACCTGCTAAATAGACAAATAATGGAGTTTTTTAGACATTTCAGATACACATCAACACTTGTTAGACAGCTGCTTGCCATTAATTTGAGAAGTTGCTAGGGATAGCACTAAAATAGGGTTCATAGGTATGTTCAAAGATGGAAAAGTGAAGACCGAGAAAGAGTTAAACATATTAATTGGGTCCAAATAGCCAGCATAGGGAGGCCCGTAAGGATGGGTTGGACATGCAGCCCTAGAGGCCCTTGTCCGTGAATTGTGGTCATGTTACCACACAAATACACAACTATGTAAAATGCAAGTATTGGAGTTAGAAGTTAACATTGAAGCAAGAGGCAGTATTGTTAAAGAGATGGGGTGGTCTAGTGTCACTGCTCCAAAATACCATTCATGTAGGACAACACGTGGCATGTCTGCAATCTTCATTGACAGTTGGGAATCAAATATTGTAAAAATTAAGTCACATAATTAAAAGTTGAGAGCAGACTTCAAAATGTTAGAAAGGTTGGACATTATGGAGCAAAAAGTATAGCACAGGTCAGAACAGAAAATGTTTAGAAAAGTACACATTCAGTATTAGGTGTAAAACATAATGGAAGAAAATGCAAACAGAAAAAATGAAACTATGCTAAGAAGGTGTGTATGTATTAGAACAGTGTATATACACAGACTTGTACATTTAAGTTCAGTTGGTAGAAGGAAAATTATAGTTGCTGCCATCAGCTTCAATATTTCAATTACAACAACTAGACTAGGAAATGAGAACGATAACTCTAAAATTATGAAAAATGTATGAACACCAGTTCTGTACTCAAACATTCAATGTTTGCAAACGCGAGTGTGTGGGAAATAGAGAAATGAGAAGTTAGTGTCAACAAAATGACAAGATAATACAAAACCTACAGCTTACGCAACAAAAAAGGGTCAAATAACAAATCCAAACTAGCTAACATAGCACTAGGATACTCAACAGTCAAACTATACCTTTTGACAATCAATGAAATAGTAGAAATTCACCTTAAAGGAACTTGAAGGAGAAAATCAGGATGATATGAAGATGTGTAACATTCTTAATACCTGAAACATCAAAGGTACCACCACCAAGGTCAAACACAAGAATGGTTTCATTGTTCTTCCTTTCAAAACCATAAGCCAGTGAGGCAGCAGTAGGTTCATTGATAATTCGGAGAACTTCTAAGCCAGCGATTCGCCCTGCATCCTTTGTTGCTGTCCTCTGCGAATCATTGAAGTATGCAGGAACTGTGACAACAGCTTTGGTGACTTTATCGTTCAAAAATTTAGATGCATCATCCACAAGCTTTCTCAAAACCTAAACCAAAAAGAACAAGAACATTTAGTTACTATCATAGAAATGGGTAATAGTTGACAACGATGTGTAATCTCTGCAAATCCATATTAAGGATGGTCGTCACTCCACACAAATTAATTATATGTATTTGCTCCAAATCAGGATCTGATCAGAGATTCAGAACCCGTTACTATCATAACACCATTAGTACATAATTACAACAATTAATATTCTTCTCCCAACATCTAGTATGACTTTTTTAATAGCTTTGTTTTTTGCATAACACCCTAATACTTTGCAGGAATCCTAGAAATATCAAAACAGATAGTTTCACCATAAATCAGTCTTCAAAATAACATAAATAAATAAGGCAAAACCCATTTGAGTAGATGAATGATAACACTTAAAAGAATGAAGCACAAAATACTGTTCTAACCCAATATAAGTACTTAAAAGCATAATCCTATAGAAATATTCACAATGCCAAACACTACAAAAATATGAAGGGAGGTAGTATACTCCCCAAAACTAGCTCATCAACAGAGAGAAAGGAGAAAATATAATACAAACTGAATTTAATCACAATATCAACCTATTCTTGCAAGCTATTGAGAAACCGCAATTCAAAACGATTAGCTCAACACCTTTACAGTTAGTAGTAATCATATCTAAAATGACAAAACATATACAAACATAAAAAGAAAAGCTTTATATACCTGAGCTGAAATTTCTTCAGCTGCAAATTGCTTCCCAATAGCAGGGCAATCAAGCTTAACATTACCATTGTCGTCCCTAACCACAGTATAAGACACCTGCTTCGACTCCTCATCAACCTCCGACATCTTCCTCCCTATGAACCTCTTCACCGAAAAGAAGGTATTTTCCGGATTAACCACAGCCTGCCTCTTCGCAATCTGACCCACCAATCTATCCCCATTCTTCGTGTAAGCCACCACCGACGGAGTTGTTCTCTGCCCCTCCGCGTTAGTCACAATCACCGGCTTACCCCCTTCCATCGCTCCGACGGCGGAGTTAGTGGTACCGAGGTCAATTCCCACCACTTTCTCCGCCACAACTCTGAAGGGAGAATTCTTTCCACTATTTCTCCTACTTCTCTTCAGTTTCACGAAAGAGGACTTAGGGTTTATGAAGGAGACAGTGTTGTTCATCCTCTGTCCGAAGAACACAGTTTTTAAGTGCTTTTGGGTTGGATTGTTTGAGCGAGAAGAGATAGGGTTTGCCCCAAGAGCGTGAATTTGAGCTGCTGCTGAAGCCATTTCTCAAAATTGTTCAACAAAACCTAACCCTCACTTTTCTGTATATATGAAATCTCTATAGATATAGAGAGGGAAAGGTAGCGCTTTTGGGATGGCAAACCCTAGACTGAAGAGGCTCAACAGAGGAGGAGATAAGAGAGAGAAGGGTTTATGAGAGAGAGTTGAGGGTTGGGTGAGGACACGTGGCGAATCAAGAGACATCTATTGGCTGAGGCCGGTTTTGGTGAATTTACGGGCAGAGTATATTGACCGTGTGATTCACGTTGTTGGGCTGGCCGGTTGAATAAACGGGCAGAGTTTTTTGGGCTTGACCGGAGCAAATTTCAAAGTCACGAAATTAATTGGTAATAAAAAATAAATAAAAATGAAAGTTAGCCCCTGCTCTCTTTTTTTTTTTTTTTCAATTTTCTTTTTCCAAATTAATGTGCAAAAATAATAAAATTAATAAATATATATTTGAAAACTAACTAACATAAAATAAGAATTAAGTAATAAACTAAATTTTTATATGACCACAATTTCAGTTAATATCAGCTTCCTAATTAAATACTATGGTATGATCTTGATACTTTCTTAATTTGTACCACAAAAAAAAAATGAAGATATGACTGATACAGATTTGCACGATGGTGATGGGTCAGATGCAGAGAGTGTTGATCAGGGGGAGCAACCTGACATTGAAGAACCTCAGCTAAGAAGATCCACTAGAGAACATGTGCCGTCAGTCAGATATCCTTCATCTGAATATCTTTTAGTTGCTGAGGAGGGGGAACCAGAAGATTTTCAGGAAGTCAAGACTCATAAGGAGAAGGGCAACTGGCTAAGAGCTATGCAAGATGAGATGAATTCTTTGCACAAGAATAACACTTATGAGTTGACTACACTTCTGAAGGGCAGGAAAGTATTAAAGAACAAATGGGTATTTAAGCTTAAGAAGGATGGTGAACAACTAGTAAAGTACAAGGCTCGGTTAGTCGTCAAAGGCTTTGCTCAAAAGCAAGGTATTGACTTCAATGAGATTTTTTCTCCAGTTGTGAAGATGACTTCTATTCGAGTAGTGCTGGGATTAGTAGCTAGTATGGATCTTGAGCTTGAGCAGTTGGATGTAAACATTGCTTTTCTTCATAGTGATTTGAAGGAAGAAATCTACATGGGAGCGACCCGGAGAGGATTTAAAGTTAAAGGGAAAGAACACTTGGTTTTGCAAAAGTGAAGAAAAGTTTATGCGACCAAAGCAAGCCCCAAGACAATTGGTACATGAAATTTGATTCATTTATGGTAGATCGAGGATTCTGATAGAACGATTGCGCAGATCATTGTGTGTATGTTAAAAGGTTCCGGATGGCAACTTCGTTATTACGTTGCTATATGTAGATGATATGTTGATAGTCAAGGCGGGATCTTCGATATGATTCGCGAGCTCGAGGGTGAGTTGTTTAAGTCCTTTGATATGAAGGACTTAGGTCCAAATTAAATGATTTTGGGTATGAAGATTGTTCATGATGAAAAGCCAAGAGGTTGTGGTTGTCCTGAAGAGAAGTATGTTGAGCAGGTGCTTGTCAGAAGGTTCAACATGAGTGATCTTAAACCCGTTAGCACACCATTGGCTAGTCGTATTAAGTTGACAAAAAGTGCACGTGTCCTCTACCCAAAGAAGGAGAGATGATATGGCGGCAGTTCCTACTCCTCTCATTGTAGGAGTCTTATGTATGCAATGGTTTGTACACGGCAGATATTGCTTCATGCAAATATTGGCGTTGTGGCGGTATTTGTCAAATCTGGCGAAGAGAACATTTGAAGCGATTAAGTGGATTCTCGAGATACTTGAAAGCTACTTCCAATTTATGTTTGGTTTTTGGTAGTACGAGTCCAGTCTTGGAGGGTTTTACTGATGCAGACATGGCAGGTTTTGAAGAGAAGAAGTCTACTTGGGGTATTTGTTTACTTTACTAGGGGAAGCGAGATCATGGCGATCAAGTTGCAAAAGTGTGTTGCTTTGTCTCACAATCGAGTCGAGAATACATCATTGCCATCTTGAAGCGAAGCGAGAGATGTTGTGGTTAAAACGGTTTCTCCAAGAGTTGGGTTTAAAACAAGATGAGTATGTGGTTTATTGTGACAGTTAGAGTGTAATTGACTTGACCAAGAATGCCACATATCATAATCGGACCAAGCACATTGATGTTCGTTATCACTGGCTTCGAGAAGTGATGGAAAAGGAATTGATGAAAGTGAATAAAGTTCATACCGACGAGAATCCCTCAGACATGTTGACAAAAGTTGTCACTCGTGACAAGCTGGAATTTTGCAAGGAATTGGTCGGGATGGACTCCAAGTGACGGGGTCACAGAGATTTCCTCCTTTAATGGGTTCGGAGGGGGAAATTGTTAGTCAACATTCCTTCACCCATATTTAATGCCTCTCCCCTTCAAATTTCTACCGTCCAACAACCTTTGAATTTTGCCTACATCAATTAATACTCCCTCCGAATTTTGGCTATAAAAAGGCAGCAACGCTGCAAAGGAACAACACACCAAAGTTTCATACTCCATCCGAGAGAGTTAGGAGGGAAGATAGAGAGAAGCTTTTGTAAAGCTTTAGAAAAATAGGGAGAGAAAGATAGTTCAAATAAAAGAGTGTTTTATTTGAGTTCCATCACATAGTTATTGTGGTGAAGTAATTTTAGTTTGTACTCAAATTAAGATATCTTTGTATTCTCTCAGATTATTCTAGTGAATTGTTCGGAGTTTGTCCCGTGGTTTTTACCTCTTAATTTTAGAGGGTTTTCCACGTAAAAATCTTGGTGTCTCGTGGTTGGATATTTCCTGTATGGTTATTATTTTGGTGAAACTGTGAATTTAATCTATTTGGCATGTGTTGATATTTTATCCGTCTAATTTATCAAAGACAACAGTATTTGGGAGGTGATTTTTCCCAACAGTAACAACCATAACATATATGAATAATGCTAGCCACTCTCAAAACCAAAATCTAAACTAATTAATAAACACTTAATTAATTCACAATTAATTCAACTCATCTATATATATAGTCTCAAAATTAACAGTCTATCCTAGTTAAATCCAATCATCACATATAGCTAACTATATACTCTCAAAATCAAAATCAAAACCAGGATATTCAACACCAAGGGGACCAGCCGAATCCATTAATTCTGCTAGCTTAACTAAATCATCCCATTCCCATTCCGATTCTGATTCCAATGTTTGTTCCGTCGACGACATCAACTCATGATCAGTACAAGTACTACTCCTATCAGGATACTCAACACAAAGGGGCAGTACTTGTAAATATTCCAAAGAAGAACCACCACCTTCACCTTCATCATCATGTACTAGTACCGGAACATATTCCGCAATACTCATAATATTCTCATCATTTTTTTCTCTTCAGTACCAATTGTCATGATTAATCTTTTGGGATTAACAACAATTTCCTCATCAGCTTCTTCTTCCACTGCGGCAGATTCTCTTCCTCTTCAGATCTCGCAAAGCACGAATCTCGATTCGCCGCCACGGAAGAGAGTATTCCGCATTAGATAAGGTCCCATAATATGATCATGATGACCCTTCAAGTCTCTTATCTCAAAACTAAAGCATCCTCATAAATCATTACCATTCCCATCCTTGATTTCCTTAGGCCCCGTCGCCCATCCAAGTCCCGACTTCTTTGCCCGAACAAATTGCTCTACCATTGCGGTTCTTTCTCAACTTTCCGGCCGCCGCTTTCTTGGTCAATTTGGTGAAGAAATAAATAGCCTCAGTGGCGGAACCAGAACAAAATTTGAGGGGGGGGGGGGGCAAAAATTGAGGGCGGTTACCAGGGAGATCCGGAACAACGACGTGTAGATTACAGCAGCGGCGAGAGAGTGGAGTTAAGGTCTTTGGGTTTGATTTTGAACATCGTCAAAATACATCAATTAAGAACTCACAATTACAATTATAACGCTATCAAAGTAATCATAAGTGGATCAAAAGCCCAATATCAAATTTTAAATAATAAATATTTTTAACTTTTTTTACATAAAAAGTGTATTTATAAACATGCTATATATAATAAATTAATCTAAAAAAATTAACATAAAAAGAGAACTTTGTTTACCAAATTTTATCAATACCAGTTAAAACTTAAAAAGAAGAAGTTAAGTTGTGATAGTGTGTATTGGACCAAAGCCCAATTATTAGGATAAACATTGCATATTCCGTGATAGTCTTGCCCTTATGGTATGTAATTACTATATAATATTAAGATTTAAGACTATTCCTAAATCCTAGTAATAGATAAGGAGTGTATATATAAGAAAAGTCCAAAGACTAGTATTTTTCTACCATTAATTATTTGCATCATCAATGACGATCGCCACTACCTACTACACAGTCGAGATGAGCACAAAATAAATTACGTAAGCGGTGGGAACCAAGCAATGAAGCGGCAGTTGAAGAAGAAGAACTAAAGAAGATTATGATGGCAGATCGAAGAATTGGTGGCCGGTGGCCGCCCGCCGCCCCCCCCCCCCTCCCCCCCCCCTCCTCCTCCTCTCCTCTCCTCCCTGACCCTTGGATGGCCGCTTACTACCAGAGGCGGGTGCCCCCGCCACCCCTAATTCCGCCAGTGAATAGCCTTCTTGACTATTTTGTTCTTGTTGGTTTCCAATACTATCCATCGATCTCCATCTTGGAGTACATCCCAAGGATTGCCGCCGTACAGTTATTTCTCTTCGACAATATTACAGGGCAAGATTTGTCCCTTAATCTTTGGCCTCAGATAGGAGTTGATAAGTTCCTCTTCCGTTAGACGGAATCGAAAACCAGTCGGAATGTTTGCCATTCTCTCTCTACTCTATGTTTTCTGTCTGAACAAGAAATTAACGTAAAACAATTTTCTCTCTTTACTCTCTGTTTTCCCGTCTGAATTGAGTGAGATACATACATATATATAGGCCACAAAACTTGGGGAGGAAGTATTAAATTATACTGATAAGTGATAAGTAGCAGAGTAAGAGTGTTCTTCAGTTTGTTAGTTATTAACGAAATCTACTGATATCCCGGAAGAAAAGATTTTTTACGCGTATATATATATATATATATATATATATATACACACACACACGCATATTAATTACAATTAATTCATACATTTTAATTGATAGTGTTCTCTTATTATTTAGTTGTTAAAATGGAAAAATAAAATAAAATTTTATTTAATTAATATAGAGGATGGTATGGCGCCCCAAAATAGGTATACATCAACCATTCGAGTTGTCAATACATGATGTAAACAACTACAACTTTATTATTACAACAAGAAATCTGTGAGTTTAAATACAAATATTATCTTCTGATAATATCTATACTCAAATAAATCCTCATCACATTTATTGATACATTATTTTACAAAAATGGTGAGGACTACTAAGCGACTCTCTCTAGAACCTTCATTCCATACCCCGACTGCTTTCGCTTATATTCTCGCCTCCGAGAAAAATGGAACAAAAAGGAAAAGGGTGAGCTCAACTAGCTCAAGAAAGAATATTATGACTAAGATAATATACAACAAATTACCGTTAGTCTTCACGAGGAAAAAATCTAATAGAATCTGACAATAGACAACAAATTTTAAATCAATATTCGCAATGAAATAATAATTCATTAGAAGAGTTAAGTAGAGAATGCAAACTACTATCTTCCATGTATGAATTTAAAAGTTCATCGCTCATCCTTTATCCCCGTAACATCAATCAATATACATCCGGAATCAAATATTCATCTTTGCAGACTACGTGCCAAAGATATTCATCGATTGGTCGTGTTCATCTAAACACATGTTCATCTTTGCACTACGGGCCAAAGATATTCTTCAGAAATCATTCATCTGCACTATTCGGGCCAAAGATATTCCATAATATCATCATTTAAGATGAAGATGATGAAAATATTTTAAAGAAAGCGAATCCGGTGAAACAAAATGACAAGGATTAAGGATTAAAGATTAAGGATTCGTACTTTATTTTATCCACGTCCAAAAATACCTCAAAAATAATCATAGTGGTGTAAAATTCAAGAATGATCAAAACATGGATACAATCAAAGCTAGTATCCGAATAGATATTTTGACAAAAAGAAGAAATTTTATTTTTGATTGAATAGTGTCGATATACATGAATAGTGTCAGAGTATCGTGAATAGTAACTCTCGACACCAAAAGATAGAAATTCCACAAAAACATCTTCACGCTTCGCTTAATAGTACTTTTGAATAGTAAGAATCGTGAATAGTAACTCGTGAATAAGAACTCATGAATAAGTAACCCGACATGAAAAAGTTCTAAATTTGATAAAAAGTTCCAATCAATATTTCAAAGATAATGATATTGAAGAAATAATATCATTTGAGAAGAAAATAACATCCCTTACCTCGAAAGATTAAGACTTTAAATTTGGAATCTGGGTATTATAATCTTTGAAAGGAACTTGCAGACCGCCTAACAATACTCAAAGTATACTCAAAATACTCACAAGAATACCGATCGATAATATAGAGAGAAAACTTGATTTACGGTGTGATTTTCAATTCTAACCCAAGACCCTATTTATAGGAAATTGCTTAGAAACACAAAAGTTAGAAAATTTAATAAATTAATAATATAATTATATAAATTTCCTACGCATGCCTAGAATCTGATTTCAACCATCAAACACATGCCACATTCTAGAAAAAGTAAGAAAAACGTTTTTCTAATTTTAAATATTTTAAACTTCCAAAAATCAATTATTTTGAACTTCAAACTTCAATAATTCATAATAAATAGCCCTTTCATCGTAAAAATTCAAATCTCGCTAGTTTTTATAGGAAATTCAATTCTCTACAACTTTGCAGGAAGAAAGTTTTTCCAAATTCCAAATAGAATTTGACCAAAATTTACAAACCAAGCGATTTTACAATTTATAATTAAATTTCGGTCAATAATTGTGTCCACCAACACACAAAATATGTGTTAAACATTTAATGCCACAAAAATACTCTTCCTCCTCATATACTCATATACCCCACATTCATTATAAAAATATCACAATTAATATATTATTAAAATAATATATTTAAATGAATTATTTTATCGGAAAATGATAAAATATTAATTTTCAACAATTGTCACGTTAAAAATTTTCTCTATCTATATCAATATTTTCCTCATCATATGAATCAATAATTAATTATTCACAAATAATATTATGTAATCATAATATTGACAACTGAAATAGGTCCTGGGAAAGAGGGCTTTCCAATAAGAATTTCTCCTTCTTGGCGCAATGATTAGGTGACCAAACCTCTCCTGCATGTAACTTTCTAGACATCGCCAATAATGTTATCTAATAATATTATTCAGATAATATGAATTATTGTTTCGATAATGAAAATATCGTGTAATGACAATTATCAAACAACAAAGAATATAAAATATCAACGCAAAGAATTATTAAATCAATAAAATATCGAAGCGAATAATTATCGAAACCATTATTGAGTAGTGCGCTTCTTACGTAAGAATCAATAATTGGTGTAATACCGGTACATCTTCTTGTTTTAACCAACCGAGTATTTTAACAAGATTAATTTGAGAATAACTACTGTTTGTTATTTTTAAACAACTTATATTTGTGCGTTTTCTTCATCCAATCGCTTTCATTATGGGCCCACACACATTCATATGCATTTAATATCTGAATATTAAAGCGCATTTAATATTCCGCCACCAAACGTAATATTCTAAAACAACAAATGAATATTTTATAACCACTTGCTTATTTTGAAATATTTGCATTTTTACCCCTAACTATCTATCCACATTAATCACATCAACCCTTACTATTTCAAAATAATAAATAGAAAATTAAATTTCATTAATAATAAGTTGGGGTCTTTACAATGACCAACTATATTTTAGGAGAAAAATTAATTTTAAAATCTAAAATTTAAATTTTAGCAAAAAACTATCTCTTTGTTTAGAGATTTTAATTTTTAAAGAGTTTTTAATTTTCTCCCTCTAGATATATTTATAGTTTCACTTTCTAGTTATTAAAAAAAACTCTTTATTTGGACACCATACAATTAATTATATTTCTAGTGATTTAAAAAAAAAAAAAAATTCTAAAAGCCTATCTGTAAGTATATATTGTAAGTCTACTAAATTAAATAAAATATCAAATTTTAATTTGATTATAATATTTCGGTAATGAGAAAGGTAGGATAAAATTAGCTTAATTTATCGGTAAAATAAATATCTTATTTTTATTCATAATAATAAAAGTTAATTTTTTTATTTTTGCACGTGCATTAATCCTTCCTTCCGTCCTTCCTATATTTTCATATCTATATGTGCTATGCAGCTCGCAGACCCAAACAATACAAGAGTTCCACAATAACAACCTTTTTAATTGATTGAACATCGTAATAAATTAAAACCGTCATTTACTTTTGTATTAAAACAAGTGATGTTATATTTAATTTGTAACGTTAAGTATCGGATATATTTTAATAAAATTAATTATTTTATTTAATGCTATACAATATTTAATTAATTCTCGTACACAACTCTAAAACGTCATATTATAAGATGGAAGGAGTACTTCACACCGATGCATGTGAATCATGTGATGGTAAATTATTTTTAAAATATATTTAGTGATCTTCAAAAATATAATATATAAAAAATAAATAAAAATAATAAATGTAACTTTCCTACTAATTTTAAAAATTGTTTGGTAGGTTTCTTTTAACATGTGATAACTGTTATAAAAATTAAGGGCGACGAAAATCAAGATTAAAAAATATATTTTTGAGAGACCAAAGAGTCCAAAATAATAGTTCTCTCTTAAAAATATATAATTTATATATATATTTTATATATAAACCAAGATTAAAAAATATATTTTATATATAAATAATAGTTTTTTAATTAGTATTTGATGTAATATTTTATGTTTTGAATTTTAGTATTTTGATTAATTGATGTAAATATGTTATACAACTTATTTTATTTAATTAGTTGTTTTGATTAGTTAACAAAATAATTTGAATTTTAATTTTTGATTAAATGATGTAAATATGTTATGTTTTTATTATTTTGAATTTTTTGTATTTTTTGTTTTGATTAAATGACATATTTACATGTGTTAGTGGTATTTTTGAACTTTCTCCCTTTAAATCTCCATGTGTCTATCACGTCCGTCAATTTTAACCACGCTTGTCTTCTGTTAACGACAGTAACACGGGCGACCCAAAAAATGTAACATTAAGGGTACTTTTGGACAAAAAAAATATAGGGTGCTCGGTAGACATCGCCGTAAAAATTAGGGGTATTTTTGAACCTTATCTCAATCTTAAATTATGGTCAATAAACCCTAAATAATAATTAATAAAGCCAAATCCTAGCTCATTTAAAATTTTAAACCACGTAAATTTAAAATTTTAATCTTAACCGTTAATTTTCGTATTGGACACTATTATCTATTGATTGTGTATATTATATAATGATCCATGCTAACATATAAAATTCTTACATTTATACAAATTAAAAACGGAGTAATATAAATAGCTTCAAATTCATATGTTCTTAAGGGTGTAAACGAATTGGGCAGGAGTTAACGATGAACTACCGAATTAATTTCGAAAAATAATAAATTGCTTTCAATTGATTTAATTCAATTATATTTGAAAATTCCTACCAGATTCGATTTCATTTCGAATATTTATTATTCGAATTCGATCCGACTCGACTCGAATATTTATTCGAATTCGAATATCCACATAATAACTAATTTTATAATAAATATAATTATAAATTGAATTTGTTATTTTACTTAAAAATGAAAAAAATATATTTATTATTATACTTTACAAATATAAAATCACAATTAAAATTAAAAACAAAACAAAATAATAACTAATTATCCTAATTTGATTTAAATTTGTATATATTATAAGAGAATGTATCGAACCTCTAATCGAATATATATTAACCGAGTATATATCGAATCACAATTAAAAATTCGAATAGTTTGAACCTTAACGAATCGAGTATAACTTTGCTCAGATTCTACTCATATTTTTATTCAAACTATTTTTAATGATCAAATTTAGATCATATTATTAACGAATCCGACTCTATAAACTATTTTTATCGTATGTGTTGACTCGTTTATGTTCTTTTACGTGTTCTATTGTAAACGGAGTACCCTATAAAAATGTACAATATCTTAATAGCTTCAAATTCGTATAAAATCAAAGCATTCTATCTTCTAGCACCCCCTCTCTTATCAGTCGACACAGTCACAGACCTAGAGAACTCTCTCCAGTTCTCCATTAATTCATCTACCGAAGGCTATCTGCTTCTCTTTTCGACAGAGCCAGATAACTCTGTTCTGAATTCCCTACCCCCAGCACGACCAGACTTGCCCTACTTCCCCGATAGTTCTCTTCGCCGATATTTGCACCGGCCAACCACTGTCACGGTATGATTTTCAACCATAATTACGACTGTTATATATATATATATATATGATATACGCGCGTGTGTATATATATGTAAACCTAGGTCATTAAACTCACTCAATTCAACTATCCAACTTCTAATCCACCTTATACCCAAAACGAGGTTGGTTTGGTGATTAGTTGTGTTCATAAGTTGGTCCAGAGATAAGTCCCTATGTTCTGAATATTGAATTTACTTGAGATATGCTTGGTATTTTTTAATTTGGGTTTAACTGATGTAGATATTACTGGTAATTAATCACTTGGGTAGAAATTGATTGTGTTTGAGTTTTTGAGGGTCTTAGACAGTTGTGTTATTTAAGTCTTCTTTACAAAATACATTGGGATTGCAGTTCTCAATTAATATTAATTTCAATTGAAAGTTTTTGATAAATTTGATTGGCAAGAACACAAAAATCTTGTTGTAGGTTTGAGATGTAGTAATGGTAGGATTTTACTACTCAAAACCTTATCGAAAATTTGATTGCAATAAGTATAGGTCTTTGTATTTCAGTTGATCATTATTAGACCGATGATGATCACTAGTGTAGCAATAGAGTTCAAGCCTCTTCCTTTACCATGCAAGATCACATATTTGAATCTAGCCCTTAACAGAAATTTGAACTGAATCCTTCTCTAGATTCTCCCTAGGCTCTAGGATAATATGTATCTCTAGAATTCAATTGAAATAAAATATGTTTTTTTTTTATAAAAAAAATGTTAATAAGAAGAGTTGATCTTTGTTATGCAACAATTAATTGTAACTAATAGTAAATTTAGACCGTCTGAAATTCAAATCCTACTTTAACTTCAAATCTAAACTTAGTGGCATAAGGGATATTGCATCTTTATGGTCAACTAAGATCTTCATCGAGCAGCCTGCGCTTTCAGTTTTCCGACAAGGTCAACTTGAAACTGTAAACTCCTGGTACCCACAAATAATAAATATATAGTCTTAGTAATAGGGACATTAGTCCTTGGAAGACCATTCATAACAACATTATGACCACAAAAAAATGCCAACGAAGAAATTTATATTATATTAATTTCTCTCCGCGTTTATATTAGTTACAGATTCCTTATCCTCTAAAACATGTTATAATTTTTTATTTCATTTCATTTTATTTTTTTCATGATAAATCGTAAAACTATTCCTTCTCGTTGACACTAAATTGAAATATATACGTTAATATTTTAATTTTATAATGCTATAATCAGTGTTTTAATTTTTTACAAAACTTTTTCATCTTATAAAAATGTATTTTATACAAAAACTGCAATCAATGTATTTTATCAATAAGTATAGTGTCTTCGTATAAAAATGTACAATATCGCAATAGCTTCATTTTGTGTCAATTTCGGTAATGACGCTAAAAATTTGTTCCCGGCAACGACGCCAAAAACTTGTTGTCTGAATTGAGTATTGACAATTTATGTGCAAGCATACACAATCAACAAGTAATAAAGTGATAAGTAGAGTCGTATTGACGAGGAATATGCTAATAATTTTAACCAAGTACTAACTTTATATTAATTCAATTTTATTTAAACAAATGATTAAATTATGAACTAAAATTAATTACTCTAAAACAAATAAATTCTTAAGCATGGATTACTATCAAATGTAAAGCTAAGATCACAATTTCTCCCAATCCCTGTCTAAATCTCTCTTTCAATTAATTAATCATACTAAATCGTTATCCGAGAATTCTCAATTATCTATAAGCCCCTTTCAATGGTCATATAAAAATATCTTGTCTAATTAAATCACTATATGTCTATGTGAATTAACTTAGAACAAGATTCATTAAGATCAGATTCCCACAATGATTCCATACGGCATATAGGTATATGTCTATCCTATACACAAATCAAGTTATTCAATCCTAAGAAGAATAAACTAGACACGTTATCATATTCATATCTAAACCTATAATCCATTTGTCAATTTCATACAGGTTATCACAATAATTCTTAGCTAGACAATTATCAATAAGTAATAAATATGATAAACGACTCAAATATGATCAATAATAACCAATAAGAAAGTAATTTAACTAAAACTAAACATCGATTTCCATTGCAATCTTAATTAAAAATTAGTTCATAGTGAAATTATAGAACATCCTCAGATTACAAAATAAAAGAAGGGATAAAAGAACAAATGTGCGATAGCACGATCCTTCTCCAATTTCTGCTCTCCTTGGCGTCTCCCTTCCGTTCTGATCTACAATCCCAGCTTCCTATGTATATATATGAATCCCCTTTATTATCAGTCATAGATCATATGTGAATCCCCTTTATGCAGCCCTAAGATCGTTCATTGTGAATGTAAAAAGTTATATTATCCTCGATAACTTTACCTTTGTCTGCAGATAACTCTTATGAGCACATACTGTTTTATTTGTTAGAAATTATAGTAGGAAAAATAAATAAATTTATTAATGTAATTTTTCTAATGTTGTCCCTTCGCCATGCGTGTGCGAGGGGCACATGATCCGTTTTATCCAATTTCAAAGATGAACTTTGTGAGAGACTGACCTTAAACCAAACCAAGGCACCTTGTGACAAATGAAATCTCAAAATAAAGCGATTCTAGTAACTTCCTAAATGCTCTTGGTTGAATGGAACACCAATTGTTTGGTAGAAGTGTTGTCTAGTTGATTACCCTCCTCCTAACTCCAATTCATTCTCTCTCGGTTTGCTTGAGTGACTACTGAAACTTAGACATGTATTGTATACTCTCATCTTGCTCTCTATTTCCTATCATGGAAACCTGTCTTCTATATCCACTGGCCAATCCAAAATAGTTCCAACTCAAGATGTTATTCAAATGAATATAACATAATGTCTTTCGACGCGATCAAGTACCGAAATTCACCATAGAAAACCACCCAAGAACCTTCTCAGATCCGAAGGTGAACTAAGCTTCCACCAGATTTTGGTGTCAACACATTCTTAAAGAAGAAAACAAGTCCCTGTGAGTGATCCCACTTCTAGTGAGGATTCAATTCACGAAAGTCTTGTGTTGGATTCCAAAGAATGGGTCCGAAGTCGATGATGATGATGATTATGGAGATAAAGAAGAATACATGAATGAAGAGGATGTTGAAGAAGATGGAGATTATAACAATGTTGATTGGAGTTCAGATGAGATTGAAGCAATTTCATCTCTCTTTAGAGGGAGAATACCCCAAAAACCAGGAAAATTAAATTGGGAAAGGCCTCTTCCACTTCCACTTCCTTACAAGATTCGACCTCTAGGACTTCCTACTCCTAAAAAACATGCAATTTCTTCGCGAAAATCGGTAAGTAAACTGGTGTACAACAACCCAACTTTCTTGATTGAGCTAGCCAAAGAAATTAAAAACCTTCCACCTGATAAAGATGCCTCCACAGTTCTTGATGAGTATGCTCGGTTTCTTCGCAAAGGGTCTTTATCGTAAACAATCCGGGAGTTGGGTCACATGGATCTTCCTGACAGAGCTCTACAGATATTTTGTTGGGCTCAAAAGCAATCCCTATTATTTCCAGATGACCGTATTCTTGCGTCAACTGTTGAAGCCTTGGCAAGAACCAGGGAATTAAGGATGCCATTCAATCTTGAAAATTTCATTAGTTTGGCTAGCAAGAATGTATATGAGGCGATGCTGAGGGGTTTGATTAGAGGGGGAAACTTGAAGCTTGCTTGGAAGCTTCTCTCAGATGCCAGGGTTGGTAATAGAGTGTTAGATGCCAGCATTTATGCTAAGCTAATATTAGAACTTGGGAAGAATCCGGATAAGTATGTGCTTGTATCAGTGTTACTAGACGAGTTAGGAGAAAGAGAAGAGCTGAATTTAACACAACAAGATTGTACTGTGGTTATGAAAATTTGTATAAGGCTTAAGAAATTTGAAATTGTTGAGAGTTTATTTAACTGGTTCAAACAGTCTGGGGGTGAGCCAAGTGTAGTAATGTACACTACTCTAATTCATAGTCGTTATTTTGAGGAAAAGTATAGGGAGGCGTTGGCTGTGGTCTGGGAAATGGAAGCTTCAAGTTGTCTTTTTAATCTTCCAGCATATCGTGTAGTAATTAGGCTTTTTGTTGCTTTAAATGATATTGCACGAGCTGCAAGATACTTTTCTAAGCTTAAGGAGGCAGGTTTCCATCCAACATTTGGCATATACAGCGATTTGATTAAACTTTATGTGGATTCCGGGAGGTGGCCAAGTTTAGAGAGGTCTACAAGGAGGCCGAATTGGCGAGGATTCAAAATTTGGATAAAGAAACAAGGTCAAAATTATTGCAACTTGGGTGATAAATCGGTGATTTTGTAACAATCCAATGGTACATTTTAGTGTAACTATCATTTTTATCAATATATATTTATTTTCAACTATATTAATGACATAAAAATTATAGTTACAAATTTGTTTTGTGTAACGTAGTAATGTCCAAACCGGGAAGACCTCAATAATTTTGTCGGTTAATATGATACTGAGAGGAGTATATAATTCTTTCAAGACATTGATTGATGAAGCTAATCAAGGAAACAAATGGAATAAGGGTCTATAGGACTTGGTAAAATGAAATTTAATAAACTTCAATGAATAGTTGATCCAAATAAGTGGATCCCTTGGTAGTAGGTGGTACCTTTAGAACTCTTCCATATTTTTCAATTGCGTGGTAATGTGAAAGAGGGTGTGTACCATTTGTTTACCTTTTATAAGTAGATTTCTGATTAGAAATCCATTGTGGGGCTAAGAAGGAACCGTAGATAGGTGACTATATTTTCCTCTGATTCAATGTAGTTAGTCATGAAAATCATTAGTTTTCTACCATTCGAGTTCAATATCTCATGTTCTTGTAGCTTTTACGTTTCATTATTTATTGATAGTTTTAGAGAAGGAAACTTTGTCTTATTTGTTGAGAAAGGTTTCTAATATTATGCTTTAGATAATTCAAAAGAAGAGAAATGAATTAATTTATTTGAAGAGGTGGATTACTAGTATTTTACATTTCTTTTGTGGTATACCTTTGTTGGGCATTTGTTTTACAATTTAGTTTTAGATTTTACTTCTGGTTTTGGTTCTTGTTTGCATTTTGGCCTTGTTTGATACCTTAGTTTACATGGACTTCAAAATTACTGTTTTCTTCCTTTTCATATGATGGCAAATTATTAGTTGTTCATTGGAAAGACAGAAAATTTAGATGTTTCTATAATAAAAATAAAGTAGTGTGATGACTGATGGGGATATGGTTGCTTTGCGGGACATATCATTCCTTGCAAGGGCTATGGCCATTACTATTTTTATTTGTTGGATATCAAATAGAAATAATTGTTGTAGTTGTACATTTCTGTAATAAGAATGGGTTGATTGATTGTGTGTATGAGAGAATGGATATGTGTTGATTGAGAAAGTTTGTGATTGTAGATGGAGCCAGAAGTGATTGAAGCAGAGATAGTATTGCCGACTCATCTAAGCTTTAAAAAGGTTCAAATGTATGAGAAATTCCCAAAGGGGCAATCTAGAGGAAGACACTGGAAACATCTAAAGCAGATCATTCAATCTGAAAATTACCAAAATTACCCCCCTGATGAACCAAATTGTAAGTTCCCTTTTTCTTCCCTTGTAGCAAAATACGCAGTGGTATTTGATGCAATTCATGGCATCTCATTGTTTCTTTTGTAATTTCATGTAACAGAACTTGTGATTATAAGTTGCATTTACAATAGAACTCCATGTATGATTATTTTTTGATAGTTTATCATGTTTCAGCAACTGAGCAAATCCTATACTCAACATCATGCACAGGGAATAGTTCTCATGGAGTAGCTGTATAATATTGTACTATATATAAATGAACTTTATGTATAATGTTCTTTTTATAGTTTATCATGTTTCAGAAACTAAGCAAATCCTATACTCAACATCATGCGCAGGGCATAGTTCTCATAGTGTAGCTGTATAATATTATAATAGTTAAACTTCCTAGTGTAATTTATCGTCCAGTCACTTAAAATTAGCTGGAGGTCAATTAGCAAGTTGTAACTAGGTCTTTGACTCTTTAGTTATTCGTATTCTAGCTTTGTCTATATACAACACAATGCAACTCTGGTAACAACCTGGAATATACATGATAAGATCAGATCAGATAATCTCTTTTCTCTCTCAACTGTATCTTCTTTTTAATATGCAATTCAGATGTATTTGTATGTTAGAAAGTTGCCAAACAAAAATCTGCAGGATGAACAGACTTGTTTTACAATAAAATTTAACATTTGAATGAGGAGTGTAATACAACTATAGTCTAAATATTGAATTAATAAAATAGTTAATAATGACAGTTATCAGATTAATGGTGAGAGGGTCATGCTTGGTGTGATGGTTGACTGTTTACTTGTTAAAATGCTTGGTCAAGTGTTCAAGTCTTAGAAACAACCTTTCTCTAAATAGAGGTAAGATTGCCTACATCTTACATTCCCCAGGCTCTGCTATTTACCAAACCTTGTGCACGGAGTACTAACAGATTGATATTGGGGTTGATGTCCACTTTGTATGTAATATATTGTCTATGAATTCTTGAGTGTCGGTGCTAGGTTTTGTTTGTTCTTTAATATATTCAGTTCTTTCTATATTGTCATGTTTTAAGTTTTCAGCAGTCAATACTTTTTATGTTCATTTAATGGCACTTTACATTGTCAAGTTTTACACGTCATCTTGATTTTATTCTGCAGATGTTAATATTGAGACACCACCCTCTATGCACCCATGCAAGAAAATTTGTGATATAACTGGATATGAGGTATGTGGCTGGTTAGAATTGTGTCCTTGATCTATATTCCAATTTTCACTTGATTAGCTTTTATAATCTAGTCCTTTGGTCCCAAATAGCCTCAGGCATAGTCCTAAGAAATAATGCTATTGTTTTTATGAACAATGATCGAAAAAGCGATCGAGGCGCCACGAGCCCTCGTGGCGAGGCGGGAGTAAACTGTAGCGAGGCTTACGCCTCACTGAGAAATCGAGAGGCTTGGGCTTTATTCAGTTGAGGCTTATGCCTCATAGCCTTGCGCCTCGAGGCTTACGCCTTGACTTCAGTTCTTCTTCTTCTTGGTGACAGGTTTAGTTCTTTTTCTTATTCTTTTTCTCTCTATTCGTCACTCAGTTTTTGGAAAAGGATAGGAAAGTAGTATCAAGTATCAGATCTACTGTTTGAGTAAATGTCTTATGGATAATTATAGTTAGGTATCTCATAGTCTTTATAAATTTTTAGTTTAGTCTCAAAAGTTTTCTTAAATTTCAAAATAGCCCTAAAATTTTATATATCAGCCCCTATAGTTTCATTTTCTTTCATTTCAGCCCCTGAAGTTTTAGAAGTTTCAGTTCAGCCCCTATTTGTTTATATTTCCTGCACGTAAGTCCCTAGAGCGAAAAAAACAAACATTTCTTGTGTTGATAACTCGACGGAGTCGAGTGTTGATAACCAAGTCTTTTCTCTAAATTATTCATCACCACAAAATTTGTATATATTCAATATTTATCAATAACATATGTTTTCAAATCGAGGCTTACGCCTCACCTCGTCCGGAGAAAAACGCTTTGTACCGCTTTTAGCTTTTTCGAACATTGTTTATGAACGTTTGCATTTTGGAGGCAGGATCCAGTTAAGTTGAGTATACTACTGATATTTTCAGTTGGTTTTTGGTTGTCCAATTTCAAATCTAGACGGTGTTCTGTATTATGCATTCTTAAGTTTTGCCTGAGCTTATGGTGGTCTTTTCTTTCTAAGGCTGCTTTTGGTGATTCGCTAGCATAATGACGTAATCTACCTCCTTAAATTTACCAAATGCAATTTAATATGTCAAAACTGAAAGTGAAGATCCTTTTTCTTTCTATTTTTTAATAAAAGTTGAAAGTAAGATCTTTTGAGCGCGAAATTTAAACTGGTATTGAGAACAAAATAGAATACTAAGATACTCATTTTCAATGATGGCATGATAACTTTAATGATAGCATAGCACCGTGATGATTTCATTTTGTCTTGAAGTTAGGGAAAGAGTTTATACCACTGTATACCAATATCGAATATAGAAGGCTTAGAAGCATGAAGTGTATATTTCTCAGGCAGTCTCTCATTTCATGTCTTAATTTATCAATCAACTTCCTTGCGTTGAAGAGTGGTTACTGGTGTATGATGAAACATTATTTAATAGATTAATTTAGTACTTAAAAAGTAAATAAATACTGGTATGTCTTGTTATGGCCTATTTTATACTGGAAAATGGACCTAGTTAGCTTGAGGTGGATTAGTTACACTAGCTGTACTTGATATGAGATCAAATGATCCATATTAATTAAATATGCAAGATAACCGCTTTCTCTCGTAATATTTACTTTAGAAACTATATATTTATTTTACTTATTCCATGCCATCAATCGATACATGACAAAATTATTGTATTATACTTCAGGCACCTTACCATGATCCAAGGACACACCTCCGTTATGCTAATACGGATGTCTTCAAGCTCATTAGATCACTTCCTAATGAGTACGTTCAGAGTTATCTGGCCCTAAGAAATGCAGCAGTTGTTCTGAGATAACTTTGGAACTACCCTTCTAACTTTGCTCAGTGAGTGCGTCCTTGCGCGCCTTTGCACATTTCCGGTAGCCGATTGATCGACCTAATTCCTATTCAAAAGATGGTGGGATTTATTTTCTTGTGAATACAACTATTCTCAAATTTGCACTAATTTTATTTAATCTTGATGTATGTTTGGGCTGTTTTGTGTGATGCATGTAGACTTTTTGAACCGAAAAGAGAGAAATGTGTTGTGTTCCATATAAAGCTTAATTGTCATTTTGTTGATTTTCAAATGAACACGGAGTACTGTTTGAATTTTAAAGGAAAGGGTCACCTAATAAAAGGAATCATACCTCTCTATTGATGAGTTTGGGGTTGAATAAACGATAAATATTATATATTGTGATAAATTTATGTCAAATTAATTACTCCCTCCGTTCTATGATAAAAGTCTTTATTATTATTTTAGGTAGTCCCATGTTAAATGTCTACTTTTCTTTAATAATCAAATTTTTACACATTTTTTCCTATTATACCCGTAATATTAAATATCTCATATTTTTCTTATTCTAATTCTCTCTCCATAATTAATGACATTATTATGGATAATTTTGTCATTTCATTTCTTTTCTTAATAGCGTGAAAAATCTACCAGGACTTTTATGCTGGGATAGAGGGAGTATAATTGTAAAGTTTATCAATACGTAGGAATTATGAGGATTTTATATATCATTTTTCAACTATATACGAAAATTCATAAAAAAAAAAAGAGCAAAAAATATGTAGTAAGAATATAATTTTTTTTTTATTAAAGCTATGTTTAGAACTTAAGAAATATAGAAGATAATACAAAACAATTTAAATTCAATTCTTGTTATCTACATTTTAAGAAATTGAATATTTTCATAAAACAATGTTAAAATAAGGAAGCATCACAATTAATTAAAATGCGACTCCATCACAATTAATTAAAAAACTACTAACTATATTTTTAATACAAATAAAATCACTTGATTCTTTTGTAACTACATTATAATTCATAATTAATAATATTATATTAAAATATCAAATACTTAACGTTACAAATTAAATATAACATCACTTGTTCTAATACAAAAGTAAATGGCGGTTTTAATTTATTATGATGTTCAATCAATTAAAAAGGTTGTTATTGTATTACACTTGTATTGTTTGGGTCTGCGCACGTGCAAAAATAAAAAAATTATCTTTTATTATTATGAATAAAAATTAGATATTTATTTTGCCGATAAATTAAACTAATTTTATCCTACCTTTCTCATTACCGAAATATTATAATCAAATTAAAATTTGGTATTTTTTTTAATTTAGCAGACTTACAATATATACTTAGATAGGCTTTTAGATTATTTTTTAAATCACTAGAAGTATAATTAATTGTATGGTGTCCAAATAAAGAGTTTTTTTTAATAACTAGAAAGTGAAACTATAAATATATCTAGAGGGAGAAAAATTAAAACTCTTTAAAAAATTAAAATCTCTAAACAAAGCGAGTTTTTTGCTAAAATTTAAATTTTAGATTTTAAAATTAATTTTTCTCCTAAAATATAGTTGATCATCCTATATTAGTTAAATAAAATTTTATTTTTATTTTTCCATTTTAGCAACTAAATAATAAGAGAACACTATCAATTAAAATGGATGAATTAATTGTAATTAATATGCGTATATATATATATACACGTAAAAAATCTTTTCTTCCGGGATATCAGTAAATTTCGTTAATAACTAACGAACTGAATAACACTCCTCACTCTACTACTTATCACTTATCAGTATAATTTAATACTTCCTCCCCAAGTTTTGTGGCCTATATATATGTATGTATCTCAGACAGGAAAACATAGAGTAGAGAGAAAAAATTGTTTTACGTTAATTCCTTTCCAAGTTCAGACGGTAAAACATAGATTAGAGAGAGAAAATTTAGAGAGAGAATGGCAAACATTCCGACTGCCGTAGTAGTGATGGAGTTGCCCTTGCCTACAGGGTTTCGTTTTAGGCCGAGCGAAGAAGAGCTGATTAGGTTTTATCTCAAACCTAAAAATTTGGGACAAGCACTGCCGTGCGACATTGTGCAGGAGAAACCACTGTACAGCGGCGATCCATGGCGAGTACTGGATTTCGGTGATCAAGAAAACATCTACGTCTTCACAAAGTTGACGAAGAAGAGCGCCGGAGGAAGGAAGAAAGAAGCGGCTGGCGGCGGAGGAGGAGGAAGAGAGCACTTTGTGCGGGCAGCCGGGTGCGGCACTTGGGATGGGCAAACAGGGCCAAAAAAAATCATTGTCAAAGGAGAGGTCATAGGGTTCAAGAAAATGCTGGTTTTCGAAAATCCTAGTAACAGTGCTGCTGCTCCTGGTCGTTATATCATGCATGAGTTCTCCCTCCCGGGAAGCGAATGGGAGTACGTTCTCTGTGAGATTACCTTAAAAAGATCCAAGAAAAGGAAGAATTTTGAAATTGATCAAATATATGGTACTGATGGTGGTCAGCCGTCAGCAGCAGTTGAAGAAGAAGATGATAATGAGTCCATGCTGATGATAGGCAATCAAATCCAACAACCCCTTGCGGCAGTTGAATATGTTAATGGCGGTCAATATCAAGCCAATGATGATGAGCAGTTGATGATGATACAAGAACTTGGAGGCAATCAATATGTCAATGATGATCAATATCAGGCTAATGACGAGCAGTTGATGATAGAAGAAGAACTTGGCGGCGATAATCAAATTCAACAGCCCCTTGAGGCAATTAATTATGTTAATGGTGGTCAATATCAAGCTCATGATGACCAACAGTTGATGATGATGAACAGTACTGGAAACCATGATGATCAAAATCAACAATGGGATGGTTTGCTTAGCATGGAGGAACTATCTTATATTATATGTGGAGGAGAGAAATTGTTACCCTTATTCTTAGCTGGCCCTTAATATTGATTTAGGATTAATTAAACTCAGTAATGTATATTAATTTGACACTGATTTGTGTTGACATATTCATGATCGAATTAATACTTGAAGCAATTGCTTATAATTAATGAATAATTAATTATGCATGGTTTGAATACTTAATGAATTAATGAATCAATTATTAATGTTTATCCTTCCAAGAAACATAAATCATTTAAGCCTTGCCATTCACAAACAGTTCATTATGCTACATCAGTATTTATGCTGTACTGTATCCAAATATAGTACCTGCACCTTATTTAGATCAAATCCTTTGTCACAAATGTTTTGATTATCTGGAAAGTCTTTGTAATAACTTGTATAGTATTTGCTTCTTTGGTGGGAGTAATTTGTTGGTATGTGGCAGATATGGGAAGATATTTTGGGGTTTGAAAATGCAGAGTTTTATATCAAAAGGTGGCCACAATTGGACGGTCTGTGTTTCGAAGATGTACTGATTTCATTCCCTGATGCAATTCCTTGTGGAATAAAGGTTGCTGCTGATGGTGGGAAGATATTCTTAAATCCTGATGACAAATATGTGCTAAAAGAAGGCGATGAAGTGCTTGTCATAGCTGAGGATGATGACACATACGCCCCTGGTACCATTCCAGAGGTCAGTTTTTTACTCTTACTGCATGTGACTGCTGTGTGGGGTTTACCACGAGATATTTGGATAACCTTGTAGATGGAAATGCGCGTGCACACACATTTTCATGTAATGTTCATTGGAGGAGCCAAGGCTCACTTCATTTCCATATTACACAAGTCAGGATACATATCGACACAAGTGGTGGTAGTATATAGTTGCTCGTATAAACTAAAACAAACACCTCAAAATGAGTTCTGCTTTAGAGCATGCTCTGGAATAAGCCGCCGGAGAATCTCAGGAGGGATGCCTGCAACCTCTGCCAGACGAAAATAAATAAATTGGTAAGCTTTTGTCAAATGAGAAACAAAAAAAGGACACGTCTGATACTAGAATCAAACTAACATCTGGAACCGATGGGGGAGGAGGTGTTTAGAAATTACTTTTCAATCTACAACTTCTCAAGTGCAAACTTGGTCCTTATTTGTAGCAGCAAGTTATCGGAAGGACCGTGGCAAGGGGCACATATTTTTTAGGTTACAGTCCGTATGAAACAAGGAAAAAGCACTGCGAGAACAAATAAGACATCATCTAATTTAGCTTAGTCGCAACCCTAGTTGACCTAGTTGTTAACAACACATTGAAGGAACAAGCCACCTAAATATGAACATTCTTTTGAGGCTTCAACCAGTATCATCCCTAATCAACTCCACTAAGGCCAGGATGTCAATTGCTAAAAGGCAGATTGTAATTTTGTAAGCTCCCTTACTTAAGGGACTGTTGTTTGCAATATTAAATTTAAACTATTATAAACTAGATACATGTTGGTATAAGATTTGTTACACGCTCATTACCTACTGTTCCCTTGATAGGATCCATATAATTCACCAACGGCATTCATCTACGTGAAATAAGTTGGACAACATGATAGGCATTAAAATTTTAGGACTAAAATTCCCTAAATTTCAGGTTTTTCTTTTTCAAGTTTGAAAACCATATTATTTCTAGTGCTAGATTTAAGTTAAAGAATAGTAACAGGTGCTCCTCCTTTTCACCACCAAATTGTTATCTAGAATTGCAAATTCTGCGTACTTCTGTCCTATTATCACTTTCTACCAAAAGGAAAGTGTTGAAAGGTATTTCGCAACCAAAAAGAAATGTGTTGAAAGTTCACAGGAAGCTTAAATTGCAAAAACACAGGCGAGAACGATCTACGACTTATAAGGCCGATATGTTGGATAACATAGCTTTTATATTTGAATAAAAAAGTATTTCAGGTATCCTGCCTTCAAAAATGTTTTTTCTTTTAAGAAAGTTAAAAGTCACAACCCAAAAGAATCTAACATAACTATTGGGTTTTCAAAAAACATAATTGCCAAACATCATCGATTCATCATAGTAAAAACGCTACAAAGTGTAATGATATGATACACCGTTGTCAAACTTACCAGGGGGTTTGAAATTAAAGAGTGGAGGAAGAGGGCGACAATTGGGTAGGCGGGTATTTGGGTCTCTCAATTCATCAAAGAAAGGGTGAACACAAGCTTCCAACTACGATAACACCGTCAGAAATGGAAAAATTATAACTTCATCAGTGGATGTTAAATGATCGACTGAAATTATACTTACAGCAGTGCATCGCAGATTGGGGGAATACTGAAAAAACCTACAAACCAAATCCACTGCTTCTGGAGGTAAACGTTTTTGAAAGACCTAAAGATGAGAACAGTTTAAAAATGAATCATACTCCAAAAGGATATCACATTTGAAACCAAATGCTCACCAAACACAATTAAAAATAAGTTACACATAAATACAAGCACAATACAGAGGTACAGTGTAGAAGTCCCTAACTAGTTCCAAAAGATAAATGCAGGTAAAAGCAAAAGAAGCTCTAAAACACATGCAGTTAAGTAAAAAATCCGTTGAGCCAGAACCTATTCAAGAGCAAGGTAGTATGTAATTTCAGAAACTAAGGATGGACCCAAACAGTGTAAAAGTCCAATCATTAGGATTTCCTGAATGTACAAAAGCTTCCTAAGCTTCCGACCCCACCAATGACCAACTAATAGCCTGTTGAAAGTACCAACTGTGTATTATTAATGCATAAAGATTATCCAATTCACCACCAACTCTGGGCTACCATCATCATGACCCAAATATCTGGATCAAGCACATAATCCATAAACTATCACTCATTCTAACAGGAACATGCAACAGCATGGCGAAAGAAATAAGATTTAGACTAACAAAGAGATCAAATACCCAGTCAATAGAATAAACAAGAGAAGGGCATTTTCCACGAAAAGACTGCAATACTAAAATCTATGAAACATCAATTTGGCCACCTTGATCAAATCAATTCTTGGTTCATTTTAGTAGTTAATTTGAATGGAGATCGTCAAATTATCAGTAAGATTTCATCTTTTTGAACCATATCATATCATCCTATGAAAATTGCAAGCAGCCAACACCCAGGACAAGTAGAAAAAGCCTATTATTGTGCATCGCATAAACATGTCCACAACTTTTGCTCAGCCAAACGGGTTTTCCAATATATCACAAACGAAGACCTGATATATACAACAAACATATGCATACATACATACAAAGAGTATAAATTGTCTGCTATTTTCTCTTCTTCAAGGATTTTTTAACTAACTACATTTAAATTTCTTATGAAAAACATCCACAAGTCCATGCTACTTCAAATGGAAACTAATTGAGGATCAATTATGAAACTTTAACCTTCTCAATGTATAATCATAATTTATACAAATTTTATTTCTAGAATTCAACTTCTATAGTTTTTTTAGGATATTGATTGTTCAATCAATTTTAGTACTAAAATCAAAGCACTTATATATTTAAAATATTAAAACCAAGGTACTAAAGCAAAAAATAAAAAATAAAAGAAAGAAGAAGAAAGAAAGAAAGAAAGAAGAAACAAAGAAAAGAAGAAGACTTGATTGCCTACTCCGTTGCTCGCAAGCATCCCAAATATAAAAATGATCTGAATTACATTTTAGACCCAACTAGCTAAGAAAAACTCAAATGCACATGCTAGTCCAAATAAAATCTAGTTAAGGATGAATTATCATGAAACGTCAACAATCTCAAAAGTTAAGCTTAATATATATAAAAGTTTGTGGAAGGAGCAAAATTTTATAGATTTTTGGACAATAATTGTTTATTAATCCATTTTACTAGTAATGTCGAGGGAGAAATCCAATACTTTTTTGTTTTACTGTCACTAATTTCTATTTTGAATAAATCCCGAGATGCATGTCACAGCCTCATAGGTACCATATACCCACTTGATCTAAGCACCTATGAGAGACAACTGAACCCCCAGAGAGCAATATATTCCAGATTTTCAATGACTTGGAGATGGCTGCAGTTACTTTTCTTTTTTTGCACACCTAGCTATAGTACGACCATAGGCTTGGTCTCACTCTTGCCCTTGCATAGCTTTAACAAGGGTAAAGTAACTCCTCCATTAGGCCACAGTTGGCTATTTGAAACTTGAGAGATAGTAAACGTAAAAGGCATGATTACCCATATGGTAGGACACCTTTTCAGCTGCTCTACCGACCCATATACCATTAATATTAAACCTTCTCATGCTTTAGCTCATAACCATCGCCAAGGTTACGAGTATAAAGAGGTTCATTCAGTGAAAGGTACCTAGCATTAGACTACATGCTCTTTCTTAGGCAAAATGATAGTGCTGACTATCACTTGGTCGAGTCTAAAAAGTATATATTTTTTAACAGCTGGCATCAGTTGTGGACCTTGTGGTATAACAATGATAAATGCTATCAAGTTTACTTCTAAATCAACAGGGGCTGTTTCGAATCAAGATAAAGCATATTTCAGATTTTTAACTCTGAAAAGAATTTATGATATAGTGCTAAAACATGAGACAAGAAAAAAGGATCTTTAATTGGACATACCTTATGCCATGGATGAGGCTTTATCAGTGGGAACTTGAATTCTGTATAGTTCGGATTCATACATTTTATCTCCTCCCTGGTTGGTGTTCCCAAAACCTGTAAAAAAAAATTAAATTAAATGAATCATGATGGAATATAGTTTGGACAAGTTGCAATCCTCAAATGTAAAGAATTAGAATTTGGCATGCACTTTATGGAGGAATAAAGGCTTAAGAACTATAAATTTTTAACCAGCATATTGTTTCAGAAATTTTCCACCCTTTGCAGAATCCAGACTACGGAAAACAGCAAGTTGAAAAATACAAATTATGATTATAACATTCAACAATTCCAAGGATTCAATTTCATTTCCAATGTTATGAAACGCTAAGCAAAGTGAAAGTCTAAAAAACATGTTAAACCAACACCAACTGTCTCCGTTTTGAAGTTCAAGTACATTCATATATCAATGACTTAAATATATCTCGAGGCTATGACATGTATGATGTAAAATAATTTTTAAAAACAGTTGAATTCCCAAAAATAATTTTTTTTAAAAATGGTATAATTGCAAGTCAAATCACCTTGATAATCTCAACTAACTGATCAACTCCACTCTCTCCAGGAAACAAGGGCTGTAAGAGAACATGCTCATGTAAATAGCTAGTAAAAGAGATAGAAAGAGAACTTTGAGAAACAGTGATGCTCACAAATCCACTAAATTAAACTACCTGTCCAAGAAGCAATTCAGCCATCACACAACCTGTAGACCATATATCTATAGCCGTTGTGTACTCAGTGGCACCAAATATGAGTTCTGGTGCACGATAATATCTTGAACAGATGTAGGAAACATTTGGTTCTCCTTTTACCTGATGAAAGGGTTAAACAGAACCAAGTGAAGCTAGGAAACAATGTATAATCACCAATAAAGCACTGTTGCATAAAAGACGTACCAAAACTTTTGCACTTCCAAAATCACATAGTTTCAGCTGATGTGTGTGTGGATTCACCTGAATGTAGCAACTTAGCAATTTAGTCTTCCAAAAATTAAATTCACAAAGCAACCACATAGAACAATGCACTTTCCAGATCACCCTCAATGGTAAAAGTGGAGAATGGATACTATCTGCATTGAAAAATATGATTTGAAAGACCAAGCAAGACAAACCATGTCTTTCAAATGCATTAGGAGTTTAGATGTGCTTTGTGTGTGCGTGTACATGTGCGTAAGCATAGTTGAGATCAAATAGTACTTCTGCAACTATACCCCTAACAAATTATGATACCGTAAAAAAAGAAATTTAAATGTGAATCTTTTTACATTTTATCTCATATTTCACTAGTAATGCCATGTGAGCAAGAATACGTACACAAACATAGAACTTAGTTCAGAGATCGCCCACGGAAGCTGTAAATCCAGCCGGCAATCATATTGCGAGTAGGAGCTCGTGAATTCTTTTTTGGCTCGGGTTACATTACTTCACTGAACTTTTAACAATGATTATATGTCGATGGTGTTATTTTATTGAGCCAGCAAAAAGACATATAAAATAAAACAGAGTGAAAGAGACTTTTTTTGGCTCGGACACATGTAAGTGGTTATATTGGAGACAGAAATTACATAACTTGTTAAGTTTTCGATGGACAAATTGTCATAAGCATTAAGTCCTCCATTTGATGAGTCGAAGATTCTTACAAGTAAATTCTGAGGCTTGATGTCACGGTGACAAATACCAATACAATTATGAATATAAGCAAGTGCCCTGCATATCTGCACCCAGAAAAACGTATAGAAGTTAAGAAAGAAAGGAAAAAGTGACAATGAAAACTCTAACAGAAGAGCCAACCACATTAAGTGATAAATTGACATATAAATAGGACAAGCTTTTGATCAATATCTTTGTTCTAAGGGAACTTGTGGGCGGTGGCATATCACTAAATAATCTTGTAACTGCAGCAATTTCACATAGAACTTCAATTTCCAATGTTAAAGTCTGCGTATGCATAGATATTAAAGGCTAAAAACAGTTTAGAATTTTGAAAAAATATAACATGCAACCACAACTGAAAACAGTTTAGAATCCTAAGATATTACTATTATACTCCCTTTATTCCAAATTATAAGATTATTATTGACTTTTGAAAGTCGATTTGAGACATTTTAAAACTCTAAGTAGGGGGGAAATAGACTCCCACAATTGAAAGTCAATTTTGATATTGAAAATGTCTCAAAGTGACTTGAAAAAGTCAACAACGATCTTATATTTTGGAACCAAGGGAGTATTATTTAACTGAAGAGATCAGAAAACATGAAGACATCCAATAGGCACAGCTTCCATCTGACCGATAACTAGCACAACTGTGGAAGCACATGCATCAAGCCAGATTACAGCAGAGGTTCTACGTGCCAATAGAGCATGGTTAATGATATCTGAACAGAGTATCTGACTGAATAGTAAACTACCCCTACAAAAGTGCATCTAGGAAACATATAGGAAACCAGTTTTAAATACAATATACTCGGTATCCAAAGGCACTGGAAATAAAGCTCTGCTTTGTACTAGGGCCATACCTGATAGGTATAAAGTTTGACATATATTAAAGGCATCCGCTGGTTCATCCTACTGTATTGCCTCGCAATACGGTTAACAGTTTCAGGAACAAACTCAAGAACCAGATTAAGGTACAGCTCTTCTTTGTTGGAAGTTGAAAAGAAAGAATGCTTGAGGGCAACAATATTAGGATGGTCCAACATTTGCATAATCTGCAACTCCCTATTCTTGTAGCGCTTGTCTTGAAGAACCTTCTTGATAGCGAGGATCTCACCGGTCTCTCTGCATTTTGCCTGCATGAAGCAGTTCGATTATCTCAAATAATAAAACAAGAATAAAAACTGTTTAAATCAATTTTAAAATATAAATATTAAAGAAGCAGAACAGATGAAATTAGATATAACTGCTGATTACTTGGCTAACTACACCAAACGAACCCGTTCCAACTACATGCTCTGCTATGTAACTGATGACCTGTCAAAGAAAGTTAAATTAGATATAATGTACCACGGCACCAGATGAAAATTTTTATATTTGTATTTTTCACAAGTTATCACAAAGCATTTTCTTGTCAACCTGCCTAGATTGACCATTTCGGCCACCAATTGTCGTTCTTATCACATGTCCTACTTCAGCCCCCATGCCATTAACTACATCTGGGTCACTGTCCTGCAATGCAAGTAAGAATAGAAAATTAATTAAACAAAGGACATAAATATTTTTTTAACCCTCAAAAATAGAACAGCCGACTTAAACTGCTTTCACTTCTATCAAATTATCCATCACCAATTTAATACTGGTATTCATAAAAACCATGGCAATAAATAACAGAAAGTCATAAATTAATTCAGAAGCTTACCCTCTCATCATCATGGTCCACTTTGTCCCTCAATCTCATCTCAAGCATCTCCCTGCCCAGACAGTCAACTGAACTGGATGACTCATTGAAGCCATTAACAGTTCTTGAACTGCCTACTTTCCCATGATCTAGGCCATCAGACGCCATAGATATGAATGCTAAGTATCACAGATGCTAATATGTTCTACCATCCATATGCACTTTTGTGAATTGAACTTAACCTAAAAACAGATAATTGTGTAAAGCTTAAAAATTGAAAACATAGTTATAAGAAGGTCAGGTCAATCTATTGAACTCATAAAACGTATTAAAATATTTGTTTCTTGAATTTCACCATTCCTAGCTCTGTTCAAACAAACTCAACGAAAGTATTGAATGTACAAAAAGACAAATTTCATCAGTTCGATTGGATGAGTATTGAATTAAATTAACCAAAAGTATCCTAGAATTGACTTGGAGATTTTCAAAGACATCCTCGGAAGAGGAATTTACAAATCATTCGACCTAATTCTACTAAAAAATCTCTTCTTCTTGCTTTTACACACACTCGTTTTTCTCTATTCTATCCTATCTCAAAATATTAAGTTGGAGTTCGACTCGTACACGAGGATGATTACAATTTCAATTTATGATTTATAAATGAGAAGTATCCTCTTATATAGCCCTTAGGCCATACAACCAAAGCCTAAGAACAAATCTAATATAACGCTTGGATCAACTGCCTAAAATAATCCTCTAAAATATAAGGATATTTACAAAGTATAGTAATCACATGAGTAAATCTAAAACACTCTATTAGAAACCTGAATACATGAAAGATGATTATAAGGAATGTCAACTAATGTAGTCAAATGACACCTATTAGGTATCAGGTAAGCGATGGCGTGGCATAATCTCATTGAAAATTTTAATATTCTTGTTGTGACACTATACTTAAAAATAACTCAATTAGTTTTAACTATATTTCAACTAGTTTACTAGTTTTAACATCATCTTTTTAGAAAGTTATTCCAATCATAATACGTTTTGAATAAATGTATTTGAATGTAAACTAATGTAGTCAAATGACGCCTATTAGGTGTCAAGTAAGAGATGATGTGGCATAATCTCATTGAAAATACTCTTGTTGTGACACTATACTTGGAAATAACTCAACTAGCTTTTAACTATATTTCAACTAGTTTTAACTACATCTTTTTAGAAAGTTATTCCAATCCTACAATGGTTTGAATAAATGTATTCTCATAACAAGTAAGAGATTCGAAAAAACCTACTTACTGTACTCCTTACCACGAAAAGTGATGTTTTTGTTCCCGATTTCAGTCCACATACCGCATCGAACCATGATCTACGTAAGTTTGACTATTCTTAAATTGCTTGAATACCCTATCACTTAAATGGAACATATGGTAGACTAATACTTTAAGATTTCTTCTAGTTCTCTTAATAAATTAATAGTAGTAGTACGACTTGTAAGGAAAATTTCACGAGTAATCGGTTTGATTTTCTTTATAGAAAGCTCTATGGATTCTAAAAAAAAGTGTTTATGCTGTTGACCATAAAAGTTGTGTTACCAATTTACCTGGATACCTCATAGCCCATTAAGATTCATTACAAGTTATCTAATTTCTGATGCCACAAAATATGCAATGAGCATTATCTTCACAATATAACTTGTGATACTTCCATGGCTCAAGTGAATAGGGTGAGTACTTAAATTAGATGAAAATTCAACAAGTATCCAAATATAATTATCAAATATAATTAATTTTTACAGTTCATGAATTGATTTTCCAGTACTCTCCATTAGAAAGGTTTAAACCAATTATATATTTATGATTAGTAATCATGAGTAATATTTATTATTTTTTTCTTCTTCTTCTTCTCCTTCTCCTTCTTATTATTATTATTTATTTATTTGTATGATATATTGTGAAAATTTTATTGGATAATAACTACGTACTTTGTTTGTGTGATAATATGTTTCTCAGTGTTCTAAAAATCCGCGCCTAGGCCCCCTGGCGCTAGGCCCCCTTGGCGCCTCACCTAGGCCCAAGGCAGCAAGAAAATTCCTCCAGGGGCCTAGGCGGAGAGTTTTTATTTATTTTAATAACTACCCAAATCAGATCTTGATATATTTATTTTTTTAATGATTTACCATATTCATAATACAGGTTGTAATATATCAAATCACAATAAAAAGTGAACAATATCAAGTCAAAATGGATAATTTTATTATAGTTGTAATTTTTTGAACTTGTACCAACTTCAAATTATATAAATTATGATACATTTGTAATATTTAGTTTAATTCAATATAATTCTTCAATTTAAGTTTAGTTTCTTAAGTTTTAATATTGAATTAAATTCTTGAAATTTTAAATTTTATTATTTAATAGCAATCTTATTTATGAATAAAACTAATACGTTAAAAATATGTTTGAACTTTGAACAATTGCATGTTTGTGTTTGACCTTTGACATTAGCAATATGGATATAGGTTTGAACTTTAAGCAAATGTCTTTATTATTTTATTATAGATTGTTTTGCTTTATATTATTATTTTGTTTGGATAAATGTAAGATAAAATATTAAAATTGGCTTAAAATAAAAAATCATGCCCAGGCCCCGCCTAGGCCCCTTAGGCGCTAGGCCCCCCCTCAGCCGCCCGCCTAGCGTCTTTTAGAACATTGATGTTTCTTATTAATATTTTGAATTTGATTTATTATAAAGGTCAAAATTTATGTTTTAAAGGATTGTATGCTGAATATTCTTTTGCATTTTGGTATTATTACGTGTGGGAGTGTAGCTTTTGAATCTATTTTTTAAAAGTCAAACCATATGAGTTCAATAACTTTTCCATTTACCTTGTTTTAAGTACCTAAAAATTCACCAGACAATTTTATCTACTGTTTCATTTAAATGTTTGGTTAAATTATTATTACTAAGATATTAACTTTTATTTATTATCTCTTACATGACTATATATAGTTACGTGTAAATTACTAATTATATGTTTATAAATTATTTTTCATTAACTTATTCATCAATTTTGGTTTTATTTTTTCATTTATAAATAATAAGATTGTTAAGCTTTCAGATTTTTCAATGTAATTTTATACAACTATAGATAATAAAAGTTCAAAAAATTGATTGTAACAAATTTAACTCAAATTATAATACAACAAAATATAAGAAAAATGGACATCGCCCATGCCTCACACGGACGTTCATTAACTTTCCTATGATTTATAAATGAGAAGTATCGTCTTACATTATTTACATAGCCCTTCCTTAGGCCATACAATCAAGGGCTAAGATCAAAACTAGTGGAACTCTAGGATCGACTACCTAAAATAATCCTCTAAAATATAATAAGATTCTGTTAATAGATCTTAATCTACAATAAAGTTATAATCACCGACAAAAATTATCATCCATCCACTATGGCAATAGAATTCAGTTGCCATCACCACCAAGATAAGTCCAGCAAAACTCTGCCTTCATTAATAAATAATGGCCACACATCATACATTCGTAAAAAAAAAAAATCATTTAGGCTCTCGTAATAAAGACAATGTGTTGGGATAAGTGTTAAAATAATTCACCATCGTAAAAAGTAAGCCTTCATCTCCAGAGAATCCAAAAGAAAATTTTTCCATTCATAATCTAGTCAAGAGTGAAATATAGCAAAAAAGCTTGTTGATCAAATCAATATGAAAGGCCTTTATCACTATTAATGCACACCAATTTCAAACAAAATCAGTAAATACACTATCAGTCAGATCTAAGACGTATTATCTACACAAACCATCAGAAAATTCAAATTCAAAGCTCGATAAAGAAATTGAAAGGCTCTTCCAAGCTATCCTAAAAATAAATAAAAAAAAAAATAATTTTAATAATCAAAATGAATCTATAACACTCACCTGGATAAATTTTGAAGAAAATCCGAAGCAGAATTCGTGCATTTCTGTCAACTTTTTGACCTTCAAGCAATTATCAATCTCAAGGACAATCTGATCAAAATTAATCGATAAAAGTATGAGTAAACAGAGTAAGAAGAGGATAAATTATGAAAAGAAACGGTTGATTTGATTCCTCTTGGTTTCCCATTTTTCACTTTTTCTTCTTTCTCTCTCCTCTTTTTGCGGGTTTCAATACTAATACTGACTGACAGTATTCACTGACAAATTTGTAATAATTTATGCAAAGTTCAAAGATACACAACACAAATTCGGTGAAGGCTTATATAGAATAAAAAGTCAATTTATTTAAATACATTAAAAAAAACATAATTTCGGTTAATGTAATTATAACTGATAAAATTATTGCTGGTAAAAATACTATTGATAAAGTCATTTATGAAATCATTTTATAATACATTTATAAAAATTATCAAATATAATTTTTAGCATTATCTCTGTTTCATAATAACCACATGAATTAAGAAATTTTTTAATATTAAGAATTAAAATTTGTATGAAATTATATTACCATCCCTTTACGCTGAAGTTGAAAACTATTAATAAAAAAAAAAATTATTAGAGAATGATAGAAAAATTAGGGTTAATATAGAAAAATAAATAATTTATTATCTTAGAAAATTATAACGACAAATAAATTAAAATAATTTTTTTTCTTTTAAAAAGTCAATTATTAAGTAGCAATAGATATATTTGTTGACTAGGTGACTAAATATTGTTTCTTAATTATTATTTTTTAGTTGTAAATTTTAACACAACAGTTTTTTTGGGGCCATTTGAAAAAGAAAGGAAAGGAGGTAACTTAATTTTGGATAGGAAAAATGTTTTTAAATTATTTTGGAAAAATATTCTCCTAAAAAATTATAATTTATTTATTCATTTATTATATGTCATTTTCCCTATATATGATTAGAAAAGGGTATAGTGGTCAATTCCAATAGGATAAGCTCTCAGTCACAACGGGGCAGGCCTTCCTTCCAGCATGATCTAGACTGTTTTATTCTCGAGTAATGATACGCGGACAGGCGAATGACAGGAAAATTGGACAGGTTTTTTAATTTTTTTAATTTTTTTTATTTGTGATTCTCAAAAAATATATATTATTTATTCTAACAGAAATTTTTATAAAAATAGTGTTTTAAATGTAATTTAGATACATATACAAAAACAGAGTTATACAGACTGTTTTTGTATATGTATTCAAATTACACCTAAAACACTATTTTTTATAAAAATTCTTATTAGAATAAATATTATACATTTTTTGAGAGTCATAAATAAAAAAAATAAAAAAATAATGGACCGGTCCAATTCCCCTGTCCCATTACACTGTCCCGCAAGACTTATTGTTTATTCTCTTTTTTGTCGGCTTTTCCCCCCAAAAGCCCGAGTTTTAAGCTGAGGATGCCACGTGGTCCCAGTTTGTTTTAGCCGAATTGCTACTCCCGCCAACCAGTTCTTCTACGTGAACAGAAAAATGGGACAGAATGTGTATTTAAATTCCATCTATTTATATTTTTATCAGAATAGAAGAATAAGGTTCAGATAAATAAGCCAGAATGTGTATTTAAATTTCATTTATTTATATTTTTATCGAAATTAAAATATAAATATATAAAATTTAAATACACCTATTTATATTTTTATCAGGGTCAAAATATAAATATATGAAATTTAAATACCTCTGGTCTAATTTCTTGAAATAATGTTTATCACATAAAAAAAGTCAATTAATCTTTCACATGGCATCATACTACTGATTTCACATGTCAGGAGATGGCCAAATATCATGTATCACGTGCGTGTGTATAAAGCGTTATGTACTATTTTTATGTGATAATAACATTGTTGAATTTTCTGTCCTATTTTTCTGTCCACCAAGAGTTTTTGCCCGCCAACGTGACACGTGGCAAAGTCAATTCTGAATGGACCCACAGACTTCGTCCATAGACGGTCAACACTATCCATCATCAGCATCATGTATGGTAGCCCTGATCTTGATCTTGGACCATTTGATTTGTTGACCTTAAATTTTCAAACATAAAGTAAAGGAAGCAAATCTCTCCTTTTTTCAGAAAAAAAAAAAAATTACTAATAATTTAACTATCAAAAGTTTAAAAAACATTTTTTTAGATCAAAAAAATATTTAAAAATTAGTATAGTTAGATATGTACAATACTAATATTTAATAAATATTAAATAAATTTATGTCAATTTAGAGAGTTTGAATAATTTTTATTTTTAAATTAATATATAATCTTATAGTTTTAAACGAAATTAAAACCATTTTGCTATTATATTTTGAAATGGAAGGAGAATTAAGTCTCGTACAAATACTTGAAGCAAGTCAATGGCCAAAACACACTCTGAAAATGAGGGAGTTGAAAAAAAGAAAAATAAAAATAAAAAATAAAAAACACACTCCCATTTATTTTTTAGTAGTATAATCAAAGTGAAGATTTTTAACCAACTTATAAATTAGGAAAACATATATAATAGCAGACATCCCAAGTTAAGGGAAGTACTTCAACTCTAACAAAAAGAGTATCATATAATCACTATTTAGAAATAAGAATCCTACTTTATTTGTTGAATTTTCCCCCTCAAAATCATGATACGATACAAAAAATCATATCAAGATGTTGAGGTCTTTACTTTGTTCTCAAGCATCAAGTGAAAAGAGTATATAAAATAGTAGATGATTTTATTTTTCTCAAATTATTTGATATTTTATATAATCTAAGAAAATTATTCACAAACTTTTCAAAATCACCTCTCATGAAAAATATTACAGATAAGAGAGTATGAAGCAAGTATATGATAAAGGTTCTTATAGACAATTAATATTATGTAATCATTTCCTTAATTCTCATAACTCTAAAACGTCATATATTATAAAACCGACGGAGGTAGAATAGTTATTCAGCATGTGGTCCTCAATCTAAGCTAATGATGCTAGTGAATGAGTACCTTTCAGTTCTATAAAATGGAAAGGCAAGGCCAGTAGGTTACTCCTCACTATTATGGGTAGGTGGTTCAGTTTAAAAGGAAGAATGTCTCTTGAATTACCAAAGAAACCATCTTGCAAGTGCAACATTAAAAAGCTTGAGGACCATTCCCCCCTTTCAGCTGATAATTATTGATTAGATCACGCGTACGCGTCACATTATACTCATAACTATCGTATCGGCTTGTAGACTCGTAACTATCATATCAGCTAAGAGAAAGAAATGATAGCACTAGAGAGATGAAACCAACAATCATCCTACATTAAATAATGGAAATTGATATTTCCACATTAAAAGTAAAAACTGTCGTTATAGATCCTATAGCGACGATTTTATGTAAAAATATTAAAAAAAATCACGTAAAAATATAAGTTTCCTAAATAATAGGTGGTCAAACATACTAACAATAGTGATACCCTATTAATAGTGATACTAATAATAGGTGGTCAAGTATACTACAAAACCCCAGGGAAAAGAAAAACCATGAAGAATTTAACCCCTTTTTCTCAACTTTAATTACCAACATTATTTCCGCATAATAAAATCCTCAAACACGGATGCATGCTTTTAGAGATGGAAGTGTATGGTCAGTTTATAGAAGATTTTTATGAAGATACCGAAAATGAAGACCATATATGAAAATGATATATTCACATGTATTTTTTATATTTCCACATAAACCTCACACTTGCAAATAAAATGGATCTCACCTTCATGTGAAAATAATCTGTGAAATGAGAAGATCATTAGCGACTTTTAAAAGGTAAAATAAAAAGGAAAGAAACCTTTCTGTTCTGTCAACATCTTTTACCCATTAATTTCTGCAAGGAAGTTGAAGAAATTAATTACTTGTAACACAGTAGCATTCATGCTTATAACATCTGAACTCATTCGTTCAGCGTGTGTTTACAAAACTATACAAATCAAAATTATGGAATATTAGTGAAGGTACAAAAAATATAATGGGTTAATTATATATACAAGAAGAAAACAATGAACCAAACTCACCTTCGCTATATTCCTACAGCATCAAGAAGCTGCGAGTGTTGGGACACAGACACCAATGAATTTGCAACGATGGCACCACTAGCAGCAACGGCAGGGACACCGATGCCAGGAAAAGTAGAATCTCCACAACAGTAAAGCTGAGGGATAGGAGTGGGATGCCCAGGAAAGGTGTCTTTACCAGCTTGTATAGCTGGGCCATAAGTTCCTCTATTCCTCCGCAAGAACCTTTTATGTGTCAATGGAGTTCCAACCAACTTTACCTCACACTTCTCTCGATTAAAACCTGGACCAAGTGCACGCTCCACAGCATTCCACATTACCTGTCTTGTAGCGGTACTATTAGAAGAGCTTAATTTAGAAAAAGTTGGATTAAGATCTTTTAACACAAATACAATTATTGGACATGAAGAAAGAAAAAGACGACTGAAAACAGGACAAAATGTGAAGGAGATTTCCAAAAATAACTTAGATATATTGATCGAACATAAAGATCTGGAGATGATTAAACAACACATGACATTAAACTTCATCAACACTAAATGACCTATTAGCATTGAACACGTATCACCATTATTGATTTTCATGTGACGAGCAAGCTTAATCGACCTAAATGAAAGAAAGTTACCACGCAGTACTTCATACTTTGTTCAAAAGTATTCCTATTTTCATGATTTTCCATCAACCATAGGGAATAAATAAAAAAGATGATATATGAAAAGGTCTTTCTTGCTCTTTAATTCGGTTCCTCTCTCACACTGACGTACATGCATGCACAGGCATGCGTGAGCGCACACAGACTATATGCATGAGCCCAAAGCAGAAGCAGGCTGAACAGACAAAAAAATATTTAGGGAAGTGAAAGAACATCACTCCTGGCATAAGAACTCTAGTATGAACCTTTTTACTTAATTTCTTTTTTTGATGCAATGAACTCTCAGCATATATATCTAATAAGCATAATTGCTAGTAGTAATGTTCAAGTTAATGTGATATCTGAATCTTGATCAATACATGACCTAAAGCACATTAGAATTTTAACTGTTAAACTATTGATAGGAGGTAGGCATTTGATACCACAGCTGCAACGTTATTACTAAACCTGATGTTCTATCAATAGACAACATGTTACACAATCAAAAGGGTTTATGATTTTTAGGTTTTTCAGTACACTATTAATGTATTTGCAAAGGTTAAACCTACAGATTACGCCAATCCTAAGAAAATTGTCTAAGGCTCAATTATAAGTTTAAAAATGAATCAGAAAGAGACAGAAAAGAAAGTCCAACCTCAGATCTTTCATCTTTGAGTTTTTTGTATTCAGTGCTTTTTCGATCAAGCCCTTCCCATAGTCCAAATGGTTCCGTTCCTGGTGTATAGGCATGCAAGACATGTTTTCCAGGGGGAGCAAGATCCGGACTAAGTACACTTGGTACAGATATCAAAACCACATTCTGATCAGCATCAACTCCTTTCTTCCAATCATTCACAACTATATGATGAATACCCAAGTCCTAATGCATACCCTGCACATTCAGATAATATTTACCAAATTTGCTTAATGAAGGAAGAAGTTATGCTTATAAGAAATAAGTTAAAGAACATTAAATCAGGACCAGCGTGGTGGATGAAGTCATTTTGACAATCCAAACAGCAGCAAAAAGGGCTTCAGATCATAGCGAAAAGCCAGGGTAATACAAGCCAAAAATTACGTGATCATGTGTAAGATGTATCGATTGCTATTTACATCTAACCAATTTTGATGCTGCAGCTATTTTGGTTTAACAGAAACACACTTTACCATAATCACACTTGCATCACATGAGAAAAAGCATATTCCCTCAGTCCAATTTAATTGTAATGCTTTCTCTTAGTGGCAGTCCCAAAATATATGTAACATTCCCATAATGAATGAAACTTTAATACAAATATAACATGTTGACCATGAGCACAAAATGGTAAAATGGTAACCTGATCGACTATCGAAATGATTATAAATTACCCTCCTTTGGTTAGGTAGCACAGGAAGATAAATGGGACAAGAAAAATCTCATACGATCAGTTGACACAACAATAGCAGAGCAGTTACAACAGCTCACCTCTGCATCAAAACCCAAATGGAGATGCATGAATGATTCACATTGGGGGGTCAATTTGATCCTTTCCTGGTAGGATTTTGGAACAACTTCCTTTGGTAATAAATTCAAAGTGTCCCACATAGATGCGTTGCTGACAACAGCCTTTCTAACACGAACAAACTGCAACACAAATTAAAAAAAAATTCAATTGATGGAGTGGTTTTTTATTCAAATTTTGAAATTGATCAGCTTTACAGAGTTTTTTAATCGTTAATCATTTACTCACTTGACCAGTTCTTAGTTTTACTCCTATAGCTCGACCATTTTCAACAACAATATTCTCCCCATAACTCCTGAGAGAGATCCGTCCACCAAACTTCTGTACTCCTCGGACAAGAGCATCGACAGCTGCTCCACTTCCATGAAGTGGGTACTCTAAACTGCAATTTGGCTTGTACCATTCTGCAAACATGTACACCTGAAAACAAAGATGATATGATATCTGTTAACGCCAAGATCTTTCGTCACGTCCCAATCACCTAAAACGTCCCGATCCTCGCAGCGTAAACACAATAAACACCACAAGCTTGACGGCGGTTCCGTCGGGGGATAGCTCAGGCGTGAGAATCAGTATGTGAATTCACAAGGTTTATCGAAAACGGAGGCTATATCGCCTAGTGTATTGATATCAAGAGACAATAATAAATCTCTGTGAATATCTGATTATAATTGAAGAAGTGTAAGAGAACATACCTCTTGGTGGAGACTTCCTTGCCAAGTTATACCCTCCTTGCCTGAATTACCGTGCCACCCACTACTACCTGACACATTCCCCTTTATCTGATGGGTTCTGCCGGCTGCATGTAGTTTGTTCACTGCTTTTGATCACTGTTTCTCTCGCCGACCGATTACAATCCCATCCACATTAATGCATGGCAGGTTCTTTAGTCAACCGACATGCTTTTTTATCATTACAGGTCAAAGATTGTAGATATTTAAAATGTCTAAATGATTGATCCATTGACCCGACCCGGTCTTATAAGATTGAAATGAAAATGATATGATGATTGGGCTTAATGATTTTTATAATTCAATAATAAAGGCCCAATAGAATAAAATTAATAAGCCCAATATATTTGGCCCAAATAGATAAAATATCACGACCCAACATTGCCCCCTAGTTTTTGTTGAATGTAATGTTTAATAGAAAACTATAAACAATCCATGATATTTTTCGAGAATCAATAAATGACAAGATGTAATTAAAAACGTACTCCATTTATTGTCCATGAAATGAAATGAAAGGAAGTTAAGGGCCCAATTCGGAAAGATTTCTATCCATTAGTACGGGACCAAACCGGACGCTTCCCATTCAAATTCCAAATTATTACGGCATTTAATGCTTTGTCTTGAACAAATTGTGTAACAAATCGAAGATAAAAGGATAACTTTACCAATTTTGGCGTTTTTACTGTTCATTTGAAATTCGAGCGCCTTTCTAAAATTTCTCGATCTCTTTCTCTCTGCAAATCATCACAAATGGCTTTTCAAAAACCACAACAGAGTTCTCCCATACTTGTAACACCCATTACCGTGGTTCCCCAAACCCTAATCTTCATGTGAGGGGACTTGTGTACGAATCCCAAACAGAGAACCCGAAAACCCCTCCGACTATTATAGAGTACGGAGCGATTCTCGCGTGCCAACACTCCGTCCATCATGCTTGAAAGTTGAATCAAGAGAGTTGAACTAGGTTCCACATTCCAGATACCCCGTGCCGCCGTGGTACCCAGATCCGGTGAGAAAATGTACCAACGCACTGAAGGATGGACTGGTGCACGGTGACTTTTTATTGGAGAAGGGGTTCGTTTCTCTCCACGTTTTCATAGTGACCCTCTTCGGGGTTTTTGGGTGTAGGATTTTCACAATTGGTGCGAACTCCTACATCCACATTCTCGCCTTCGTGGCCTTACGTACATGAATCAAGCGCCGAGCCCTCCTTGGACTTCTTCTTCACCTTGTCTACAAGATAGTGTAATCCAGGAGAAGGGGTTGAGGCCCTCAAAGAAACATTCTCCAAGTGCGAGAGAAATTTGACAGACGTTCATTGGTGAATACCCTTCAAGCAATAGGGATGGCATGAAAAATGGTTCTTCGTCAAAGGCCTCAAATCTCTCTTCCGAATCGGGCAATGACGAAAAAATATCTCACGACTTCGGAGATGTTTCAAGAACGAAGTGGAGATGATGGAGCTATTTGACAACTTCAGAAGGAGGAGTGAAATACGGACTCCTCTCAAGCAAGCGTGGTTGTATGACCATAAACGTAAGTACAAACTTATTTCAAATATATATATTTTTGAAAATATTCCATAAAATATAATTATAACATGGAATTGTTTGATTTATGCAGATTATCTTTGATCGAACCGAGCTCAGTAGAAATAAAGGAGCTCAAGATTTTTTATCCGTAAGTCTTCTAAGTAATTGAGGCTACACCAACCAAGCTTACCTCAAGTATATATCAACACCGTAAATTCACACGGATGAATTTCAACCGGAGAAACAGAGGTCAAGAGGTTTTTATAGCAGAAGAGACCCTTCACCCTCGGCAAAGAGAGGGCTACCAGAAAACCAAGGTCGGTCCTATAAGAAATCCTCCGAACCCATTGTGTAAATGTAACCAACCCCAAAACCATTCCTCGATCAAAGCGGTTTACTTGATAAATCCGATCAAGGAGTATACTTAGGACCAAAAACTAAAAACAAAAATAACCCCATTAAAGCAAGAAGAACTCGGGGTTCCTCGGTCTTGGTCATTTCCTCCTTCGTGCCTCCTCAGAAATACTGGATCGAAGAGGCGGTGACCGGGACGAAGGATTCCAACGTTATCCGTAAAAGGAAACGTACCCTTCGAGAGTCATCCAAGTTCGCGATCCGCTTCAACACCCAAAGAACCTACTTCAAACAAATCACCGCGTAATCGAAAACCGTTCATGCCGAACCTACACCCCAACCAAACTACTTCTTTTCCTCGAAAGCCGAGAGATCTTCTCCGAACGGCCGCCCATCCTTCAGTCAAGGTTATCATACGCCAAGCCGTGGGATCTCGACCCTATGGCCCAGGTTCAGCGCCAACTTTCCTTTCGACCTCTTGGGGCTTTCGTTCGACATTAAGCGGCGATTTATCACCGGTTCGGTGATCACACGGACGGAAATCTTCTCGACGAAGGAATGAGTTATCGCCAAGGTAAACAATAATGACTTCTTCCTTTACATCTCTATTTTCCTTGAACATTTTAGAATTTGACTTGAGTACTTTGAAAATGTGCGAGCTATCGTCGTTTTCTGGACGATTGCGTCGAGACACATAAATGGAGAGGCCGAGGAAGATTTCATGCGCCAAGAGATAAACATGTTGAAATCGACCTTGGACCGAGAAAAAGTGGTCGTGAAGATGCTTTTCATACCATCGATGGTCTTCAAAGAGAATTGGATCGGGCCAAGATGGATTTGAAGACATCGATGATTTAACCGAAAATACAGAGAGATGAGTTTGGTTGCGTCAAAAGCCGACCAACAAAATCGACCAACACGAATCTTCGGCTTGGTTGAAGAGAACCTACTTGAAGGCGAAAAACGAGGAGTTCTCTTCACTAATGAAAGCTTAGTCCTTACAACTTGGTGAAAGTAGAGACGAAGATCCGGGATGAAGCTCAAGGGCTTAAGACCAAGCGTCATAAGCTTCGCCGTAAAATAAAGGACCTTGAGGGACGAGGCCCATTCGATCAAGAGCTTCAAAGCAGATTCAGCAGAGTATAGGGACTCGGATGAAATTAATGAGAGATTACGAAGGTCTATTGAGAGGGATATGAGGATTTATGAACGAGAGGAAAGAGAAGCTATCATTTGCTTTCGGTTGGACCCGACCTTTCAATCAATTCACGATGATGAAAGCGATGCTGAATATATATCATGTTTTGATTCTATGTAAATTTTTAACTTTTTATATTCATGTAATTAATCGACTTAAATGAAATGAATATTTTATGCTTATTGATAAATCTTTAATCTGTCTTGATTATAACTTCATTCCGATCGGTTTCTTGTTAATAATTTAGTATCGATAAGATGTTAACTATTGAATTAGATACAAAATATAACTTATAGTTAACTCATGCAATGAAGTGAATTGAATTTTATTTGAGACGTGATTGAGTTAATCGAACTAATGAAATGAACTCAACACTTAAACAAAATAAATAACTTATACTCACCGATGCAGAAGAGTAAGATCATCGTATGTGAAGTAAATTTGGACGACAAAATGATAAGAACCAAGACATAAGGATTAATAATAACCATCGACTTACCACCCGATAAGATCGATATATAGACCAAAAGGACACCTGGGCTACCATCGAATGGCGGTGAGTCCTACCATACCTCCTTACACCATCGGACCAATAGTGACCATTGATTTACCACCCCGATAAGATCAATATAGGACCAAAAGGACTTGGGGCTACCATCGAATGGCCGCGTGAGTCCTACCATACCTCCTTACACCATCGGACCAATAAGACCCGGTGATAATTTGTAGAAAAGTGATCTTTTATTGATATCAAACAGGTTGTGTCTGAGGACTTAGATGGCCAATGAGTAAACACGACTTAAACTTTATCGAAAATACTTTGAATCAAACGCCAAAGATGCCGATAAAGTATTCTTGATCTCGGAACCGTCAAGTGCCTTTTAATCGATAAGTCTTCAAGGCTTTGGTACTTGATCACTTCATACGGCCCTTCCCAATTCGGCATTAGCTTTCCAGATTCTCGAGGTGTAGAAGCTTGGCTTCTCCGAGAACGTAAGTCTCCTACTTGAATCCACGAAGTTTGACACCCTTGTTATAATGTTTGGCCACCCTTCGTTGATAAGCGAACCAATTTGATTAAAGCTTCCTCTCGATTTCGTCTAAGAGGTCCAAGTTAGCCTTCAGGTCCTTTATCGTTGTAGATTTCTTTGAATTGACTCACACGAAGACTTGGAGATCCGATCTCGATGGGACTAAGGCATCGCATACCATAGCCAACCCAAGGGGCGAATCCTCAGTAGTAGTCCTCGGCGTGGTTCAGTATGCCCACAAGACGCTTCAAAGAATTCTTCCGCCATCTTCCTTAGCTTCATCCAATCTACGCTTTATTCCATTCGCCAGTCATCTGTTGGTCACCTCAACTCATTTATTCGATTGTGGATGAGCCATGTAAGTCTTCTTGTCTTTGAATCCCAAATCGTTCAAAATTCTTCAAATTTTGAACCACGAACCTGGCGTCCATCGTCTCGATATCAATACCTTAGGGATCCCGGCGAAACACCACAGAGACTCCTTTATAAACTTTAAGCACTCTGCTCATTATCGATCAAGCGGTTTCGCCTCTACCCACTTAGTCATATAATCAATAAGAAACTATGACGAAGCTAACTCGACCTTTAGCTTTAGGTAACGGCCCCGATATATCTACCCCAGACGGTGAAGGGTATAGGAGATAGAATCGAGTATAACTCTCCGGTGGTGATATGGGACCGGACTATCGAGTTTGGCATTTTTCACATTTCTCGACGTATTTCTGTAGCTTCTTTGAAAATTGTTTACCAATAGTAACCTTGTCAATACTTTATGTGCCAAAGACTTGGCACCCATATGATCACCGCATAAATCCTTTCATGAACTTCCCAAGAAAGCATACTACCGGCTTCAGACGGAACCAAACATTTCAATAATGGTGAGGAAAATGCCAATCGATAAAGATCCCCATCGATAAAGATGAAATTAGTACTCTTGATTGATCTTCTTCACAAAGATTCGATCCGAAGGAAGGACGCCATCCGCCAAATACTCGATGTAGGGTCATCCAATGGTTTGTTCGCTCGATGCACATCATCGTTTCATCGTTGAACACTTCCGTCTGCCAAAATTTCCAAATACACCGATCCATGAAAGACATCTCGCATCAGTAGTGGCCAATTTCGACAAAGCATCGTGATAGAATTGTCGTTCGCGCTCTATACCCGAAACTCGTGATGAAGCAAAAAAATTGAAGTTGGTTTCTTAACTCCGCCGGATATTTGATCATTCGGGTTCCCAAAAGCTTCATAATCTCCGATATTTGTTTTAACGACCAACCGAGAATCACTATATAAATAATTAACTGTTGGACTTGAGACTCTTCGCTAATCGGACACCGCTAACACCGCTTCAGACTCAAATTTCATTATTCGTTGCTTTAAACCCGAATGACGGCTCTTCTTGAACCTTAAATCCTCCGGACTTATTAGAATAATTCTCGCCCACTAATGATCATCGTAGAGGATCCATCTGCATACAACGCCCACGCCTTCCGACCTATTTGAATAACGGCCATCGCTTTCGATCGAAGATTGACTTCCAGTAACCGTATCAGATTCGCGGTGAAAGAACATTCTACCATAAAGTCGGCTAAGGCTTGGCCTTTAATGGCGATTCGGGATGATATTCGATAAAAATCGGGACAACTCCATAGTCCACGCCGCTTTAATCTACCCGAGACCTCCTGGCTTGCCCATCACTTTCTTCAACGGTTGATCCGTGTAGGCGACCAGAGTCGACCTTCAAAAATCTCGCCAAGCTTTCTGCGGCAATTATTAAAGCAAAGGCAATTTCTCAATGTTAGGATACCGGTTTGAGATCTCGTGGGACGTGGTCGACGTAATAGGCCAGGATCTTTGCTTCCCACCGATCTCCCGAATCAAAATCGCTCCAATCGCTTGAGGCGGCCGCGAGGTACAAATATAAAGTCTCACTGGGACAAAGCCGACCAATAAAGGTAGAAAGATGACACGCGTCTTTATACTTTGGAAAGCATCTTCACACTTGAAGTCCATTGGAATGTCTTCGCATTCTTCGTCCCTTCAATGTATCAAAGAAAGGAAGACATCTTTTCTGCAGATTGGCGACGAACCTCCTTAAAGCCATGATCCTACGGTTAGATTTGAGAACGTCTTTGAACGACCGAGAGAGTCTTCTATGTCGAGGACGGCTGGATCTTCTCCGGATTGGCTTCGATGCCTTTCGATCGATCAGATAACCTGAGAATTTTCCAAAGACCAAGGCCGAAAGTACATTTGGTCGGGTTGAGTCGCGATTGTTGATGACGAATAGTTTGAAAACATTCCTCTAGATCGTCAAATGTTTACGAATTTGCATACTCTTCACGATCGTATCATCTACATAAACCTCCATGTTCCTTCCCAAATTGCCTATCAATATAAAGTTCATCATCCTCCGATAGGTAGCTCCAAAGATTAATGAGGCCAAAAGTCATTTTTTTTACGCATACACGAGCGGTGTGTAATGAATCTTGCTTTTGGAATGTCTTCTTTGCACATGGATATTTGATGATAACTCGAAAAAGCATCCATAAAGCTTAATAATGCATACCCAAGTGGCATCGATGAAATTTGATCGATATGGGCAGAGGATAAAGTCCTTCTGACGAGGGCTTTGTTGAAGGTCGGTGTAGTCGATGCAAACCCGCCACTTTCCATTATGCTTCGCACCAATACTACATTTGCTATCCACTCCGGGTAATCAATCTCGTAGATGAAGTCGTGACCGACAATTTTGCAACCTCTTCATCGATGATCTTTTGACGCTCGAGCAAATATCCGCCTCTTCTCGATTTAATGGCTTTTTTGAAGGATCTATCTCCGTTTATGCTCAAAGAACCTTCCCGCTGACTCTGGGCATATCTTGTGGTTCCTATGCAAAAAATATCGACATAAGATCGTAAAAGTTCCATAAGATTCGTCTCAAGAGGTTCGTAAGCCCAACCAATCTTTTATCTTGTCCGGCTTTCAGATGACCAACTCAATTTCTCCGCTCCCCAATGGGGATTACCAACCTGTTCGAAGCGCGCTCTCGGTGAAGGGTTCGATTTCAATTGTCATCGTCTTTCTTTGTTTACTAACCCCATTCCGGATGAAATGGCGTAATTCGATAACATCTCCGGGCAGATCCAAGTCACCCATCACCTCTCCTACTCCGTGTCTTTGTGGGAACTTGATTTTGAAATGTGGGATGGAGATTCTGACTGAGAGTCAGCCAACGTAGGTCTTCCCAAAATGGCGTTGTAAATAGAATCCACATGCACAACATATAAAATTTACAAGTTATCTCCACTTACGTGGGGGCCGTGCCGAAGATGACGAGGGGAGTTCAATAGGTTTACTTTTTTGGACCGATTCTTCAAGAAACCATATAGAGGAGCCTCTGTCCGACCTCCATTTTGTGCTCATCGAGACGCATTCTTCGATAAGCATGGGCATAAAGAATGTCCATAGAAGATCCGTTGTCTATCATCATCGTTTCACATCCATCTGAGCCCACTTGTCTTTGTGATCACCAATGCTCCTTCATGCGTTCAATGGGCTCAAGGATAATCCGTGATCCAGTAAATGAAATAACAGTTCTCGGAAAGGCCTGTCAACCTTCAGAGTAGCATTGGTTATCGACATAATCAATCAAGATAAGACCTCTCTTCTTCCCTACTAATTTCCCAACAGATCCACCCGGTTATTACATCAACAACTTCGCTTGGCGGTGGTGGAGCATTTCAAACAGTGGTACTTGAGGCGCTTATTTGAGCAGACGATTGATAACTGTTGATTTTGACGGTCTTTCGATACATATTGAATCAAGAAGCCACTTTTAATCTTGTTTTCCAAAAATCCTTTAAATTACAACATTCATTTTAATACGACCAAAGTGACTTGATGATAACCACAATATTCATGAGGTTGCCATGTGTCCGTTTTTGTAATTATCACGAGGTGGTTCAAAGAAAGGGTGGTTTCGGATCGATCTAAAATTATCGACTCTCTCGTATTCAATCGGGTATAAACCTTATTAACCTTCGGGGTAGGAACAGGTGCACGACTGCTGCCTTGTCGCCACGAGTTATTATACTTCTTCGAACTACCTTCTGCCCTTTGGTTATATCCTCCCCCTTTTCTCTGATCAACATCGGTCTTGGGAACCTCTACCTCCTTTGATTGGCTCAAAGAAGGATTTTTCAGACTATTCATAGCCTCTTCCACAACAATATAGCCTTACCTTGTCAAAGGCTTCTCACAGCTCTTCGGATGGTGAAACATCAATTTCTTTACCAATTTTTCCGATTTAACCAGATCCAGCCCATTCTGGAATAATCCAACAGCTTGGAGATCATTAAGATCGGACACCGTCCGACCGCTTCCTAAACCTCTTTACATATTGGCCTAAAGATTCATTGGTGAGCCGCCGGACTTGTCTTTAAAGAACCCAGTAGCTTCCCCTTCTTCGGTTGCTTCAAAACGAAAGCATGGAACTTATCACAAAGTTCATCCACGAGAGATAGAATCCGATGGTAAAGTCCCCATCCACCGTCCAGCGTCTTTTCTCAAAGTAGTGACAAAAGTGTGACACGAAAGATCGGTAGAAAGTCATAAGAATCCATCACCGATTAAACGCCTCGACTATGGTCATAAGGATCTCCGACCCATCATAGCTTCCATGCGAGGTAACTTTTGGTAAAGATCCGCTTTCTCCTTGAGAATATCGAGGGAAAAAGGGATGCCTTCTTACCGTAAATATCTTTTCTGTTGGACCTCGACCCAATTGTTTTCGAAGTTCTTTCAACTCTCTAACGTAAAATCAACACCTTCGGGTTGTGATGAGATCTCCTTTTCATGGGGCGACACTAGGTTTTGGAATGGATCGACCCTTCCCCGCCGATCTTACCGCTTTCGGGACTTTTGATTTACTAGGTAAAATTTCATCCTCATGATGAGAAACGATTGTGACGGTATTCTCTTCTTCGTTTTTTCGGCATAATTTCTCTCGACACGCTGCTTTTCGCCTTTCATCATCACGATGAATTGATCTAACAACTGTTGTCGATTTCTTCGAGGTCAAGGCGTTCGCTCCTCGATCTCCTCCCATTGTGAGAATGATCCACGGACACACGATAGAATGTTCCGGCCTTACCCTTCCGACGGGATACCTCCTATATCTTACTTCATCTTCGGAGTGAAAATGGCTAGATGCTTCGCTCTCAACTCATTCACCAAGCATCCTGCTCATTTATATCTTCCCTTTGTCTTACAGAACCTCCAAAGCCTTATCCGCCGTCGCCATCCTGCTAACTTGGTAGCTTGGTCCTCTTGACCACTTTACGATGAAGTCCGGTGGTGAACCGCCTACCCGTCTTAGGATTGGGATCACGCCCCTTATCAGTGTTGAAAACTAATCTTCGTCTGCTCCACCATGGATCTTCTGGACGAAGTTCTTCAATTGTTCTTAAGTCGTGCTCTCACGAAGCACTTTTAGAAGGACCCAACCGATCCTTTCTTTGAGATACGAGGCAATGATGAACTAATGACCATCGCTCGCCTCTTCCGTGTTCCATCTCTACTCCTCATCATCTTTGAAACAAATTTAAACAATTGTGATTGAAAAAGAGCCTTCTTCTAGCGCACCAATGTTAACGCCAAGATCTTTTCGTCACGCCCCAATCACCTAAAACGTCCCGATCACGCAGAACGTAAACACAATGAACACTACAAGCTCGACGCATGGCTCCGCTTTGGGGATAGCTCAAAGCGTGAGAATCAAGATGTGAATTCACAAGGTTTATCGAAAACGGAATTTATATCGCTTAGTGTATTGATATCAAGAGATAATAATAATTCTACGTGAATATCCGATTATAATTGAAGAAGTGTATGAGTACATACCTCTTGGTGGAGACTTCCTCGCCAAGTTATACCCTCCTTGCCTGAATTACCGTGCCACCCACTACTACCTGACACATTCCCCTTTACCCGATGGGTTCTGCCGGCTGCATGTAGTTTGTTCAACGCTTTTGATCACTGCTTCTCCACGTAATCGATTACAATCCCATCCACATTAATGCATGGCAGTTCTTTAGTCAACCGACATGCTTTTTTATCATTCTGGTCAAAGATTGTAGATATTTAAAATGTCTAAATGATTGATCCATCAATTCGATCCTTGGCCTCATAAGTTTTGAAATGAAAATGATATGATGACGGGCTTAATGATTTTAATAATTCAATAATAAAGGCCGATAGAAAAAAAAATAAGCGTTCAATACACTCCTACCCAAATAGATAAAATATCACTAATCCAACAATTATATATACTGGCCGGGCTGGAGTACGTACGTACTAGGTAATGTCGCGCAGAAAAGAGATGCACATGATCACAAAAGACAATTGAAGGTGTGTGTGTTTGTGAGCGCTAATTAAACCGGCGGATTTCAAATTTACTAGTATGTGATATATGTATGTATGTATTACTCTACTACGTTTAGTAGTTAGTGAAGAATCGAGACTAAGTTGGAACATGGTAATACATCGACAGTAGTTGTTGTCTCCGTCTTGAAGATATTGCAAATCACCGACAATTGATATTGTTTTCTGGTCCACACTCTCAAGTGTAGGAGGAGCAGGATATGCGATTTTTTCATACAAATCCACCACCCACATCTTTCTTGGATTTCTTTATCATGTTAGTGACTTGTGTTCTTGCACAGAAAAAGATAGTCCAAAAGATATAATATGATCTCCTAAACTCTCAGTTTCTCTAAAACAATACTAGATATTAGAATTATTTTAAAACCATTATAAGTCATATTGAACAAGCTTTTAAATATAATTACTCATAAAAATTGTCATTTGTAGCAGTAATAAATAAAGAAAAGATGTGGAAAAAAAAATACTTAGTAAAATGAATGGAAGGCGGGCATGCAAAGTAAGGTGAAGGCCGGCAGCGCATAATAGAATAAACGTCACTCACAAGCGCTTGTGTTTCGAAACTGCCGCGTGCCACGTAAGACCAGACTCTCGCATTAATCAATCTCTTTTCGCAACTCGGCGGTGCCTCTTTCTTTGCCCCCTCAGTCAAACCCCTCCCACCCACTTCCGCTGCTTTTTCTCTCTCCTCCCTATAAATAGATAAATAAAATCCTCACAACTCTCCCATTCTTCTCACTCCATCTTCTTCATTCCCTCAGAAGTTACGCTAGATCTGTTACTCTCTATATATTATCTGATACATACATAAACAAGAATGGCCATCAAGGATAAGTCTAAGGTGGCGAAGGCCGTTGACGGCAAGCCTAACGTTGCTAACGGCGTACATTTCAGAGGAGTGAGAAAGAGGCCGTGGGGCCGTTTCGCAGCCGAAATCCGAGATCCAAGTAAGAAGAGCCGCGTCTGGCTGGGCACCTTTGACACGGCCGAGGAGGCGGCTCGTGCTTACGACGCCGCAGCCAGGGAATTCCGAGGACAGAAGGCTAAGACCAACTTCCCTCTGCCATCGGACTACGTTAGTCCCATCGCCATTAACGCTCATAGCACGAGCCATAGCAGCACCGTGGAGTCTTCTAGCCATGGGGACGTGGTGTCACACGCGCCCCTACAGCTTGATCCCACCAGCCGCCTGGGCGGTGTTGCTGAGGCAGGGTTTTTAGGCGTGTATCATCGGCTTCACCGACAGCAGCCGTCGGTGGCGGTGATGCCCAACTCGTACTTGGATCCCTTGATGTTCTATGAGATTCTTCTGCGGTCGGGTATGGTGGGTGCGGTACACCCTTATCCGGTTGGTTTGGTTCCTACCGGGTTGAACGGCGGGGTGCAGAGTGATTCGGATTCATCATCAGTTGTGGATGGTAACCAACAAAATGACGCAACAAAAATAGTTTTGAATCTTGATCTTAACCTAGCTCCACCCATGGAAGCATCTGTATAGAGAGCGCGAGTGGATTCGTGGTGTAAATATGCTTGCTAGCTAGCTATCTAAGATTTAAGAACCCATACATGTTCTTATTTTTTGCAACTGATAAGGAAATAAATCATTTGTAGTTTCCCTGGGTTGTTTTCATCTCTTAAACAATCTATCTTAATATAATTTTTTTTTTGGCCTAATATAATTATTACGCTAATTTAGAAAATTAAATCAATATTAAAAACTTAAAATATCACCAACATTTTAATTAAAAAGTAATTTTGTGATGTTTGAATCATCTTTTCTAACGTTAATTTGAGAATTATACGTAGCATTTTATAATTAAAACTTTATGAAAAATAGCAATAAATTAAATTTGGTTACACTTCATGTTGGAAGCTTACTTGTGACTCATAACACAGAAGCCACTAGAAAAGGTGCCGCCAGACGTAGTGAATAAGGGTTTCAACTATGGTGGCTCGGTGCTGTGTTGGGTGAAGACTTAGAGTGACTTGCATGGTGGCAAATCATCAGTGATGTTACTAGGAGGAGTGAAAAAACGGATAAAAGCAAATTACTGAACACAATAGAATTTTTTAACAAGAATTATTTGGTTTTTTTTTTTTTTAATTTCGGTTATATCCGATTTAATATCCACTTTTCGGGTTCGGGTTTGATTTTTAAAATTTTGTTATTCGGTTAACCGAATAACCGAATAAGAAATTAAAAAAAAAGTCTTGAAAATTTAAAACACTTGCACAGTCTTAAAGACTCAATTTCGCACATCTCAGGTCACTCTCTCTCTAGTCTCCTCACCTCTCACGTCTCTATCTCTCTCATCTCTAACAGACTCTCTCACCTCTCTAAATAGAGTGTCAAATTCTCAGATCTAAACAGTCTCTCTCACCTTCCGGCTCCCAGGCTCTCACGTCTCTATCTCTCAGACTCTCATACTCTTTCAATGTCAGATCTATCATCTCTCTCACCTCTTTCTCTCTCACGAGATCATTTCTGTTCGAGGTCACGCTTTATCTTTCTTATGCAAGGAGAAAAACAAAAGTAGAAAACAAAACCAACAGATTTAATTGGGTTTGCTATTTTTGATTTTAAGTTCGCCGGAATACAATAAAGTTGCCGGAATCTGAGTCTATGTTGGGTTCATGGTTCATGCTCTACTCATTTGGGTTTCGCTATTTTTGATTTTAAGTTCGAATTGGGCAGATTTAATTGATTTTTATTCAGCTGATTTGGTATTTTGCTTTTTATTAGTTTTAATTTTGGCTTGTTCGGTTATTATCCGAATTACCGAATTTTCAATTCGGTAATTCGGTATTCGGTAATTCGGTTATTTTCAAAATTCGGTTAGTTGTTCGGATATTGAAATTGTGATTATTTTGATATTCGGTTATAATAGAATAACTATTCAATTCGATTATAACCGAATGATCGACCCTAGATATGTTCTTGCTTGTAATGCTGGGGCACGTCATGTATTGTCTTTGTGATTAGTGCGAATGCATGTACCGATCGTGAGACGAGACTTTTTGAATTGTTTTTCGAAAGGTCATTATGGTTAATTGATCATAATATGAAGTAGGGTTGGAATAGAATTAATAGGTATAAATACTATCTATTGTAAAGTCCTATATAACTAAGGAATCATCAATAAACAACAAACCGCCTGTGGAGTACCTAAATTAGAAAACCACATAAATGTCTTGTGTTATTCTTAATTCTATATCATTTATGTGCGTGTGTGTGATCCTATACTCTAACACTTCAGAATATATATGAACAAAATTCCATGATTCTAACCTAACTTGCACATTCTGCAAAAGTTTGGGATCAATTTCTATTTTATTTTACTATGTAACGACACGCATTGAAATTGACCTCTTAATAAAGGATGAGTACAGCCACCAAGGTAATTTTCTCATTAATGATGCGTTTGGATTGAAAAAATAAAATAGAAATAGAAATGATTCATTTTATTTTAGTTAGAATTATGACGCCCCCAAAATAGGTATACATCACCTATTCTGAGTCGCCAAATACATGGTACAGAATACAAATACAATCTTTAATATACAACAAGAGAGTTATGAGTTTTAATACAAATATTGTCTTCTAGACAATATTCACTCTCAGAAAAAGTCCTCAATACATTTATTATTACACTATTTAACAGAATAGTGAGGACTACTAGCTAACACTATCATCCAGAACATCACTCCAGCTTCTGAGACTCGTCGGCTACATTCTCATTTCCGGAAGAGAACGGTGAAAGAAAGGGTGAGCTCAACTAGCCCAAGAAGAAATATTATGACTAAGATAATGCGAGAATAAATTATCATTAGTCTTCAACAATGTTAAAGCGATAAAATCTGATAGACATCAAGTTTAGCTGCAGCTGAACACTAATCCATTAAAAGAGTCAGTAGAGATTAAAATCTACTATCTTTTATGATTTAAAAGGTTTTCATCACTTTTATCATTTGGGACTCGACAATAAAATAATCCACATCATCCCCTTGCACTCTGGCCGAGGATATTCATTAGTATCACAACCCAATTTATCCATACACTACTGCCGAGGATATTTGTGTATTCATTAATGGTCATGATCATGCCGATAAGCGTCCATCAATGCACTCACGGGCCAATGAGGACTTTTACCACATCATTTGTAACATTACGATTAAGCCATGATTACAAGAATAATCCACGGTCATAATCATACAAGTCCATCTACGCACTCTGGCCACGAGATGACTTTCAACAAAATATAAATATGAGGATGATGACAATGATATAAGAAATCAATAAAACAAGTTCAAGAATTAATTTATTCGAGAACTAATAACGTCCAAATTGTCGACATGATACTTCTTTGTAGAGTAAAATTCAAGAATGCTCAAAAGAATATTTTCATGAAAAGATATCTTGGATGAAGCGCAAATATCAAGTATATTCTACTAATTTCATGGAGTATAAAAGTCAAAACTTTAACTTATTTGAGTATAATAAAGAATGGAATAACAAATGAAATCACCATGCATGCAGTACTTGGCATGGACATATTATTCAACGAGAATAATAAATAATCTAAACGTGTCAGCGTAATGTCGACTTTAGGCATGATATTCCAATGAATAATAAATAATGAAATAACAATAAAAATCACCATACATGCGGTACTTGTAGGCAGAGTTATTCTAACGAATAATAAATAACGAGAACCGGTCCGGCGTAAAACGCATGCAGGGCGGGATATTCCAACGAATAATAAAAGATGGAACTGGTCCGGCGTAAACGCATTGACGGGATATTCCAATGAGAATAATAAAGAATGAAATAATAACGAGAATTTCACCATGTATATAGTACCATATATCTGAGTTATTCCAAGTGAGAATAATAAATAATGGAATAATAGAAGAATTTCACCAAGTATATAGGGTATCCAGCATATCTGAGTTATTCCAATGAGAATAATAAAGAATGGAATAACAAAAGTTCTCTTCATGAATATGAAAAAATAATACCCTTACCTTATAAAGAAGAGTACTCTAAGCGGTAGAGGCGGGGATATACTGAAAAAACTTGCACTACTATTTCAAAGCTTTCTTAAACGCTAAAGAAATACGCTCAAGATAGAAGAATAATTCTCTCAGCGGTTTCTTTCTCTACAGAGTTTCAATTGAATTAAGTAAGAAATAATGAAGGAATGAGCTTATTTATAGAAGAATGGAATTTGAATAAGAACTAATCCATGAGCAGTCAGGATCGATTTACTTTAAATGGATAGTCCAGATTAGTTTACAATAAAATATAATATATTCTATTTATAATCTAATAAAACGAATAACTTTTAAAAAAGATTTTACTCTGCAAATACTATGCAGCATACACTATCGTAATAAAATATAATATATTCTAATTATTATGCAATAAAACGAATAACTTTATAAAAGTATTACATTTTATATAAAAATATTTTACTATTAGCCTAATAAAATGAATAACTTTATAAAAGTATTACATTTTATATAAAAACTTTTTCGCATTTTATTACATTAATAATACTAATAAAACAAAAACTTTATCATCATCATTATTATTCACACTATTAATCGTCCGAATGAAGTCGTTCCTTGGGCTTTTCAATAAGGATTTCTCCATATCGGCGCCTTGATTAGGTGACCAAACCTCTCCTTGGCGAGAACTTACAGACATCGTTAATAATGCAAATAATAATATTAATAACTCTCATCTATCTCAATTATTGATTTAATAATATATAAAATATCGACAATAATTGAATAAAAGCTGAATGACTTCTCACGTAAAGCATCAATAATTAATATCGTATTCTTATGCAACCACGCGTATTCTTGTACTTTTTAATAATCGAGTGTTTCAACGATTAACGGTAAAACTTTCGTAGTTATTTTCATAAAAAAAATATTTTTGTCGTTTTTCTCAATCGACAATAATTAAATTGTAGGGTCTACCGATTGATTGTTAGTTATACGAATATTCCCAGACCAATTGAATATTATAAACAACTTGCGTACTTTGTAAAATTTCTAAATATTATCCACAACTATAACATTATATCAAATTCATTCCATAATATTTAAAATGATAATTATAGAAAATTCATCTTTATTCATAAAAGTTTGGGTCTTACAAGAATATTATTCTATGCTCTTCTTCTCCCAAGATTCTCATGGCTCAATGATAAAAAAAATTACTCATAAGATTTTAGACATGAAATATTTGGCAAAAATATTAAATTTCAGTCGAAAATAACAGCAAAAAAAAATAATGGTTCAATCCATTCTAATTGCAGTCAAACACAATTTTTTTTTCATTCTATAAGAATGATACATTCCATTCCCACTTTTATTACTACAATCCAAACGTAGCATTATAAATTAAATTGTTGATATTGTTAAAATAAAAATATTAAAATTAACAAATATATAGTAATTATATTATTATAATTATTTTAATAATATTTATATTATATATTTTAAAAGACATTTATTATTCTAACACGAATATTTTTACTCAAGTAATATTATACCGCCAAAAATATTATCCATCTTATTAGTATATCAATTTTTATTATTAATTATATAGATAAATATGACCCATAGCTCTTTTAAAGTTATATCTATGTATATATATTGGACTACTCTTATATATAATATAACAAAAAACGTAGCATAACTCAAATAAATAAATTGTACTGCTAAAGTTTCAAAAAATAAAAATTATATACGAGTACTAGTACTAATTTTAACAACAATGCTAGTAGCCTATTTACATACCTACGTGAACACAGTTCAGGCGGCAAAATATCGTGTTGACTGGGTATAGATAAAAGACACGTCACCGTCCAACAAATTAAAATAATGGATGGTGAAGTGGGGTAAGGTTGGGTGGAGTGGGTACCAGGCAGTTTCTTGGGAAGGAAGGAGAACAGAAGGCGTATGTGTTGGACATAGGGAAGCGACGTATGCGGGACCCATCATTGCCGCTTTTGGTGGGGTCACCAAAAGCCGCATCTCACAACCTACCAGCCATTTCTGAATATATATAAAGCAAATTACTACTTTTTTCTTTTAAACAATGTTTTCAATCCGTTGTCGAACAGAAAAAATTACCGACTATTGATTAAATGGTTATTGAAACTCTAATGTCATAAATATAAAAATAATATATTATTAATAATTAATAAAAAATTTAAAAATCTCATTTTTTATGAATTAAAACATAATAAAATTTTAAATTAAAATAAAATAAAGTTAAATTATAATATTACTAAAAGTAGTTAATTTTAATATTATTATTAATTAAATTTCCGCCAAATTGTTGAGTTACCTGAATGAGTCTATTGTGATAAATTTATATCAAATTATAATTTTAAAGTTTATCAATACATAAGATTGATAGAAATTATAGAAATGTCTCATTTATTACTCATTTTTTTTTAAATAATTATGACTAATACTTATTTACTAACAATTAAAAAATTAACTTAAACATTCGTAATTATGGTACCCAAATTAAAATTTAAACTAATTTTGCTCCCTGCTTAGTATTTTTTTTTTCATACGGCAATGGTTTTTCACCTCCTCTTTTTTACTTAACAAATATGAAACTCCTAAATTAATAATTATACGAGAGTGGTTAGCATGAAGTTAATTTTGGTCAATATAATATCAATATGCAGGTCGAGAGGTGGTATCTCTCCGTGTGTGTTAGGACTGTATTGATCAATTTATCATAAAATTAACTTCATGATGAGTTTGTTACATATACAATTAAAGTAAAATAAGTAATGTCTGCATGCTTTGTATTGCACAGGTACAATGATTCCATCCGAGCGATACTCGGTGGTAGTATATAATAATTGTTATATAATAATTGTTGGGTCATGATATTTTCACATTAGACCGAATGGATTGGGCCCACTTATTTAATTAGTCCACTGAGTCTCCATCATTGGGTTCTAATAATATTGGGCCTAGTCATCATCTTATCCTTATTAAGTTCTTCTGGTATCGGATTGGGCCAGTGGGTTGACCTATTAGATATTTTAATATCTCTTTCTTTGACTGGTAATGATGAAAAAACATGATGGTTGACCGTTAGACCAATCATGCATTAATGTGGATGGGATTATAAGTTTTACGGCCAACATAAATAGTAGAGAAGAAAGATGACAACACAAATGCGATCAGAAAGCAATCGAGGAGTGGGACCGTGGTCGACAAGAGTGGGTGGTACGGTTGCTAAGCAAAAGAAAGTATAACCTAAAGCAAGAAAGTCTTCAAGAAAAAGGTGCGCATAAACACATTCCAACCGATAATTTTATCTCTCAATACACTAGAGATTATTATCCTCCATTGTTAACCTTGTGAACAAATCTCGACTCACGCTGAAGTTATCCCAAACTGGTCGAAGCCGTCAAGCTTTTGGTGTTTATCGTGTTTACTGTGCAAGATCAGGGCGTCTTACGTGATTGGGACGTGGCAGGAGATTTTGGCATTAACATTGGCGCTAGAAGGAGGGGCGAGTTCTAGTGTCATTGAGTTTTCAATCACATTCATTTTACCTACTTCGGAAAATGGTGAGGAGTAGAGATAGTACGCCAGAGGGGCAAGCGGTGGCTGCGAGCTCATCGTTGCCTCGTGTTTCAGTAAAGGATCGTCTAGGTCCTTCCAAAAGTGCTCATGAGAGTACGGCCTCCAAACACGAATCGGGGGGTCCTCGTCCAAGACTTCGTGGTGGAGCAGACGGAGGTCGGGTTCTTTGTCTGGATAAAGAACGTGATCATGGTCGAAGGCGGACGGAAGGTTCACCAGGCAGGACTCATCATCGAAGTGGTCGGGAGGATAGAGTACGCCAAGTTGGCAAGGATGGCGGGACGAAGCAGACGAAGGCTTTAGAAGTTCTTCTAAGCAAAGAAGAAGATATAATGAGCAGATGCTTCGGGTAGCTAAGTTGAAGGACGAGGCGTCCAGTCATGTTCGGTCTGAAAGACGAAGTAGGTATAAGGAGATGCAACGGCGAGAAGGGAAAGAGCCGGAGCATTCTATACATATGTCTCGGGATCGTTCTCACGATCGAAGGAGATTGAAGAGCAGAACTCCTGTAGCTTCTAAGAAGGCACTTATTGTCGTTGGTTCTCAGTGTCCAGACGATGACAGACAAATGAGTAGGTCGAGGGAGGTCGTGCCAGAAACTAGAAGGAGAGAACATCAACGTGAATATTCTCATCATGAGGATAGAGTTGCACGTCGGAGTAAATCCAGAAGTCCAACAAAGGCGGTGGGGTCCGATAGAGGAGGCCGATCCACTCAGAAGTAGAAGGTTATTCAGGTGAAAGAAGTCTCCTCTCAGCCAGAAGGCGTGGATTTTCTGGTGAAGGAGTTGAAGGAGCTCAGGAAGCAGTTGACTGAGGTGCAATAGGTGAAGGACACTCCGGGGAAGAATGCGTCTCCTTTTTCCTCGGACATTCTTAAGGAGAAGGCAGACGTCACCAAGAAGTTGCCTCGCATGGAGAGTTACGATGGGTCTGGGGACCCTTATGACCATAGCCAGACGTTCGACCGGGTGATGAATTATTATGATTTTACTGATGCTGCTAAGTGTCATACTTTCGTCACAACGTTAAGGAAGGACGCGAGACAGTAGATGGGGACTTTGCCGGCAGATTCAGTATCTTCATGGACCGAGCTATGTGACAAATTCCATGCTCGTTTTGGGAGCAACCGGAGAAGAGGGAAGCCTACAAGATCGTTGGCTCAGGTCAGACAGTTTACCAATGAGTCCTTAGGTCAGTATGTGAAGAAGTTTAGGAAAGTAGTTGGCCAGGTATCCGACCTCAATGATCTTCAGGCTATGGGGCTATTTCAGAACGGACTAGATCTGGTTAAGTCCGAAAAGTTGGTGAAGAAGTTGATGTTCCACCATCCGAAGAGCTTAGTAGAAGCTTTCGACAAAGCAGAAGGCTATATCGTGGTAGAGGAGGCTATGAATAGCCTGAAACATCCTTCTTCGGACCGGATGAAGGAGGCAGATGTTCCTAAGGCCGAGGGCGATCAGAAGAAGGCGGGAAGGTATAATGATCGGCCATAGGGCATTTTGAAGAAGTACAAGAACTCATGGCGACAGGGAAGTAGTAGTCCACCTGTTCCCACCCCGAAGGTGAATAAGGTTTACACCAAACTGAATACGGATAGGTCGGTGATTTTGGACCAGATTAGAAACCAACCGTTCTACGAACCGCCTCGTGATAACTTTAAGCCAGGACAGGGAAATGCTCGGAAATATTGTGGCTATCATCAAGCTGCAGGTCACGACACTAATGAGTGTTGCAATTTGAAGGACTTTGTGGAGAAGAAGGTTCAGAGCGGTTTGCTAGTTCAATATGTGGCGGGAGGATCGGCAGGATCGTGAGAATGTTGGCCAAATGCATCTTCGAGACGATTCAAACGATTCCACCTGTCCTAAATGCTCCAACACCACCACCAAGGCACGTCGTTGATGTAATAACCGGTGGGATAGCAGGGAAGTTGGTAGGGAAGAAGAGGAGAGGATACTTGGATTCGGTCATGTCCATGGCGGGTGCTCCCCCGAAGATCGATAGACCATTCCTAGGGCCTGTTATATCCTTTACCGATGCAGATTATCCTTCGGAATCCATCGAGCCTCGTGAAGGAGCGTTGGTGATCACTGCACAGGTAGGCTCGGTAGATGTAAAGTGCATGATGATAGACAACGGGTCTTCTGTGGATATTCTGTATGCCCATGCTTATCAGAAGATGCATCTTGATGGGCGAAAGATGGAGGTCGGGACAGAGGCTCCCTATGGCTTCAAAGAACGATCAAATCGAGTCAGAGGCATTATTGAACTACCAGTGGTCTTCGGCACAGCTCCTCAGTAGGTAGAAATAACCTGTAAATTTTATGTTGTGCATGTAGATTCGGCTTACAACGCCATACTGGGACGACCTACACTAACAGCTCTCCAAGCTGTAACTTCTATCCCTCACTTCAAGATCAAGTTACCAACAGCACACGGAGTTGGAGAGGTGGCAGGGGACTTGGATCTGGCCCGGCGCTGTTATCGGAATGCTATTATTTCCTCAGGAGTAGGGGTCAGTAAGCAGAAGCAAACTATGGCAATTGAGATCGAGCCTTTCACTGAAAGCAGTTCGTAGCCATTGGTTGTTCCTGCAGGAGAGACGGAGGAGATCGAGCTGGTCTTAGAAAAGAAAGATAAGACAGTGAAGATAGGTTCGGGTTTGCCGGAACCACTCCGGACAAATCTTATGGAACTTCTTCGCTGTTATGCGGACATTTTTGCATGGGAGCCACAAGACATGCCTGGAATCAGCCGAAAGATTACCGAGCACCGACTAGAAGTGGATCCCTCAAAGAAGCCAGTTCGGAAAAAGGCGAATCTTTGCACCTGAGCGTCATAGGATCATTGATGAGAAGATTGCTGAGCTGATACCTGCTGACTTCATCTTTGAGATCGACTACCCGCAGTGGATGGCTAATGTAGTGTTGGTGCAGAAGCAGAACGGGAAATGACGAGTTTGCATCGACTACACAGACCTGAACAAAGCTTGTCCGAAGGACTTCTATCCTCTGCCCCATATCGATCAGCTCATCGATGCCACTTCGAGGTATGCACTACTAAGCTTTATGGATGCTTTTTCAGGTTATCATCAAATTTCTATGTGCAAGGAGGACATTCCGAAGACATCATTCATTACACACCGTTCGGTGTATGCATACAAGAAGATGACCTTTGGCCTAATAAATGCTGGAGCCACTTACCAGAGAATGATGAACTTCATCTTCGAGAGGCAGCTGGGGAGGAACATGGAAGTGTACATGGACGATATGATTGTGAAGAACATGCATGTTCAGAAGCACTTGGATGATCTGGAGGAATGCTTTCAGATTGTCCGACATCACAAGTTGAGGCTCAATCCGGCAAAATGCACCTTCGGACTCGGTGCAGGAAAGTTCCTGGGTTATCTGGTCAGTCAAAGGGGTATTGAGGCCAATTCGAAAAAGATCCAGGCTATTCTCTACATGAAGACTCCTAAGTCGTTCAAGGACGTTCAACGTCTGACTGGTAGGATTGCTACTTTGAGGAGGTTCATGTCCAAATCTGCAGAAAGATGCTTGCCATTCTTCGATACACTGAAGGGACCGAAGAATGCAAAGACATTCCAGTGGACTTCGGAGTGTGAAGACGCTTTCCGAGGCATAAAGACCTATTTTGCACGACAATTGTTGTAATAAAGTTGTAGTTGTTTTTCGTACCATATATTTGGCGACTCAGAATGGGTTGGATGGAATGGACCAATTTTGGGGTTGTTACAGAAAACAACTACAACTTTATTACAACAATTATCGTGCAAAATACAACAACACATATGCTGTGAGTTTGGATACAAATATATACCAATCAGTAGTACGTCACAATGACACCTTACATAAAGGTATAGTCAAAACTGCTTTTAGAAATTAGAATCTTTGGGAAGTGCTCAAGAAACCTTCGTACATGGGAGGCCATGCTTTTAGGGTATGGTAGATATCATATGGCCACGTAATTATCCTTGGTTGACCTAATAGACCCCTAAAAGAAAAGCGAGAAGATTACTATCATATTCTTCCCAATGGTGAGTCTTCTCTTGACATATCATTATCTCCATTGTCTCTAATTAGGTATTATACTCCAAACAAACACCAAGATTATATAGGTAGTGTTTGTAAATATACTCAGCAAATGGATGAGCACAACCATGTCTTATGATGACACGAGGTTGTATGTCATTAGACATCTTGTATGATAGTGGCAAAACACCCTTCCAAGTTAAATTCACCTCACCTCACATCTATAGACCACCATTCTATTCCTCGCTATCCCCCCGGCTTCAATTGACTACACTTTTATTACTCCGAAAGGAATTGTGAAACAAAAGGGTGAGCACAACTAATTTCAATAAAGAATATTATGACTAAAGATAAATAAATTATCAATAGTCTTCATCAGTAATAAATCAAAGATTTAGAACATATGGTAGATGATAAAACTTTTCAACCATAGTTGCAGCGGAATGAACAATCCATTAGAAGAGTCAAATAGACCATAAAATCTATTATCTTCTCCATGTTAAAGGTCCACCAACAATGTTTTATCCTCGTAACATCAATCAACAATTTCGCCCACAATCATGTATAACTCATAATCATAATTGTAGTTCTAAATTCCTCTTCTTATCCGGGGCGAAGATAATTTCATCAATTGTCTTTACCGAAACATCAAAGATCATGGTTATACCAAATCACAGTTCCTGCTCATAATCATACTAATAAATTCATCTTTGCACCACTACCAAAGATATTCATCAATGATTCATCTTTACACTACAAAGCTAAAGATATTCATCAACAAAAGTCATCTTTGCATTACGAGCCAAAGATATTCATCAATAATTCATCTTTGCACTTACAAAGCTAAAGATATTCAACAACAAGTCATCTTTGCACTCACGAGCCAAAGATATTCATATATCAAAGAAATACATAATCATTTGGAAGTTATATAACAATAATTATAACCCGTGTTGATCAATTCACCTTTGTGACTTAAGCTAAAAATATTCAATTATAAATTCAATGGTCATGATCATACCAAATCAACAATTCAACTTTTGCTTTCTTGGCCAAAGAGAACCTATTGTCACGATCATACCAATAATCTACCCATCTTTACACTCAAGTCAAAGAGAAATATCATCATTAGGGTTATAAGAATGTTATATAAAAATAATATAATCAAAACATGGTTTTAATTTCAAGAGTAAGATTCATAAATCAACGATAATTTGGTGGGAGAAGAAACCATTTTTGTCGTGAATAAGACTCATATTAAATACATAGCATCGTATAGTATCGCATAAGTAACCTCGACACGAAAAGATAAAGTTTCATAATAAAATTCATATCAATATTTATAACACCTTAATCCAAATGTTATAAAATCACTTAATAATATCAAAATCTTAATATTCTTAATATTACAACAATATTTAATAATTTCTAAAACTTATAAACAATTTAATTAAATTGTTTACATTTTACTAATTAAAGCATTTAATCATCATAAAATGCCAAACTCATAAGATTTCATCACCAATAACCAAAACCTCATCAAAAATCTGCATATACCTCATATATGATTCTCAAGCCATAAAATCATATTTTCCAATTTTCTTTCTTCACATAACATATTTAATTCATTTACTCATAACTAGAACATTTTCATGAAAAATACTAAATCAGTTCCAAAAATATTTCTTTTCTGGGATTTAGCATAACATAGTCCCATATTGCACATATATTTTTCTCAAAATTTTAAAAATTCATTTACTATTTTTCATATGGCCAAAACCACCGAATATTTAAACATTTATCATAAATTATACTTTTATCCAAAAAATTCTGAAATTTACACGGTATCTTGATATTATATAGATGTACTCCCAATAAATATTTCATCAATTTTGGAGTTAATCACAAGGAGTTATAAGCGGTTACTTTTAAAATAGTATTTTCTCATAAAATCCATAACTCCTAATCTATACATCCAAAAATCGCCATTTTTGGACACAATCTCCAAAACTCATCAAAATATCATTTCAAATTTTTTCAGAATTTTTGAAGGTTCAGAAAAATTTCAAAACTAAAAAAACATAATAACCCTTAAAATCCCTTACTATCCCTTACCTCAAAAGAGCAGTACTGGAATGTCGGATATAACGCTAAACGAACTTGCACAGTATAGCAACACTCAAGATATCTAAATACTCACAAAAATACGCTCGATAATATAGAGAGAGAAAACTTCAGTTTCTGGTGTGATTTTCAATTATAACCTAAGCACCCTATTTATAGGAAAATGCTTAGAACACCAAAGCAGAAAATTTAATAAAATATTATTATTAATAACCAAAGTCATACGCCTCCTTTGAATTCATATTTCAGCAATTCTCACATGCAAAAGTACACTTATGGGGCCAACTAACATGAGAAACATGTTTTTAGCATTTTTTTGTAATAAAATTAATTCAGACCCAATATTTTGGAACTTCAATAATTCATAATAAATAGCCCTTTTGTCAGAAAATTCGAATCTCGCGAGTTTTTATAGGAAATTCAATTCTCTACAACTTTACAGAAGAAAGTTTTTCCAAATTCCAAACAAAATTGGACAGAAATTCACAAATCAAGGCGATTTTACAATTTATAATCAAATTTCAAATCAAGAAATGGGGTCCACCGACACACAAAACATGTGTTAATCATTTAATGCCACAAAATACTCTTCCTCCTCCTCATATACTCACATATCGCACATTCATTATAAAAATATCTCAGATTAATATATGTTTAAAATAATATATTTAAATGAATTATTTTATCGAAAAAGATAAAATATTAATTTTCAACAATTGTCACATTAAAAATTTTCTCCATCAATATCTACATAAAATCAATATTTTCCTCATCATATAAATCAATAATTAATTATTCATAAATAATATTACAGAATCACAAAGATTGGCAACCGTGTAGTTCACAGAAAGAGGGGCTTTCCAATAAGGATCTCTCACTCTTGGTAGCAATTAAATTAGGTGACCAAACCTCTCCTTAGACGTAACTTTCTAGACATTGCCAATAATGTTATCTAATAATATTATTAGGATAATATGAATTATTGCTCCGATAATGGAAAATCTTGTGTAATGATAATTTATTGAAACAACAATAATATAAAATATCAATGCAAAGAATTATTGAATCAATAAAATAAAATCTTTGAATAAAGTAATTACTTTGTAACAATTATTGAGTAGTGCCATTTTACGTAAGAATCAATAATTGGTGCAATACCAAGTATCTTCTTGTGTTTTAACCACCTAGTATTTTAACAAGATAATACTGTGAACAATCGCTAGTAGTTATTTTTAAACAACTTATATTTGTCGTTTTCTTCATCCAATCGCTTTCAGTTATGGGGCCCACAAAAGACTGCGCCATCGTACGAATATTCCCCGATAGGAAGAATCTTCCACGACCAAACGAATATTCTCCGACAACAATGAATATTTTATAACCACTTGCTTATTTTGAAAAATTTGCATATTTCACCCATAACTTCAAACTTTTATCAATTTAACCATTTACTAAATAATAATTATAAGAAAAATTGAATACTTTTATTTCATAAAATCCAGGGTCTTACATGGTCGTTCCCTCTCCTTGGAACCGATTCTTTTCTGACCGTCGCCTTCACATGGTCATTGTTAAATCTCCTCTTTTTAAAATCTCCTCTCACACTCGCTTCTTCTATTTTCATGGCTATGATTACCACTAGAGTGGTTACCATTTTTGTCCGTCTTTTTCTTTCTCCGTTAGTTATCGTTGTTTTGTTGATCGCCATATCTCGGTATTATCCGGTTGTGGTCCATGAGTTAACTGTACTCGTTATCTCGCTTCTAATAATTGAGCCCTGTTTATAACATCCGAGTAGAGAAAAATTTATGAGAAATGAGATCTTGGCGTATGTCGGGTTTCAAACCTCTAAGAAACATCGCGTCATAACGTTCCTCATTCTCTACCAAATGAGGTGCAAACACGGATAACTCTGCAAACTTTGCCTCGTCTTTGGGACACCGCCATGTTATTCTCGCTCGGTCTAATAAACTCCACTTCCTTCATATATTGAATACTTTCGGAAAGTATTTGTCATTAAATAATTCTGAAATGTCTCTCGATGAGTTTGCTTCGCCACGAAAAACATAAGGTGGCGAATGGAACCTTCGTTCCTCCGATTCATCCCAAGACATCGAATATCTTGGTAATTTGCTTGACCCATGTTTCCGCCGCATGATCGGATCGGGTTTTCCTTAAATTTTGGTGGTCCCAATCGTGACGCGCCCCAAAATTAGGTATCGCCACCCACCTTGGGTCGCCACTTACATGGTACATAAATTCAAATACAACTTCTTAACATAATCGCTGTAGTATAATACGACATAAAGCGTGAGTTTGAATACAAATATTGTCTACTAGATATTATACAAACTCAAAAGGAGTTCTCATTACAACTATTATCACACTATTTCATAGAATAGTGAGGACTACTAATGCTATCCGGACCATTACTCCGCTCCCCGACTCATCCCGGCTATGTTCTCATTTTCAAGAGAAACGGTGAAAGAAAGGGTGAGCTCAACTAGCCCAAGAAGAAATATTATGACTAAGATAATGCGAGAATAAATTATCATTAGCCTTCAACAGATGTTAAACCGATAAAATACAATAGATAAACCGGTTTAATCAGAATTTGAATATGCAATCCATTAAAAGAGTCAAGTAGAAAATAAAGTCTACTATCTTTTAGGTTTTAAAAGGTTTTCATCAATTTTTATCACTAAGACTCGGTTTAATGAATAAACCACAATATCTAATCATCCCTCGTACTACGGCCAAGGATTTTCATCAAATTATCAATGGTCGTGACTATATATACCGAATCACCCCCGGTCATAATCATACCAAAACTATCCATCATTTGCATTACAGAAGTGCCATCGAGGACTTTTGTCACATCATTTATATCAAGCCATGATTATACCGAATGATCCTCGGTCATAATCATACTAAGTTCATCTATGCACGTAAGCCAAAGATAACATAATATAACATGAGGATGATGACAATGACATAATAATTCAATAAAACAAGTTCAAGAATTATTTAATCCAGAATTATTAACATCCAAATTGTCAACACGACACTTGTTTTATAGAATAAAATTCAAGAATAATCGGAAGAATATTTCCATGAAAAGATCTTTGGATGAAACGCAAATATCAAAGATATTCTACTAATTTCATGGAGTATAGAAGTCAAAGTTTTAACCAACTGGGTATAATAAAGAATGGAACAACAAAAGAAATCACCATGCATGTGGGTATCAGACAGACAAAAGTTATTCCAATGTAATAATAATAATAACGGAACCGTGTCGGGAAATTCACAAGCGCAGGATGATCCAATGTAATAATAAATGTGAATAATAATAAACAATGGAACTGTGTCAGGTGTAAAACACATGATGTGATATTCCAATGTAATAATAAATGCTAAATAATAAACAATGGAACCAGTCCTGTAAAACACACGATAGGATATTCCAATGTAATAATAAAGAATGGAATAATGTGAAGAAGATCACCAAGTATAGGGGATTCAGCGTATCAAAGTTATTCCAATGTAATAAATAAGAATGGAATAATATAAGGATTTCACCAAGTATAGGGTATCTGCGTGAGACAAAGTTATGTATAGGGTATGCCACTTTTACAAAGTTATTCCAAATGTAATAATAATGAATAGAATAATGTAAGTTCTCTTCATGAATAAGAAAGAATAACACCCTTTACGTACACAACAAATAATATCCCTCACGTAGTAAAAGACACTTTGGATATCAAAAAGTAGTGAAGTACCGTAGGAATCTTCTTCTTCTTCTCTCTATAGATTTTTCTCTATAGCTTCTCTATAATTTCTCTCTAGAGTTTCAAGGTGAATTGTAAGAAAATAATGAAGGAATGAGCTTTCATTTATAGGAAAATAGAATGCATAGTAATTAATCCATGAACTCATCCAGATTGATTTACTTTAATCTACGGTCCATATTTAAAGCAAAATCTTTTAAATAAAATATCATATATTCTATTTATATAAAAACATTTTACTATGCAAACACTATGCAACACTATGCAACACTATGCAAAACACTATGCAAAAACACTATGCAACACTATGCATAATAAAATATAATATATTCTATTTATGTAATAACTTTAATAAAGTATTCATTTTATATAAAAATGTTTCATTTTATTACGTTAATAATACTGAATAAAACAAAACGTCATTATCGATATAATAATTCATATTATTAATCGACAATAATGGAATCAAACCGAGTGACTTCTCACATAAGCATCAATAATCAATACCGTGCATGCTTACTTGCAACCACACGACATCGTATTCTTTTACTTTTTACTGAGTAGTTCAACAAAGATATCACAGTAAAACTTCCGTAGTTATTTCAATAAAATATTTTTGCGTTCGCTTTTTCAATCCGACAATAATTACATTGTAGGGTCCACCAATGATTGAGTAGTTGTCAGATTTAATATTCCCCGTTAAACCGAATATTCCCCACCAATCGAATATAATATAATCACTTGCATACTTTTGAAAAATTTATAAATACTACCCACAATTATAATATTATCTCAAATTCACACCATAATATTAAAAAATTATTTCGACAAAATTTAAATCTTTATTGATAAAATCTGGGTCTCACAATCTCCCCTCCTTATGGAATTTAGCCGCCGAAATTAGTATGCGATACGATATGATAAAGAGGTGAGGATACCTTGAATACCTTTATCGTTGAAAACATTAAATTCATCTTTGTAATCCTACCAAAGATATTCATTAACAATTCATCTTTGCACTACAGCCAAAGATATACAAATCAGAAACCAATAATGTCGAGAGACTAACGACAATAGTATCACGACCACAAATTATCCATGCACTACTACCAAAGATAATTGTGTTTTCAATTACTATTATGATTATACCGAACAATCCTCGGTCATAATCATACCAAGTCCATCTATGCTTCACAGCCACGAGATGACTTTCAACACAATATATAAGCATGAGGATAATGATATAAAGAATCAATCAAATGAGATAAAGGATAAATATTAAACATTTATAATATAATTTATCCAGATTCAAGAATATCCCCATGTTATCAATCACTTAATAATCTCATAATCTAATATCATTAATATTATAACAATATTTTAATCACTTCTTAAATTTATAAATAATTTATCTCAATTGTTTACGCTTTACCATATAATGCATTTAATCATTCAAAATGCCATACTCATAAGATATCATCACCAATTATCAAATCCTCAAAACAAAATATGCATATACTCTATATAGGATTCTCTAGCCATAAAATCCTATTTTCAACTTTGTTACTTCACATAACATATTTAACTCATATGTTCAGAATTAAACTATTTTCATGAAAAATACCAAATCAGTCCCAAAAATATTTCTTTTCTGGGATTTAGCATAATATAGTCCCATAATGAAAATATATTTTTCTCGGAATTTTTAAAATTCATTTACTATTTTTCAAAAATCAATTTCTAATTAATTCCTTAAGAAATTAGCTACCTCAAGTTTAACTCCAAAATTCCCAAATCTTGACAGGACCTTACCCATGTTAACGTGAGCTTAGGTTTAAATTTCATGGTCATCTGTGAGTTATAGAACTCCGGTTATAGCATTTTTCGTCGGAAAAACCTAAATATTGAAATAGTCATAACTTGCTCATTTTAAGTCAGAATGAGCTCATTTTTGGACAGGAGGTACTTTATACCATATACCTTCATGTCCCAAAAGGCCAGAATTTTTCTCATAATTTAAGTGGCCGAAACAGCCTCTCTAAAATCATGGCAGCAAGCTTTTTCGGTTTTTTGCAGCTTTGCACTCCTTTGCTAAAATCAGTCCACACAAAAATCTACAACACCTTTTCCAGTAATTCCACTTGGATTAGTTAGGTAACTCATAGATCTAACTCTAGGTCTTGACCACATTCAAAAATTCAAAATATAATAGGAGATATGGTCTATTGAATTTCATATTACGTTTTCACCAAAATCGATTTTCAACTCTTTGTGATTTCTAAGAAACTTTCATGTTTTCACATAATAACCAACATAACTCATCATAACACTTACTAATACTTCATATACCCATGATTTTCATTAGTCCAATGCTTTTATTATGACTTTCATCATAATCCTCGTAAAATGATCCTTTTAGTTGAAGAAATATTTGAGGGTTTAAGAAATGGGTTTTTGTATTGGGTCAATACAAAATTCGATTTCACGCTCTAGGGTAGGCTAGAAATCTTCAAGAATACGTCAAGAAATTTATTAATGATAGAAATATCATTCAAAATCATTATTCTCGTCCAAGACTTGAATAGTACGTCACATTAATACCAACTGTGACTTCTATCCCTTAACCTGGATAGCACCTCACAATGATACCTATCAACTTGCCATCTTCAGTCACGACGTCGCCTACAGAAAGTCTGGCTTTGGTGCATTCCACACAAGAAAGTTAACAACGAAAGGATCGGGCTCTTTACTTATGGCTTGATATAACAGTGATTAACTTTAGGATTTGGTTACTTTGAATTCAGATAACAAAAGTTGGTTAGGAATATGAAAGCTAACAACCTTACAAAAAGAATAATGAGTAGTTAATCAATCGTTTTCAAAAATTACCTCAAAGGCAAGTATTTTCAAAGAGATAAGATCGTGAAAGTGTTTATTTGAAACAACAAGATTAATAAATGTGGAGGTAACGAAGGTTTCTCCCAACGAAGTTTCAATAGATAAATCAAAGTCTAATTTTCCGTAGTCAAATTTAAACATTGAACACAACTAGGTAGAATAAAAGAGTGGGTAGAACTTGTATTGAATAAAGTATAGACTTCGTAATAATTTATAATTAATTTACCCGTAATAACTTCGTTCGGGTTTCTCGACAAACACTCTCGCTTAAATTACCGAGTTTGACTTTACTATAGGGTACATTCCACCCTTAAGTGCTTCTTCACATTCCTGATCCATGATTTGAATCATTATTCTCCGATCCATATCGAATTCGGGTTGACCGCTATGCATGTGGTAATTTCAATTCGATGTTGGGTTCTCCCAATTTCCGTCAAAAAGCAAAGTCCATTTCATCTATTTTGGCTTTATTGGATCGGACGCCTTTTTTTCTACACTATCAACGCGTTGTGCGGCTTTTTTACCCATGCATCGCTTTATTCTCCTTCGCTCAATTGTTTCTTCTTTCAAATTTGATGATTTTGATTTTAAATTCTCGATTCCAACTTTAATATCTTACACCCTCGCCAAAGCGTGATTTTGTTCGAGCATCACATATCGGGTAACCCAATTTTGAATTGTTGTATCCCTTTGTTCCACGACCGCTTGCCGGATTCTTCAACCTCGTTCTTCTAGCTCACGAACACGATTTTGTAATTCTAAGTTTTGATCATAAACTTCTTCTAACCAATTCTCCTCGTGTTCTCTTCTTCCTCTTCTCTCTCACTCTCACCGCTACCCTGCTGAACTAGCTCAAGGTGTAACAATTAGTTCTTCATTCACTACGTGGACATCTCTAATTTGTTCCTCGTCTGATACTGCATTAACCTGATTAGTGATTAAAGGTGTCACAACGGTCACATTCACTCCATTGTGAATATTTTCAGCTGCCATTTCCAAACACTGCCACAACACAAGGGTTAATTAATATATCAAATATTATCCTTATACTCTGACCGACCAATTAAATAACAAATAAACTTAGGTAGATCATACTAGCGAAGGAATTCCCTGTCTCTCCCCTCCTAGTTCTTATCTCGCATCTTAGCCAGGGATCATATCCCTAAGCTCTGATACCAACTGTGACGCCCCCAAAATTAGGTATACGTCACCCATCTTGGGTCGCCACTTACATGGTACATAAATTCAAATACAACTTACTAACATAATCATGTGTACAATACGACATAAACTGTGAGTTTGAATACAAATATTGTCTACTAGATATTATACAAACTCAAAAGGAGTCCTCATTACAACTATTATCACACTATTTCACGGAATAGTGAGGACTACTAATGCTATCCTCCGGACCATTACTCCGCTCCCCGACTCGTCCCGCCTATGTTCTCATTTTCAAGAGAATAAAGTGAAAGAAAGGGTGAGCTCAACTAGCCCAAGAAGAAATATTATGACTAAGATAATGCGTAATAAATTATCATTAGCCTTCAACAAATGTTAAACCGATAAAATACAATAGACAACCGGTTTAATCATAAATGAATATGCAATCCATTAAAAGAGTCAAGTAGAAAATAAAGTCTACTATCTTTTAGGTTTTAAAAGGTTTTCATCAATTTTTATCACTAAGACTCAGTTTAATGAATAAACCACAATATCTAATCATCCCTGTACCACGGCCAAGGATTTTCATCAAATTATCAATGGTCATGACTATACCGAATCACCCCTGGTCATAATCATACCAAAAACTATCCATCATCGCATTACAAAGCCTTCGAGGACTTTTGTCACATCATTTACATCAAGCCATGATTATACCGAATGATCCCTGGTCATAATCATACTAAGTTCATCTATGCACGTAAGCCAAAGATAACATAATATAACATGAGGATGATGACAATGACATAATAATTCAATAAAACAAGTTCAAGAATTATTTAATCCAGGAATTATTAACATCCAAATTGTCAACATGATACTGTTTTATAGAATAAAATTCAAGAATAATCAGAAGAATATTTCCATGAAAAGATACTGGATGAAACGCAAATATCAAAGATATTCTACTAATTTCATGGAGTATAAAAGTCAAAGTTTTAACCAACTGGGTATAATAAAGAATGGAACAACAAAAGAAATCACCATGCATGCAGATGCTCAGCAGACAAAGTTATTCCAATGAGAATAATAATAATCTAAACAAAGTCGTGAAATTACAACCGACAAGATGATCCAATGTAATAATAAATTTGAATAATAATAAACAATGGAACCGGTCGGTGTAAAACACACGATGTGATATTCCAATGTAATAATAAATGTGGAATAATAAATAATGGAACCAGTCCTGTAAAACACACGCAGACGAGGATATTCCAATGAATAATAAAGAATGGAATAATGAAGAAGATCACCAAGTATATGGGATTCACAGATACAAAGTTATTCCAATGTAATAAATAAGAATGGAATAATATAAGGATTTCACCAAGTATAGGGTATGCCAGTATACAAAGTTATGTATAGGGTATGCCACTTTTAAAAGTTATTCCAATGTAATAATAATGAATAGAATAATGAAGTTCTCTTCATGAATAAGAAAAGAATAACACCCCTTTACTTGTACAATAAATAATATCTCTTACCAGTAAAAAAGACTTTGGATATCAAAGTAGTGAAGTACCGTAATACTCTTCTTCTTTCTCTATATATTTTTCTCTCTATAGCTTTCTCTATAATTTCTCTCTAGAGTTTCGGTGAATTCGTAAGAAAATAATGAAGGAATGAGCTTTATTTATAGGAAAATAGAATGCATAGTAATTAATCCATTTAACGATCCAGATTGATTTACTTTAATCTGATCCATATATTAAAGCAAAATCTTTTAAATAAAATATCATATATTCTATTTATATAAAAACATTTTACTATGCAAAACACTATGCAAAACACTATGCAACACTATGCAAAACACTATGCAAAAACACTATGCAACACTATGCATAATAAAATATAATATATTCTATTTATAGAATAACTTTAATAAAGTATTCATTTTTATAAAAAATGTTTTCATTTTATTACGTTAATAATACTTAATAAAACAAAACGTCATTATCGCTATAAAAATTCATATTATTAATCGACAATAATGGAATGTTGAGTGACTTCTCACATAAGCATCAATAATAATCAATACCAAGCTGCTATATGCAACCACACGACATCGCATTTACTTTTACTACCGAGTAGTTCAACGGTATCCACGGTAAAACTTTCGCCGTTATTTCAATAAAATATTTTTGTCGTTTTTCTCAATCCGACAATAATTTCATTGCTAGGGTCCACCAATGATTGAGTAGTTGTATTTAATATTCCTCGCTAAACCGAATATTCCCCACCAATCGAATATAATATAATCACTTGCATACTTTGCAAAATTTATAAATACTACCCACAACTATAATATTATCTCAAATTCACACCATAATATTAAAAATTATTTCGACAAAATTTAAATCTTTATTGATAAAATCACGGGGTCTCACACCAACTCTTTGAATCTTGCATTTGTGATAACCCGTGTAATTGCTATCATTTCCTCCGTATTTTGAACACGAGTCTCCCTCGTCGATTTTGCATGAAGCGCAAAAAGCTTCTAAACATCCCCTCGTTCATCATCTGCGCCGTTGGTGTTGTTCACAGGAGGAACATTGCCGACTGTTGTGCGACGTTCTCCTCGTTGGTGAGTACAAAGGCATCTCCACGGTCTCATTTCCATTGTTAATATTCTCAATCGACATTCTCAAATCTTGTCATATAAAACAAGGGTTAATTAAGGAAATCAATATATCACATAATATCCCTATATACTGACCAACTAACAAATAAGCTTAGGTAGGACACACTAGCGAAGGATTTACTTGTGACGCCCCCAAAATAGGTATACATCACCCATTTCGAGTTGTCAATACATGGATGCGAAACAACTACAACTTTATTATTACAACAAGAAAGCTGTGAGTTTGAATACAAATATTATCTTACAGACAATATCTATACTCAAATAAATCCTCATCACATTTATTGATACATTATTTTACAAAATGGTGAGGACTACTAAACAACTCTCTCTAGAACCTTCATTCCATACCCGACTCAGTACTTTATATTCTCGCCTCCGAGAAGAAGAAAAATGGAACAAAAAGGAAAAGGGTGAGCTCAACTAGCCCAAAGAAAGAATATTATGACTAAGATAATATACAACAAATTATCATTATTCTTGACAGGGAAAAATCTAACGAGAATACAATAGACAACAAATTTTTAAATCAATATTAGCATTGAAATAATAATTCATTAGAAGAGTTAAGTAGAGAATGCAAACTACTATCTTATGTATGAATTTAAAAGTTCATCGCTCATCTTTTATCCCTCGTAACATCAATCAATATATATCTAGAATCAAATATTCATCTTTTGCTACAGCCAAAGATATTCATCAATTCGTCATGTTCATCTAAACACTGTTCATCTTCTGCACTACGGGCCAAAGAGATATTCGAAATCATTCATCTTTGCACTACGGGCCAAAGATATTCAATAATATCATCATTTAAGGCGAGGATGATGAAAATATTTTAAAAAAGCGAATTCGGTGAAACAAAATGACAAGGATTAAGGATTAAGGATTAGTACTTTGTTTTATCCATGTCCAAAAATACCTCAAAAATAATCATAGTGGTGTAAAATTCAAGAATGATCAAAACATGGATACAATCAAAGCTAGTATCCGAATAGATATTTTGAGACGAAAAGAAAATTTTTCATTTTTCGATGAATAATAAATCGTGATTCGTGAATAGTTCAGTATCGTGAATATAGTGCAGATATCGTGAATAGTAACTCGACACCAAAACTTCCAAATTTGATAAAAAACTTCAGATCAATATTTCAACATAATGATATTGAAGAAATAATATCATTATGAAAAAAAATAATATCCCTTACCTGAAAAGACAATACTTACAGTTGAAACAGGATATAAGTTATGACTTGAACTTTGCACCAGTATAGCAATACTCAAAGTATACTCAAAATACTCACAAGAATACGCTCGATAATATAGAGAGAGAAAACTTGATTTACGGTGTGATTTTCAATTCTAACCTAAGCACCCTATTTATAAGAAAAAGCTTAAACCACCAAAGCCAGAAAATTTATTAAAATATTAATTTATTAATTTTTATTCCTACGCCCACATTTAGAGATCTGAATTCAGCCACTTCTAACACATGCAAGACCCACAATAATGACAAAAAACATTTTGTCATTTTAAATATTTTATACTTCCAAAAATCAATTATTTTGAACTTGAAACTTCAATAATTCACAATAAATAGCCCTTTTGTCGAGAAAATTTGAAACTCATGACTTTTATAGGAAATTCAATTCTCTACAACTTTGCAGAAGAAAGTTTTCCGAATTCCAAACAAAATTGAATGAAATCCACAAGCGGGCAATTTTACAAACTATAATCAAATTTCATCAATAAATGGGGTCCGCGACATGTTTAACATGTTTTAAACATTTATTACAACAAAAATACTCTTCCTCCTCAGTATACTCATATATCCCACATTCGTTGTAAAAATATCACCATTATTATATTATTAAAATATAATAATATATTTAAATGAATTATTTTATCGAGAAAAAGATAAATTTTCAATTTTCAACAATTGTCACATTAAAAATTTTCTCCATCTATATCCACATAAAATCAATATTTTTCTCATCATAAGAATCAATAATTAATTATTCACAAATAATATTACAGAATCACAATATTGACAACAGGTGATTCCGGAAAGAGGGGCTTTTGTGGCGCCCCCAAAATAGGTATACATCACCTATTACGAGTTGTCAAAAATACATGGTATGTAAATAACTACAACTTTATTATTACAACAAGTAAAGCTGTGAGTTTGAATACAAATATTATCTTCTGACAATATCTATACTCAATTAAATCCTCATCACATTTATTGATACATTATTTTACAAAAATGGTGAGGACTACTAAACAATCCTTTCTAAAACCTTCATTCCATACCCAACTGCATTTCATTTATATTCTCGCCTCACGAGAAAAATGGAACAAAAAGGAAAAGGGTGAGCTCAACTAGCTCAAGAAGAATATTATGACTAAGATAATATACAACAAATTATCGTTAGTCTTCAACAGGAAAAAATATAATAGAATACAATAGACAACAAATTTTAAATCAATATTCGCAATGAAATAATAATTCATTAGAAGAGTTAAGTAGAGAATGCAAACTACTATCTTCTATGTATGAATTTAAAAGTTCATCGTCTATCTTTTATCCCCGTAACATTAATCATATATACATACGGAATCAAATATTCATCTTTGCACTACTGAGCCAAAGATATTCATCGATTAGTCGTATTCATTTAAACACTGCTCATCTTTGCACTACGGCCAAAGATATTCTTCAGAAATCATTCATCTTTGCACTATGGGCCAAAGATATTCTTAAGAAATCATTCATCTTTGCACTTTAAGCCAAAGATATTCCATAATATCATCATTTAAGACCGAGGATGATGAAAATATTTTTTTAAAGAAACGAATCCAAAGTGAAATGAATGACAAGGATTAAGGATTAAGGATTCGTACTTGGTTTTATCCACGTCCAAAAATACCTCAAAAATAATCATAGTGGTGTAAAATTCAAGAATGATCAAAACATGGATACAATCGAGTTAGTATCCGAATAGATGTTTTGGACGAAAAGAAGAAATTTTATTTTTCTATTGAATAATCACAGTATCGTGAATAGTGGTCAGTATCACGTGAATAGTGTCGATATCGTGAATAGTAACTCAGACACCAAAAGATAGAAATTCCACAAAAAACATCTTCACGCTTACATGAATAGTACTCGTGAATAGTAACTTCATGAATAAGAATTAATGAATAGTAACTCGTGAATAGTAACTCATGAATAGTAACCCATGAATAGTAACCTAGACATGAAAAAAGTTCCAAATTTGATAAAACTTCAGATCAACATTTCAAAGATAATGATATTGAAGAAATAATATCATTACGAAAAAAAAAATATATCCTTACCTCGAAAGATCGATCTTAAATTTGAAACAGGATATAGGCTATAACTTGGACTTGCAGACCGTATAGCAATACTCAAAGTATACTCAAAATACTCACAAGAATACGCTCGATAATATAGAGAGAAAACTTGATTTCGGTGTGATTTTCAATTCTAACCCAAGACCTATTTATAGGAAAATGCTTAGAACACCAAAAAGCGAGAAAATTTAATAAAATATATTATTATTAATAAATTCCCTACGCCTCTTTGGAAATCAGATCCCAACATTTCCCACATGCCTACCTTCTAGAAAGAAATGATAAAAAACGTTTTTCATAAAATAAATAATTAAAACTTACAAAAATCAATTATTTTGACTTGAACTTCAATAATTCATAATAAATAGCCCTTTCATTAGAAAATTGAATCTCGCTAGTTTTTATAGGAAATTCAATTCTCTACAACTTTGCGGAAGAAAGTTTTCCAAATTCCAAATAGAAATTGACCGAAATCCACAAACCAGGCGATTTTACATGTATATAATCAAATTTCGGTCAATAAATGGGGTCCACCGATATGTTTAACATGTTTTAAACATTTATTGCAACAAAATACTCTTCCTCCTCGTATACTCATATATCCCACATTCGTTGTAAAAATATCACAGTTAATATATTATTAAAATAATATATTTAAATGAATTATTTTATCATAAAAAGATAAAATATTAATTTTCAACAATTGTCATTTTAAAATTTTCTCCATCTATATCCACATAAAATCAATATTTTCCTCATCATATAAATCAATAATTAATTATTCACAAATAATATTACAGAATCACAATATTGACAACCGTGCGGTTCCAGGAAAGAGGGGTTTTCCAATAAGAATTTCTTCTTCTGGCCGCAAATTAGGTGACCAAACCTCTCCTTGACAGAACTTTCTAGACATTGCCAATAATGTTATCTAATAATATTATTGAGATAATATGAATTATTGCTTCGATAATGAAAAATCTTGTGTAATGACAATTATTGAAACAATGAATATAAAATATCAACGCAAACAATTATTAACTCAATAAAAATCTTTGAAAGTAATTATCGTAACCATTATTGAGTAGTGCCTTCACGTAAGAATCAATAATTGGTGCAATACCGTAAGGTGTCTTTCTTGTGCAACAACGCGTATTCTTCGTGTTTTAACCACGGGTATTCCAATAGTGTTAAGCGGTAACAACTACGCCAGTTATTTAAAACAACTTATATTTGTCGTTTTCTTCATCCAATCGTTTTCGTTATGGGGCCCACACATGGTCGCCGCTTGGCCTGGTTAAATACGAATATTCTCACAAGCAGTCTGAATATTCCACGACCAAACGAATATTCCCAAGCGATAATGAATATTTTATAACCACTTGCTTATTTTGAAATATTTGCGTATTTAACCCTTAACTATCCACATTAATCAAATCAACCCTTACTATTTCAAAATAATAAATAAAGGAAATTCTTTTTATTTAAAAATTTGGGGTCTTACAACCTCCCTCCTTATGAAATTTCGTCCTCGAAATTGACGACGTCGTACACAGTGTTTGAAAAGGTGAGGATACCTCGCTTTCATTTCCGTTTCAATTCCCGTGTCATTTCTCTATAGCATGATTCCTCCACAAAACTTTAACTTGTGGTATGACCTTGCAGCGTAGGACATGCTTCTTCCTATCCAAGATCTTGACAGTACCTCCTCATACGTTAAGTCTTGGCTATCTCATCCGGTTCTAACTTCAATAACGTGGTTCGGGTCTTTCACATTTATTTAAATATGAGTATATGTGAAACACATTATGAATACTGAGACATACTTGAGGTAACGCAATTTATAGGCTACATTTCCTACTCGGTCAAGAATTTGAAATGGACCAATAAATCGTGGATTGAGCTTTCCTCTCTTCCCAAATCTTGTAACTCCCTTCCATGGAGCAACTCGCAACAATACACGATCCCCTACATTAAATTCCACGTCCTTTCGATGAAGATCCGCATAACTCTTTTGTCGATCTTGTGCCGTTTGTATCGTTGTCGAATCATTTGGATCTTTTCGGTAGTCATACGCATCTTAACTCGGGTCCCAACAATGTTGTTTCACCCACCTCATCCCAACATATTGGAGAACAACATTTTCGCCCATATAATGCTTCAAATGGAGCCACACCTATACTTGCTCGATAGCTGTTGTTGTAGGAGAATTTCACCAATGGTAAATACTTATCCCAACTACCCTTGAAGTCTAGGACACGAGTCTTAATAGATCTTCAAGAGTTTGAATAGTCCTCTCGATTGTCGGTCTGGTTTGGGGATGGTATGCTTAGAACTAAATCGCAAACGTACCCATAGCTTTTTGCAAGCTAACCCAAAATCTTGAAGTGAATCTTGGGTCACGATCGAAACTATGGATACGGAGCATGCCATGCAACCTCACAATCTCATTCACGCATATATAAAGCAAGACGCTCAAGGAATAAGTCTTCCCAGACGGCAAGAAATGAAAGCGAGACTTGGTTAATCTATCAACAATAACCCAAATAGCATTGATGCCTTGAGAAACCGTAGGAAGACCCAGAACGAAATCCATAGTAATGTGTTCCACTTCCATTCCAGGAATCTCAAGTGGTTGCAACGGACCCTTAGGTACAAGATGCTCCGCTTTACACGCCGGGCAAGTTAAACACATCGAGATAAACTTTGCAATCTCTCTCTTCATATTGTTCCACCAAAATGTATGTCGAAGATCACGATACATTTTAGTACTTCCAGGATGGATTGCAAATGGCGTATTGTGTGCCTCCATCATAATCTTGTACTTCAAATCGAGTCGTTAGGAACACAAAGTCTAGAGTGGACTCAAGTATTCCTTCTTCATCAATTCTCGCTTAGGAATAGCTCCTTCTTGTACTTTCTTCTTCATACGCATCGACCGCCTGGGTGGCTTGAGCAACCTTAACTTTTTCTATTAAAGTTGGCTCTGTCGTATACTTGACATCATCGCACTCGCTCCCGCATATGATCTTTCTACTCAATGCGCCGCTACCACGCTCGTTTTACTTTACCGGGATGGTATTGAATAGTGTGGTCGTAGTCTTTCAATAGCTCGAGCCAACGTCGGCTGCCGCGATGTTGAGTTCTTTTGAGTGAAGAAATATTTAAGGCTTTTTATGGTCCGAATATATCTCCACTTTCTCCCCATATATAGATAGTGCCTCCATATCTTTAAGCTTGAACTTCTTTGCGCTTAACTCTAGATCATGAGTAGGATAATTCCTCTCATACTCTTTAAGTTGTCTCGAGGCATAGGCTATGACTTTCCCACGTTGCATGAGAACACATCCTAACCCTTTACCAAGCATCAGAGATAACAAATCCATCCGAACCAGATGGTATTGTTAGAACAGTGCCAAATAAGTCTCCTCTTAAGCTCTTGGAAACTCTTCTCGCATTCTTCACTCCAAACGAATTTTGTATCCTTCCGAAGTTAGTCAAGTTAATGGAGTAGCGATTCGAGAAAACCCTTCCACGAATCTCCGATAATAACCAAATTAAGCCCAAAAACTACGTACTTGATCCACCGACTTGGTTGCTCCCAACTTTGTATTGCTTCAATCTTCGCTTCGGATCAACAGATACTCCATGTTTTGACACTGACGTGTCCAAGAAATGCTACTTCCTCAAGCCGTAACTCGCATTTCTTCAATTTGGCATATAGTTGGTTTTCACGAAGCCTTTGGAGTACCGACTTCAAATGGTGCTCATGATCTTCACGGCTTTTGGAATATATGAGGATGTCATCAATAAAGACAACAACGAATTGATCCAAATATTCTTGAATACACGGTTCATCATATCCATGAAAGTCGAGGAGCATTAGTCATCCGAAAGACATGACTAAGAATTCATAATGCCCGTCTCGAAGTTCTAAAAGCGTCTTTGGAATATCCTCGATTCTAATCTTCATTTGATGATATCCGTAAGCTAAGATCGATTTTGAAAAGAATTGTGCCCTCTCAGAATCGGGTCAAACAAGTCATCAATACGAGGTAGAGGATACCTATTCTTGATGGTGACATGGTTCAATTCCTCGATAGTCAATACAAAGTCGCATACTCCCGTCTTTCTTCTTTACGAATAAAGCAGAGCACCCCGAGGAGATGTACTCAGACGAATGAAACCGATGTCCAACAATTCCCGTAGTTGGACCTTTAACTCGAAGTTCAATAGGAGCCATTCGATATGGGGTTTTAGAAATGGGCTTGTATGCGTGTTCAAGATCAATAAAGAATTCAACTTCACGCTCGGGGTAGAAGGGAAGTTCTTGAAATCGTCAGAAAGTCAATAACAACGGAATATTATTCAAATTTGACGTGTCTTTATTCAAATCCATAACATGGGCTAAGAAAGCTTGACATCCGCTTTTTTAATAAACGAATAGCTTTATGATTAGATATGAGCGGTGATCGATTTTAATGGTTTAGTTGCTTGAATTCGCATACAACAGTTGGTTAGGAATATGAAAACTAACAACCTTACGAAAACAATCAATTTTGGCATGATGAGTAGTTAACCAATCAATCCCTAAAATCACATCAAAAGTAAGTATCTTTAAAGAGATAAGGTCAATGGTAAGGTGATGGTGCCAACTTGAATCAAACAAGATTTATAAGCGATTGGATGTGATGAAAGTTTTCTCTAACGGAGTTTCCACAGATAGGTCAAAGTCTAATTCTCCAGAGTCAAGTTTAAACGTTGAGCACATGCAGGAGAGATAAATGAATGGGTAGACCGGTATCAAGTAAGGTATAAACTTCGCAAGAATTTATAAATAGCTTTTACCCGTGATCACCTCGTTTGGGTTTCTCGCATTTTGACCAAATCACAACAAACGCTCTTCCGAAATCGTTGACTTTGACTTTTTCGGGATGATCTTTTGAGTCACCGTCCTCATTGAACTAGGTTTTCGCCACTGCATAATCTCGGCGATATGTCCTTCCTTCTTTCCATAATTATAGCATACCTTGAACTGTTAGGGCGGTTTGGACTGATATGTCCTTCTTTTCCGTGATTTGTAGCATATGATCGGTGGTCGTTTCTCCTCCCTTAGAACCGATTCCACGCCAAGACCGCTGCGTCTTCACATGGTCGTTGTTAAATCTCCTCTTTTAAAATCTCTCCCGACTCGCTTCTTCTATTTTCATATGGCTATGATTACCACCAGAGTGGTTACCATTTCGTCTCGTCTGCTTTTTTCTCTCGCAGTTATCATTATTCATTGATCGCTATATCTCGACACGATCCTGGTTGTGGTCCTCAAATGACTGTAGTACTTTCGTTATCTCGCCTAATAATTGAGCCCCATTTATAAACATCTCGAAGAAAGAGAAAATTTATGAGAAATGAGATATCGATGTACGCCGGGTTTCAAACCTCTAAGAAACATCCGCGTCATAACGTTTCTCATTCTCCACCAAATGAGGTGCAAACACGGATAACTCGCAAACTTTGCCTCGCATCGAGACAAATCATGTTGTTTTGTTCAATCGATGAACTCCACTTCCTTCATATGACGAACACTTTCGTGAAAGTATTTGTCATTAAATAGCTTTTCAAACGTCTCCTAAACATCGCCGAAAAAGGGTGGATGGGTACGCTTCATGAGACTCCCACCGAAGAGTCCGCCTCGCCACGGAACATAAAGGTGGCGAATGGAACCTTCTGTTCTCTCGTGCATCCCAAGACATCGAATATCTTGGTAATTTGTTTGACCCATGTTTCCGCTTATGTATGATCGGATCGGCTTTTCCTTAAATTCGTGGTCCCAACTCTTTGAACTGCTTTTGTGACAACCCGTGAATTGCTATCATTTCCTCTCAGATTTTGAACACGAAGTTTCCTCGTCGATTTTGCATGAATCGCAAAAACTTCTAAACATCCCCTCGTTCATCATCTCGCTCAATGGTGTTGTTCACGGGAGGAACATTGCCACCACTGTATCGCGTTCTCCTCGTTGGTGAGTACAGCATCTCCACGGCCTCATTTCCATTGTTAATATTCTCACGACATTCTCAACATCGTCATAAAACAAGGGTTAATTAAGGAAATCAATATATCACATAATATCCCATATATCTTGACCAACTAACAAATAAGCTTAGGTAGGACACACTAGCGAAGGATTTACTCGCTCTCCCTCCTAGTTCTATTCCCGATCTCCGCCAGAGATCATATCCCTAAGCTCGATACTAATCATGACGCCCCCAAAATAGGTATACATCACCTATTACGGGTTGTCAAATACACGGTATGTAAACAACTACAACTTTATTATTAAAACAAGAAAAGCGTGAGTTTGAATACAAATATTATCTTCTATACAATATCTATACTCAATTAAATCCTCATCACATTTATTGATACATTATTTTACAAAAAATGGTGAGGACTACTAAACAATCCTTTCTAAAACCTTCATTCCATACCCCGACTGCACTCGCTTATATTCTCGCCTCCCGAGAAAAATAGAACAAAAAGGAAAAGGGTGAGCTCAACTAGCTCAAGAAGAATATTATGACTAAGATAATATACAACAAATTATCGTTAGTCTTCAACAGGAAAAATATAATAGAATACAATAGACAACAAATTTTAAATCAATATTCGCAATGAAATAATAATTCATTTAGAAGAGTTAAAGAGAATGCAAACTACTATCTTCTATGTATGAATTTAAAAGTTCATCGCTCATCTTTTATCCCCAGTAACATCAATCAATATACATCTCGGAATCAAATATTCATCTTTTGCACCATGGCCAAAGATATTCATCACCGGGTCATGTTCATTTAAACACTGCTCATCTTGCAGACTACGGGCCAAAGATATTCTTCAGAAATCATTCATCTTTGCACTACTGGTGCCAAAGATATTCTTAAGAAATCATTCATCTTTGCACCATGTGCCAAAGATATTCCATAATATCATCATTTAAGACCGAGGATGATGAAAAATATTTTTTTAAAGAAACGAATCCAAAGGAAACAGAATGACAAGGATTAAGGATTAAGGATTCGTACTTGGTTTTATCCACGTCCAAAAATACCTCAAAAATAATCATAGTGGTGTAAAATTCAAGAATGATCAAAACATGGATACAATCGAAAGTTAGTATCCGGAATAGATGTTTTGACGAAAAGAAGAAATTTTATTTTTAAATTGAATAAAGATCAGATACGTGAATAGGCCGTATACGTGAATAAGTAACTCGACACCAAAAGATAGAAATTCCACAAAACATCTTCACACTTCATGAATAGTACTCGTGAATAGAACTCGTGAATAAGAACTCATGCTTAATAAGAACTCGTGAATAAGAACTCATGAATAAGAACCCATGAATAAGAACCCCGACATGAAAAAAAGTTCCAAATTTGATAAAACTTCAGATCAACATTTCAAAGATAATGATATGAAGAAATAATATCATTACGAAAAAAAAAAATATCCCTTACCTCGAAAGATCAAGACTTTAAATGAAATCTAGGATATATAGGCTATAACTTGGACTTGCAGACCGTATAGCAATACTCAAAGTATACTCAAAATACTCACAAGAATACGCCGATAATATAGAGAGAAAACTTGATTTACGGTGTGATTTTCAATTCTAACCTAAGACCCTATTTATAAGAAAACGCTTAAAACACCAAAGCGTAAAATTTATTAAAATATATTATTATTAATAAATTTCCTACGCCTCTTTGGAAATCAGATCCCAACATTTCCACATGCCTACCTTCTAGAAAGAAATGATAAAAAACGTTTTTCATAAAATAAATAATTAAAACTTACAAAAATCAATTATTTTTTGAGCTTGTAACTTCAATAATTCATAATAAATAGCCCTTTCATTAGAAAATTTGAATCTCGCTAGTTTTTATAGGAAATTCAATTTCTACAACTTTGCGGAAGAAAGTTTTCCAAATTCCAAATAGAAATTGACCAAATCCACAAGCAAGCGATTTTACTGTGCTATAATCAAATTTCAAATCAATAAATGGGGTCCACCGACATGTTTAACATGTTTTAAACATTTATTGCAACAAAAATACTCTTCCTCCTCAGATACTCATATATCCCACATTCGTTGTAAAAATATCACCGTTAATATATTATTAAAATAATATATTTAAATGAATTATTTTATCGAAAAAGATAAAATATTAATTTTCAACAATTGTCATTTTAAAAATTTTCTCTATCTATATCCACATAAAATCAATATTTTCCTCATCATATAAATCAATAATTAATTATTCACAAATAATATTATGAGAATCACAATATCGACAACCGAGCAGCTTCAGTGAAAGAGGGGCTTTCCAATAAGAATTTCTTCATCATGCCGCAATTAGGTGACCAAACCTCTCCTTAGACAGTAACTTTCTAGACATTGCCAATAATGTTATCTAATAATATTATTAGGATAATATGAATTATTGCTTCGATAATGAAAAATCTGTGTGTAATGACAATTATTGAAACAACAAAGAATATAAAATATCAACGCAGCAATTATTAACTCAATAAAATAATCGAGCGAAGAATTATCGTAACCATTATTGAGTAGTGCCTTCTTCACGTAAGAATCAATAATTGGTGCAATATCTGTAAAGCTATCTTGTGCAACAACGCCAGACATCGTGTTTTAACCACCGGTATTCCAATAGTGTTAATTGGTGAATAACTACGCTAGTTATTTAAAAATAACTTATATTTGTGCGTTTCTTCATCCAATCGCTTTCAGTTATGGGGCCCACACATGGTCGTCTGGTCGCATTTAATATTCCCCGACAAAGACGAATATTCCACGACCAAACGAATATTCCCAACGATAATGAATATTTTATAACCACTTGCTTATTTTGAAATATTTGCGTATTTAACCCTTAACTATCCACATTAATCAAATCAACCCTTACTATTTCAAAATAATAAATAAAGGAAATTCCTTTTTATTTAAAAATTTTGGGGTCTTATAGCTTTCCAATAAGAATTTCTCCTTCTTTGGGGCGCAATTAGGTGACCAAACCTCTCCTGTGATGTAACTTTCTAGACATTGCCAATAATGTTATCTAATAATATTATTTAGATAATATGAATTATTACTTTGATAATGAAAATATCGTAATGACAATTATTGAAACAACATCAATATAAAATATCAACGCAACAATTATTAAATCAATAAAATCTTTGAGCAAGAATTATCTTGTAACCATTATCGAGTAGTGCCTTTCACGTAAGAATCAATAATTGGTGCAATACTGCAAATCTTCGTGTTTTAACCAAAGTATTTTAACAAGATAATAATTCAGAATAACTATTTCTGTTGTTATTTTTAAATAACTTATATTTGTCGTTTTCTTCATCCAATCGCTTTCCGTTATGGGGCCCACAAAAGACTGCGCCGTCGTACGAATATTCCTCGACAGCAAGAATATTCCACGACCCAACGAATATTCCCCGACAACAATGAATATTTTATAACCACTTGCTTATTTTGAAATATTTGCGTATTTTACCCATAACTATCCACATTAATCAAATCAACCCTTACTATTTCAAAATAGAAAATTTAATTTCATTAATAATAAGTTGGGGTCTTACATAATAGCTGACGCATTCAATTTTTCTTATAATTATTATTCAGTAAATGGTTAAATTGATAAAAATTTAAAGTTAAGGGTGATATATGTAAAATTTTCAAAATACGCAAGTGGTTATAAAATACTCATTTCTGTCGGGGAATATTCGTTTGGTCATGAAATATTCTTGTTGTCGGGGAATATTAAATGATTTGACATGGTAGCGATCATTTGTGGGCCCCATAATGTAAATAACTGTCGGATGAAAAAATGACAAGTTTGAGTTTTTATAAATAACGACGTAGTGTTATTCTTTAGTTTGTAATATTCATGAAACGCAATCAAATTGCAAAAATTAAGCCAAGCGTGTAAAAATCGAGTTTAAAAATTTACAAACCATATACCCGGATCACCCTTTATGCATAATTATTAATTAAACGAAAAGATAAAGAATAAAACCATACCCTTGAAGATCGAAGCTTCCTCGTACAAGTTCACCTCCAAATCCTTTCGCGCTCAACTTGAATCCACCGGGTTTGGTTCCTTCCTTTCGATCAACGTTAGCCACCCATATGTTTGGCCTCTGAGGTGATCCACCAAGGAAAAATAAAGATTCAAGAAGAAGGGTATTGGCTCAAACCCTAGTTTTTCCTATCTCAGTATAGAAAAAGGGTACTCTCAAAGAAATTGGAATTATATCGTACATCCGATATCCGATATAAGACTCCTCTTATAAAGATATCAAGTAACCCTATTAAAATAAGGTATTATTTAATTAAACTCTTTTAAATAAATGGGCTCCCTAATCTTATTAGGGATAATTAATTAAACTCCTTTAATTAATTTTCCTCCTAATCCTATTAGAATAAATGAAGTACTTATATTAAATTAATTCCTAAACTCTTTTAGAAATTAAAATAATAATAATTGTAATAATATTAATAAGACTCCTCTTATTAATTTATATTTAATATTTCTAAAATATTAAATAATAATATTAAGCTATTTAATTTATTCTATCACCATAGATTAAATTAAATATACTTAACATATTATTACGATTATGCCATTAACTTCTTAAATAATTATTCTTCCTTTTATGGTGTGACCCTTTAGGTTCTCCATATTAAACCTAGGTTGTGAATAAATCAATTAGAATAATTCTAATCTTATTTAAATAAATAAATTAAACAATTAATTTATTTAAATAAATAATATTTATTCTACAATAGGATAAGCCTCCCTAACGATCAACGACTTTCCAGATAATATAGATTTTAACATTAATCATTAAAGAACCTTTGAGTAAATAGTTTCTTAATGACAATTCAATCCTTCCACCATACAATGTCCCAATTAAATATAAGACATGGAATTACTATCAAGTCTTATTTTATTTAATTATATGTATTTCGATCCTTAAACGCACAACTCCAAATAATGCAAATTAGAAACTCCTTTCTAATTTCATTACTTTTGCCAAGAACCACTTTGGGTTGTCATTTATCGAATCACATAGGACATTTCTCTTCTTTTATTAGAAGTGGTAGATTCTTTATCGATCATACATTATCTCCATGTACAACTTATTATACCCAAGCATACCCTTTGATATACCCTAAGGGTCTTAAGGAATAAGTCAAAGTATAACTCATCATACACAAGATACTATGATGATCTCAAGTCCAAGGATTACTTGTCAGACTACTATCACTACTGAGAATTCCTATCGACAGCAAATAAAACTCCATTAGGTATTCCTTAATGAGCCACGCTCAAATGAACTTATTCTCTAATAAGCACCTACATACTTGCTTTAGTGTTCCACACAAATGATCATGAGATCAATCATCCTCATCCAATGAAAGCAAAGAACGATGTACCAATCTATCCGGATTCACTAATCCCCAATTTAGTAATCCAACGATTGGGAACTATTTTAGTTTTAAGCTTTCTAAGAATTTAGATCTCATTAGAATGATCATCATCATTATTCTAAAAGCATTGCTTAAAACTATGGGTTTATCACATATTATAAAACAAAGATCATGTAGATAATTAAAGCCTTTAATAAATTAATACTTTTATTAATAAATGAATAAGATTGTTACAAAGTATATGCTTTATCATCAAACATGATTGGCTTGTGTGCATACTATTTTCGCCATTCAAGTAACACTTTGTTGAATACTTTGGTTAAAATACGAAGAATACGCTGTGGTTGCATAAAGAAAGCACACCAGTATTGCATAGTATTTTGAATTATTAATTCTTACGTAAGAATGCACTACTCAATAATTGTTATAGTAATTATCGCTCAATATTTTATTTTATTGATTCAATAATCTTTGCGTTGATATTTTATATTATTGTTGTTTCAATAATTGTCACCGCATTAATATTTCTCATTATCATATCAATAATTCATATTATTTGAATAGTATTATTAGATAGCATTATTGGCAATGTCTAGAAAGTTCTGTCTAAGGAGAGGTTTGGTCACCTAATTGCGTTCCAGTAAGGAGAAATTCTTATTTAAAAGCCCCCACTTTCCTGAGAACTGTCTGGTTGTCATTATTGTGATTCTATAATATTATTTGTGAATAATTAATTATTGATAAGGAAATATTTATTTGATGCGGATATAAATGATGAATTTATTTATTTTATGTGTTTATAATTGAAGGAATTAATGTTGAGGTGTTTTATCAGTATTTTTGTCGTATTAAAAATCAAATCAATATTTTTACGATATATTGCGTGAGTTATAATTTTTAATCCGACCGTTGGATCGTTGTGATTTTTGGATATATTATACATATATAAGTTGAGTATATGTCCACAAATTTTGAACCGTTAAAGATGAACGAATGATTTGTTATGAATTTTAAGAGGTGACTGATTCGGAAATTAGGGTTATAATTGATTTTGGTGGAAAATTCTAGAATTGAGTGGGCCCCACTTGTGGTTGGTGAAGAAATGTGCTGAATTTTATTTCAAATGTGGTGGGTGGCAATAGTAGCAGGTAAAGACATCAGGTAGCAGATCAAGTCTGCTTCGGCGTGCTAACATATTCCTATAAATAGAGTGCTGAGTTAGAATTGAAAATCACACCAGAAACATAAGCTTTCTCTCTTTCTCTCTCTATATTATCAAGTGTATTTTGTGAGTATTTAGATAATTTGAGAGTTGCTATTTAGTGCAAGGTTCCTTCGGCTTTACATTCCGGTCAGAAGTACTGCTCTTTTGAGGTAAGGGATATTGTCATTATTATGGTAAGGGATATTGTCATTATTATGGTAAGGGATTTTAAGGATTATTATGTTTATCATGTTTCGTAATTTTTCTGACCTTCAAAAATTCTGGAAAAATTTGAAATGATAATTTGATGAATTTCCTTGATTGTATCCAAAAATGGTAATTTTTGGATGTATAGATTAGGAGTTATGAATTTTATGAGAAAAGACTATTTTAAAAGTAAACCCTTATAACTCCTTGTGGTTAACTCCAAAATTGGTGAAATTTTTATTGGGAGTACATCTATATAACATCAAGTATATTCTCAGTAAATTTGAAATTTTTGGACAAAAGTATAATTTATGATAAATGTCTAAATATTCTATAGTTTTTTTTATGTGAAAAAAGAGTAAATGAATTTTAAAAATTTAGAAAAATATATGTTCAATATGGGACTATGTTATGCTAAATCCCTAAAAAAAGAAATATTTTTGGAACCGATTTGGTATTTTTATGAAAATGGACTAGTTATGAATAAATAAATTAAATATGTTATGTGAAGTAACAAAATTAAAAATAGGATTTTATGGCTTGGGAATCCTATATATATGGTATATGCAGATTTTTGATGAGATTTTTGGTTTTGGTGATGAAATCTTATGAAATTGACATTTTAGTATGATTAAATGCATTAATTAGTAAAGTGTAAACAATTAAAATAAATTGTTTATAAGTTTAAGAAATGATTAAAATATTGTGGTAGTATTAATAATATTAGATTATGAGATTATTAAGTGATTTATAACATTTGGATTAAGGTGTTATGAAATCGTTGATTTATGAATCTTACTCTTGAAATTAAATCCATTTTTTGATCATATTGTTTTTATTATCATATATAACATTTTTATAATCCCTTGATGAAATTTCTCTTTGACTTAAGTGTAAAGATGTGTAGATTATTGGTATGATCGTGACTATGGGTTCTCTTTGGCGAAGAAAGCTAAAGATGAATTGTTGATCGGTACGATGATCATGACCATTGAATTTACAATTGAATATTTTTAGCTTAAGTGCAAAGGTGAATTGATCAACACGGTTGTAATTATGGTTTATATAAATTCTAAAATGATTATATATTTCTTTGAGATATGAATATCTTTGGCCTGTAGTGCAAAGATGAATTATTGATGAATATCTTTGATCCGTAATGCAAAGATGACTTGTTGCTGAATATCTTTGGTCTGTAGTGCAAAGATGAATTATTGATGAATATCTTTGGCCCGTAGTGAAAAGATGACCTGTTGCTGAATATCTTTGGCATGTAGTGCAAAGATAAACTATTGATGAATATCTTTGGCCCGTAGTGCAAAGATGAATTTATTAGTATGATTATGAATAGGAACTGTGATTTGGTATAACCATGATCTTTGATGTTTCAGGTAAAGACAGGTGATGTAAATTATCTTCGTCCTAGATGAGAAGAGGAATTTAGAACCACAATTATGGTTATGAGTTATTCACATGATTGTGGATGTGAAGGCTGTTAATTGATGTTACAGAATTAAAGCATTGTTGGTGGACTTTTAACATGGAGAAGATAATAGACTTTATGGTCTATTTGACTCTTCTAATAGATTGCTCGTTCCGCTGCAACTATGGTTGAAAAGTTTTATCATATACCATATGTTCTAAATCTCTGATTTATTACTGACGAAGACTATTGATAATTTAATTATCTTTAGTCATGATATTCTTTACTGAGGTAGTTGTGCTCACCCTTTTGCTTCATAATTCCTTTCAGGTAATAAGAGTGTAGCTGGGTCGAGCGGGGATAACAGGGGAATAGAACGGTGGTCTATAGCTGTTGAGGTTCTCCCTAAATAGTATGGAAATAATTTTATTGAGAACTTTAGATAAGTGTGTCGTATTATATACGTCATTTGATATTTAATTTTGGTGAACCAAATAGGGTGAAGTGAACCCAACTTTGGAAGGGTGTTTTGCCACTATCATACAAGATGTCTAATGACATACAACCTCGTGTTATCATAAGGCAGGGTTGTGCACATCCACTTGTTGAGTATATCTACGAACACTACCTATATGATCTTGGAGTTTGGTTGAAACAAAATGTTCAAATGTAGACGGTGGAGATAGTTATATATCAAGAAAAGACTCACCATTGGAAGGAACATGATAGTAATCTTCTCGTTTTTCTTTGGGGTCTATTAGATCAACCAAGGATAATTCTCTGGACATATGATATCTATCATAACTTAGATTCATGGCCTCCTATGTACGAAGGTTTCTTTGAGCACTTCCCAAAGATTTTTATTTCTAAAACAGTTATTGATTGTACCTTTATGTAAGGTATCACTATGAGGTGTCATGGTCCGGGAATGGGTCATGAGTCAGTATTGGTATATATTTGTATCAAAACTCACAACATATGTGATGTTGTAGTAGTAAAGTTGCAGTTATTTTCTGTACCATGTATTTAGCGACTCAGAATAGGTTGGGTGGATTGGACCTATTTTGGGGGCGTCACAGTTGGTATCAGAGCTTAGGGATATGATTTCTGACGGAGATCCGGGATTAGAACTAGGAAGGGAGAGACGAGTAATATCCTTCTCTAGTGTGTGTCCTACCTAAGCAGAATTTTCTTACTTAAGTTGACAAATTGTGATATGTCAATTAACCTTTGTTTTGAAGCTGTATTCTAAAATGATATCTGAAATATAGGAGATGAGCAATGGAGAAATCATGAGGACAGGGAAGATTGAATCTGAGAGGAAAGCATGGTATTCTCAACTCTTTGAAATACCAGGTACGTAAATTTCGGGGACAAAATTTCATAAGGAGGGGAGATTGTAAGACCCCGGATTTTATGAAATAAAAGTATTCAATTTTTGTTATAATTATTATTCAGTAAATGGTTAAATTGATAAAAATTTAAAGTTAAGGGTGATATATGTAAAAATTTTAAAATACGCAAGTGGTTATAAAATACTCATTTCTGTCGGAGAATATTCGTTTGGTCGTGGAATATTCTTGTTATCGGAGAATATTCGTACGATGGTGCAGTCATTAGTGGGCCCCATAACAGAATAACTGTCAGATGAAGAAAACGACAAGTTCGAGTTTTTATAAATAACGACGTAGTTGTTACTGTTAACACTGTTGGAATATTCGGTGGTTAAAATACGATGTCTGGCGTGGTTGCATAAAGATAGCTTACCAGATTGCATAGTATTTTTGAATTATTAATTCTTACGTAAGAATGCACTACTCAATAATTGTTATAGTAATTACTGTTCAATATTTTATTTTATTGATTCAATAATTGCTGCGTTGATATTTTATATTATTGTTGTTTCAATAATTGTCACTGCATAGTATTTCTCATTATCATATCAATAATTCATATTATTTGAATAGTAATATTAGATAGCATTATTGGCAATGTCTAGAAAGTTCTATCTAAGGAGAGGTTTGGTCACCTAATTGCCCGCCAGTAAGGAGAATCCTTATTTGAAATCCCCCTCTTTCATGAGAACTGCCTGGTTGTCATTATTGTGATTCTATAATATTATTTGTGAATAATTAATTATTGATAAGGAAATATTTATTTGATGCGGATATAAATGATGGATTTATTTATTTTATGTAGTTATAATTGAAGGAATTAATGTTGAGGTGTTTTATCAGTATTTTTGTCGTATTAAAAATCAAATCAGTATTTTTACGATATATTGCGTGAGTTATGATTTTTAATCCGACCGTTGGATCATTGTGATTTTTGGATATGTTATATATATATATATATATAAGTTGAGTATATATCCACAAATTTTGAACCGTTAAAGATGAACGAATGATTTGTTATGAATTTTAAGAGGTGACTGATTCGAAAATTAGGGTTATAATTGATTTTGGTAGAAAATTCTAGAATTGAGTGGGCCCTATTTGTGGTTGGTGAAGAAATGTGCTGAATTTTATTTCAAATGTGGTGGGTGGCAATAGTAGAAGGTAAAGCCATCAGGTGACAGGTCAAGTCTGCTTCGGCGTGCTAATATTTTCCTATAAATAAAGTGTTGAGTTAGAATTGAAAATCACACCAGAAACATAAGCTTTCTCTCTTTCTCTCTCTATATTATCAAGTGTATTTTGTGAGTATTTAGATACTTTGAGAGTTGCTATTTAGTGCAAGGTTCCTTCGGCTTTACATTTCAGTCAGAAGTACTGCTGTTTTGAGGTAAGGTATATTGTCATTATTATGGTAAGGGATTTTAAGGATTATTATGTTTATCATGTTTCGTAATTTTTTTTATCTTCAAAAATTCTGGAAAAATTTGAAATGATAATTTGATGAGTTTCCTTGATTGTGTCCAAAAATGGCGATTTTTGGATGTATAGATTAGGAGTCATGGATTTTATAAGAAAAGACTATTTTAAAAGTAAACCCTTATAACTCCTTGTGGTTAACTCCAAAATTGGTAAAAATTTTATTGGGAGTACATCAGTATATTCTGTAAATTTCGAAATTTTTGGACAAAAGTACAATTTATGATAAATGTCTAAATATTTGGCAGTTTTGGCCATGTGAAAAAGAGTAAATGAATTTTAAGAATTCTGAGAAAAATATATGTTTAATATGGGACTATATTATGTTAAATCCCAGAAAAGAAATATTTTTGGAACTGATTTGGTATTTTTCATGAAAATGGACTAGTTATGAATAAATAAATTAAATATATTATGTGAAGTAACAAAATTGAAAAATAGGATTTTATGGCTTGTGAATCCTATATATGGTATATGTAGATTTTTGATGAGGTTGTTGGTTATTGGTGATGAAATCTTATGAGTTTGGCATTTTAGTATGATTAAATGCATTAATTAGTAAAGTGCAAACAATTAAAATAAATTGTTTATAAGTTTAAGAAATGATTAAAATATTGTGGTAGTATTAATAATATTAGATTATGAGATTATTAAGTGATTTTTAACATTTGGATTAAGCTGTTATGAAATCGTTGATTTATGATTCTTCCTCTTGAAATTAAATTCTTGTTTTGATCATATTATTTTTATTATCATATATAACATTTTTATAATCCCGGTGATAAAATTTCTCTTTGACTTAAGTGTAAAGATGGGTAGATTATTTATATGATCGTGACAATGGGTTCTTTTTGGCCAGTAGTGCAAAGATGAATTGTTAACTGGTATGATCATGGCCATTGAATTTACAATTGAATATTTTTAGCTTAAGTGCAAAGGTGAATTGATCAACACGGTTATAATTATGGTTTATATAAATTCTGAAATGATTATATATTTCTTTGAGATATGAATATCTTTGGCCTGTAGTGCAAAGATGAATTATTGATGAATATCTTTGGTCCGTAATACAAAGATGACCTATTGCTGAATATCTTTGGTCTGTAGTGTAAAGATGAATTATTGATGAATATCTTTGGCCCATAGTGCAAAGATGACCTGTTGCTGAATATCTTTGGCATGTAGTGCAAAGATAAACTGTTGATGAATATCTTTGGCCCGTATTGCAAAGATGAATTTACTAGTATGATTATGAATAGAAACTATGATTTGGTATAACCATGATCTTTGATGTTTCAGGTAAAGACATGTAATGTAAATTATCTTCGTCCTAGATGAGAAGAGGAATTTAGAACCACAATTATGGTTATGAGTTATTCATATGATTGTGGACAGGAACTGTTAATTGATGTTACAGGAATTAAAGCATTGTTGGTGGACTTTTAACATGGAGAAGCTAATAGACTTTATGGTCTATTCGACTCTTCTAATGGATCGCTTCGTTCAACCGCAACTATGGTTGAAAAGTTTTATCATCTACCATATGTTCTAAATCTCGATTTACATCGACGTAAGACTATTGATAATTTAATTATCTTTAGTCATGATATTCTTTATCGAGCTAGTTGTGCTTCACCCTTTTGCTTCACAATTCTTTCAAGTAATAAGAGAGTAGTATGGGTCGAGCGAGGATAATGAGGGGAATAGAAGCGGTGGTCTATAGTTGTTGAGGTTTTCCCTAAATAGTATGAAAATAATTTTATTGAGAACTTTAGATAAGTGTGTCGATTGATACGTCATTTGATATTTAATTTTGGTGAACCAAATAGGGTGAAGTGAACCCAACTTTGGAAGGGTGTTTTGCCACTATCATACAAGATGTCTAATGACATACAACCTCGTGTTGTTATCAAAGCGTGGTTGTGCACATCCACTTCTTTGAGTATATCTACGAGCACTACCTATATGATCTTGGATGTGAGACCCCAGATTTTTACGAATAAAGATTTAAATTTCTCGAATTTTTTTTTATTATTATGGTGTGAATTTGAGATAATTTTATAGTTGTGGGTAGTATTTTGCAAAGTATGCAAGTTGTTATATTATATTTGATTTGTCGGAGAATATTCTTTGTGTCGGGGAATATTCGTACGATGGCACAATCATTAGTGGACCCCGCAAAGGAATTATTGTCGGATTCGAGAAAACGACAAAAATATTTTATAAAAATAACTATGGCGGAAGTGTTCTTCGTTAAAACTGTTGAACTACCTTAGTAAAGAAAGTACTGAATCTGGCGTGGTTGCATAAGAAGCACACCGGTATTGATTATTGATGCTTACGTGAGATGTCACTCAGTTATACTCAATTATTGCTACAGTAATTGCTGCATCATATCTCTCATATTATTGATTCGATTATTATCACAGTGTCATCTGCACAATATGTTATATTATTAAATTAATAATTGTGACGACAAAGTTATTCATATTATTAAATTTCAATATTTACAATGTCTAGAAGTTCTGTCAATGAGAGGTTTGGTCACCTAATTGCGCGCCAATAGGGAGAAATCCTTATTGGAAAGCCCCCTCTTTCCTGGGAACAACCTGGTTGTTAAATATTGTGAGTTATAATATTAATGATGAATAAGCTCGTGTTGATTAAAGATGAAATTTGATAGTTTCATTATGTTGGGATTATTTGTGTTAGTAGAAATCGACATCTATTCTGATGATAATTGATGTCTGGAGGTTATATTGTTCAATCAGGTATTCGGGATACTTTTCTTGTCAGAGTACTATTCACGAGTTACTATTCACGAGTTACTATTCACGAGTTACTATTCACGAGTTACTATTCATGAGTCACTATTCACGATTTACTATTTACGAGTTACTATTCACTCTAGTATTGTGCATTCGGGTATTTGAGTACAATATTATTCCATGAGAAGATGTACTAATTTTTCAGACCGTTGGTTGAATTTATATTAGTAAATCAATATGGATCGTTGGTTTAAAGTTTTAATAGTGAATCAGTATGGATCGCTGGTTTAAAGTTTTAATAGTGAATCAAGATGGATCGTTGGTTTAAAGTTTTAATAGTGAATCGCATGGACCGTTGCTTTAAGTTTTAATCTGGACCGTCTGCTTAAAAGTAAATCAACTGGACCGCTTGGTATTAGTTATTATTCAATCCATTCTTTTATAAATGAAGCTCATTCCTTCATTATTTCTTACTTAATTCACCGAAACTCTACAGAGAGAAATTATAAAGAGAAAAGAAGAAGAGTATTCGCTACTTCACTACTTTATATCCAGTTTCTTTTTACGGTAGAGGGTGTTATTGTGACGCCTCAAAAAATAGGTATACATCACCCATTCGAGTTGTTAATACATGGTACGTAAACAACTACAACTTTATTATTACAACAATAAAATCGTGAGTTTGAATACAAATATTATCTTCAGATAATATCTATACTCAAATAAATCTTCATCACATTTATTGATACATTATTTTACAAAAATGGTGAGGACTACTAAACAACTCTCTGTAACCTTCATTCCATACCCCACTCGTACTCGCTTATATTCTTGCATCCCGAGAAGAAAATGGAACAAAAAAGGAAAAGGGTGAGCTCAACTAGCCCAAGAAGAATATTATGACTAAGATAATATACAACAAATTATCGTTAGTCTTCAACAGGAAAAATCTAATAGAATACAATAGACAACAAGTTTTAAATCAATATTCGCAATGAAATAGTAATTCATTAGAAGAGTTAAGTAGAGAATGCAAACTACTATCTTCTATGTATGAATTTAAAAGTTCATCGCCTATTTTTATCCTCGTAACATCAATTAATATATATCGAATCAAATATTCATCTTTGCACTCGCTGCCAAAGATATTCATCATTGGTCATGTTCATCTAAACACTGCTCATCTTTGCACTACTAGCCAAAGATATTCATCGAAATCATTCATCTTTGCACTCAAAGCCAAAGATATTCAATAATATCATCATTTAAGACCGAGGATGATGAAAAATATTTTTAAAGAAACGAATCCGGTGAAACAAAATGACAAGGATTAAGGATTAAGGATTCGTACTTTGTTTTATCCAAGTCCAACAATACCTCAAAAATAATCATAGTGGTGTAAAATTCAAGAATGATCAAAACATGGATACAATCAAAGCTAGTATCCATAATAGATATTTTGGACGAAAAGGAAAATTTTTCATTTGTCGATGAATAGTCTTTCAGATTCGTGAATAAGATCAGATATCGTGAATAAAGGCAGACACGTGAATAAGAACTCCCCGACACTAAAAGTTCCAAATTTGATTAAAAGTTCAGATCAATACTTGAAGATAATGATATTAGAATAAATAATATCATTAAAAAATAATATCCCTTACCTCGAAAGATCAAGACTTCTAGTTTAAACACAGGATATAAAGCATGACTTGAACTTGCACCGATAGCAATACTCAAAATATACTCAAAATACTCACAAGAATACGCCAATAATATAGAGAGAAAACTTGATTTCGGTGTAATTTTCAATTCTAACCCAAGCACCCTATTTATAGAAAATGCTTAGAACACTAAAAGGTAAAAATTTAATATAATATTAATATATAAATTAAATTTTCCTACGCCTAACCTTCCAAGAACTGAATTCAGCTCATTCAACACACACATGTAAACACCATAATAATGAAAAAATGTTTTTGTTATTTGAAATATTTTAAACTTCCAAAAATCAATTATTTTTGAGCTTCTAACTTCAATAATTCACAATAAATAGTCCTTTTGTCGAAAATTTGAAACTCACTTTTTTTATAGGAAATTCAATTCTCTACAACTTTACGTAAGAAAGTTTTTCCAAATTCCAAAACAAAATTGAACCAAATCCACAAACCAAGCGATTTTATTGTGCTATAATCAAATTTCGGCCAAGAAATGGGGTCCACCGACACATAAAACATGCTTTAAATATTTTGGTAACAAAAATACTCCTCCTCCACATATACTCATATATCCCACATTCATCGTGAAAATATCATCATTATTATATTATTAAAATATAATAATATATTTAAATGAATTATTTTATCGAAAAAGATAAAATTTCAATTTTTAACAATTTTCACATTAAAAATTTTTTCCATCTATATCCACATAAAATCAATATTTTTCTCATCATATGAATCAATAATTAATTATTCACAAATAATATTACAGTAATCACAATATTGATAACGTGTAGCTACTGTGAAAGAGAGGGTTTTCCAATAAGAATTTCTCCTCATCAAGGCGCAAGCAATTAGGTGACCAAACCTCTCCTTAGATGAACTTTCTAGACATTGCCAATAATGTTATCTAATAATATTATTCAGATAATATGAATTATTGCTTCGATAATGAAAAAAAATACCGTGTAATGACAATTATCAAACAACAAAGAATATAAAATATCAACGCAACAATTATTAAATCAATAAAATATTGAAGCAAGAATTATCGTAACCATTATTGAAGTAAAGTGCCTTCACGTAAGAATCAATAATTGGTGCAATACCGTGTGATATCGTGTTTTTTTAATTTAGTATTTTTAACAAGATAACTAGAATAACTACGCCGTTATTTTTAAACAACTTATATTTGTCGCTTTCTTCATCCAATCGCTCAAGCATGGGCCCACAAAAAGATCATAACATACGCATTTAATATTCCCCGACAAACAAGAATATTCCACGACCAAACGAATATTCCCCGACAACAATGAATATTTTATAACCACTTGTTTATTTTCAAATATTTGCGTATTTTACCCATAACTATCCACATTAATCAAATCAACCCTTACTATTTCGAAATAATAAATAGAGAAAATTAAATTTTATTAATAATAAGTTGGGGTCTTACTGTTATTCTTTCTTATTCACGAAGAGAACTTCATTATTCCATTCTTTATTATTCATTGGAATAACTCGTAAAAGTGGCATACCCTATACATAACCTCAGATACGGCAGATACCCTATACTTGGTGAAATCCTTCGTTATTCCATTCTTTATTATTCATTGGAATAACTTTGTATACGTGAATCCCTATACTTGGTGAAATCCTTCATTATTCCATTATTTATTATTACATTGGAATAACTCAGATGCATGGTTTACCTATACTTGGTGGAATGACCAGTATATGCGGTTTACCCAATACTTGGTGATCTTTCTTCGTTATTTCATTATTTATTATTCATTGGAATAACTCAGATGCTATGATTTACCTATACTTGGTGGAATAACTTTGTATATCACGGTTTACTAAATACTTGGTGATCTTCTTCGTTATTCCATTCTTTATTATTATGTTGGAATAACTGCTTATTTTAAGCACCGATACTTGGTGAAATTTTTTATTATTCCATTCTTTATTATTCGTTTAATATTCGCTTAAGGTGTGAATTTCACCGATTGGTTCCATTATTTATTATTCTCGCATTTATTATTCGGTTGGGAATCACATGCATGCGGTCTCTATCGCATGCATGGTGAATCCTTACATTATTCCATTCTTTATTATTACATTTGGAATAACTTGCCATATGGATTGCCACATGCACGGTGAACGATCCTTTGTATTCATTCCTTATTAAATTATGGAAATGATCTCAGATATCGTGGATTACCGCATGGCGTAGTAAAAAATCTATTTCGAGCTTCATATATTCTTTATTATACTCAAATTGGTTAAAGTTTTGACTTCTATACTCCATGAAATTAGTGGAATATTCTTGATATTCAAGGCTTCATTCAAGATCTTTTCATGGAAATATTCTTCTGAGCATTCTTGAATTTTTACTTTACAAAGAAGTATCATGTTGACAATTTGGATATTATTAGTTTCTAGATAAATTAATTCTTGAACTTGTTTTATTGAATTCCTATAACATTGTTGTCATCTTCATGTTTATATTATGTTGAAAGTCATCTTTGGCTTACGTGCATAGATGGACTTAGTATGATTATGACCAGGGATCATTCGGTATAATCATGAACTGTGATGTTATAGGTGATGTGTTAAAAGTCCTCAGTGGCCTATAATGCATTGATGGGCAGTTTTTGGTATGATTATGACAAGGGATTATTCAGTATAGTCATGACCGTTGATGATTTAATGAATATCCTTGGCTCGTAGTACAGGGATGATTAGAAGATGTGGTTTAATTATTAAGCTAAGTCTCAGCGATAAAAGTTGATGAAAACATTTTTAAATCATAGAAGATAGTAGGTTTTATTCTTTACTTGACTCTTATAATGGATTGCTTTTCCGCTGCAGTTAAACTTGATGTCTATTGTATTTTATCAGTTTAATATTGTTGAAGACTATTGATAATTTATTCTCGCATTATCTTAGTCATAATATTTCTTCTTTGGGCTAGTTGAGCTCACCCTTTCTTTCACCGTTTCTCTTGAAATGAGAATATAATTTGGACGTAGCCTGGGGAAAGGAATGACGGGCCAGAAGATAGCATTAGTAGTCCTCACTATTTCATTAAATAGTGTGACAATAAATGTAATGAGGACTCCTTTGAGTATGGATATTATCAGATGACAATATTCCTATTAGAACTCTCGATTCGTGTATTGTCGTATGTTACACGACAGTTGTATAATTAAGTTTGTATTTGTATTTTGTACCATGTATCTGGCGACTCAAGATAGGTGATGTAAACCAAATTTTGGAGGCGTCACATTGGAGTTTGGTTGAAACATAATGTTCAAATGCAGACGGTGGAGATAGTTATATGTCAAGAGAAGACTCACCATTGGAAGGAACATGATAGTAATCTTCTCATTTTTCTTTGGGGTCTATTAGATCAACCAAGGATAATTCTCTGGACATATGATATCTATCATAACTTAGATTCATGGCCTCCTATGTACGAAGGTTTCCTTGAGCACTTCCCAAAGATTTTTATTTCTAAAACAGTTATTAATTGTACCTTTATGTAAGGTATCACTGTGAGGTGTTGTCCACGGTTGGGACATGAGTCACAGTTGGTATATATTTATATCAAAACTCACAGCATATGTGTTGTTATAGTAATAAAGTTGCAGTTATTTTCTGTACCATGTATTTGGCAACTCAGAATAGGTTGGGTGGATTGGACCTATTTTGGGGGCGTCACAGTGGGTCCTCACCCATGAGATAGAATCCAAGATAGAAAACAATAAATTTTCTTTGTGAACAAGTAAGTGCGTTTACTTGATATTAATTCAATTAGAAATTGGGTTAGTGGAAGCAATATTGGAATTGGAGATTCCATGAAAAGAATCCAAGTTGAAAAAGGATTTACTTGTTAGATTGGTTGGTGACCAAGACAAGGAGATGTGAACCCTAATTTGATTAGGAGAATAAATTATTTCTAATCCATAATAGGAATGGATTAGGAAGAGTTCTATAAATAAGGCTATGAGGGAGTCTTATTTGATATATATGAGAGAAGCTTGGTAGCAAGAAGATACCAAAAGAATAAATTGAGAGAATTACAGTTTGTTGTTCGTGGATATCCGTCGCCATCTCCGTTCAAATGAAAGCTTGAAGACTTTATTGCTTGGGGTATTTTTGGGTGGTGAAGTTAATTAGTTTCTTAACCTAATTAAAGGTAAATTTGTACTATCTCAATTTATTGTGTGTAACCTCAAGTTTTAGGGCATAAAACTTGAGAGGATTATTGTAAGCCCATTATTAGTGATATAGTGGAGATTCGAAGTTTGACCCGTGGTTTTCACCTCTTATTTTAGAAGGTTTTCCACGTAAATTTGGTGTCTTGCTTGTGGATGGTTATTTGTTATTTTTGTTCTCATAATTGGTTTTGTTGATTTCATATTTAATTGCACAAAGACGGAAAAGTAATTCCTGGGATAGAGATTATTTTTGGCGTACTTTTCCCAACAGTGCTCTGATACCATTACAGTTTGTTGTTCGTGGATATCCGCCGCCATCTCCGTTCAATTGAAAGCTTGAAGACTTTATTGCTTTGGGTGTTTTTGGGTGGTGAAGTTAATTAGTTTCTCAACCAAATTAAAGGTAAATTTATACTATCTCAATTTATTGTGTGTAACCTCAAGTTTTAGGGCATAAAACTTGAGAGAATTATTATAAACCCATTATTAGTGATATAGTGTAGATTCGGAGTTTGACCCGTGGTTTTTACTGTTAGAGTTTATGCCCTAGATGTCAATTATTTGATATAATTGCTTAACATTTTAATATTATATTTGATTGAATAAATGAATGATTTTATTATGGTTTTATTTACTGCGTTATATAAATGTTAACATAATAAAAAATCCTTGTAATAGTGATACAAATTATATAGTTTCAAGTATGTGACTTGAATATGAGATTATATAATTATAATTAGTATCATTGTTCTTAAATGTCCTAGTCGAGTATCATTGTTGATGGGACAACAATGATGCATCGAGACTAGTATGTGGATCGATTGATGACCAAATCTCATTGGTCATAAATATATGAGATATTAAGTCAATACATAGGTACATGTTAGAGAATGATGTATTGGACAGACCCACCATGAGAATTCTATATGGAGCATTATGTGAAGTGTCATTAGCAATTCTCATAGTGACAATGATGTAATGGTCCTCTGACCTGAAATCACTATATTACTACACGGGAATTTATGTACTTTGATATCATCAAATGTCACCTTTAATAGGGTGGACTATAAAGGTGATTATTGGGTACATCATGAATCGTGTGGGGAATATGAGTGATCTAGATGGAATTTAACCTTCCTATATATTAGGGATGATATCCATAGGCCTCTTGATTGAGTAGGACTATGAAATGCATGGTCATGCTCAAATAGTGATTTGTTTCATATAGTCTACTCATTGATCAAGAAAACTCAGATTAAATTATGAAGAGTATGACACATTCCATGACTCAAGTTTAATCTAGGATATTAAGGTTAAAAGGATTAAATTACATTGAAACATTGGTCACGAAAAGGTTGCATCGAATCATCGATCTTATTATTACTTGGGTAGCAATGATGCATTACTAGATACCGCTCACTGTTTATAATTTTATAATATGATTTTAAAATTATTGCCAACGTAATAATAACCTATAAGGTCACACACATAGAACGTTATTAAAAGGGAATTAATTTAAATTGTAAGGATTTAAATATATCAATATGATTGATAGTATTTAAATCGCAATTTAAATTAAAAGGATATATATATATATATATATATATATATATATATATTAAGTAAGACTTAATTAAGATATAATATATATATATATAAATTACGATTTTATTTTAATTAGATTAGGGTTTTGATTAATTCCGCTTTTATTGCTATATATATGATATATCAAAGATATTAGGTAGGTTAATCAAAACAAAAACCCTAGCAGCTCTTGAGAGAGACTAGAGAAAAGCAGAAAATCCATTCCTTTTGGTGGCTAAGACTGCAATTCCTTCTTCCGCAGATCGTAGGATGATTAAATGCGGGAGCGCTAAGTATGGATATCGTAGAGTCGCAATCAGTTTGAATTGCGTTGGAGATTCAATCGTATCGATTCAACCAAAATAATCGGTATAATTTCTAAACCATCGGATTAATTTGCATTTCGCATGGATCACATTTTTGATTTTGGAAATTGCTTTGAATTGTTTCTATTTTCATTTTGCGTTTTATGAATGAAACCTACATTTACCTCTTAGTTTTAGAGGGTTTTCCACGTAAATTTGGTGTCTTGCTTGTGGATGGTTATTGTTATTTTTGTTCTCATAATTGGTTTTGTTGATTTCATATTTAATTGCACAAAGACGGAAAAGTAATTCCTGGGATAGAGATTATTTTTGGCGTACTTTTCCCAACAGTGGTATCAGAGCTTGGTTATTTTTGTGGTTTTCTTGTGCAAATTAAATGGAGGATTGGATAGCAGGTTGCATGATTAATCTCAAGGCTACAAATTATGCAATTTGGAAGCCAAGAATGGAGGATTTGCTTTACTGCAAGGATTTGTATGAGCCACTTGAGAACGATGGAGTTAAGCCCACAAACAAGAGTGACGCACAGTGGAACAAGATGAACAGGAAGACTATTGGTCTGATCAGATCGTGGATTGATCAAAGTGTATTTCATCATGTTGTCATGAAAACTAAAGCCTATGCTCTCTGGCAGAAATTGGAGTCCATGTATGAAAGGAAGACGGCGCAAAATAAAGCTTTTTTGATTAGGAAGCTTGTGAATTCTAAATTCAAGGATGGAAACTCCGTTGCAGAGCACTTGAGTGATTTTCAGAGTTTGATAAATCAGTTGAGTACAATGAAGATGGTCATTAATGATGAGATGTAGGCTTTGTTATTGTTGAGCTCTTTCGTCGATGAGCCGGAGGCTGGTCAGATCAAGGTAACTCCGCCCTAATGGTACCGACTATGGATACAGTCAAAGATAGTTTGTTTAATGAGGAATAGAGGCGAAGAGATACTATGGTGATTAGCGCTGAGTCACAAGTTTTTGTCGCACAAAGTAGGGGCAAAAACAAAGGGAGAAACTCTCCTGAAGATGACAAATCCAGGGGAAGGTCAAGAGATAGAAAAGAAGTAATTTGCTTTCACTGCCAGAAGTCGGGTCACATAAGACGAGAGTGCAGATTTTTAAAGAAGGAGCAGTCTAAGGAAAAAGATGAGGATAAAGATTCGATTGTGTATCTATCCGATGATGATGTAGCTATTGTTTGTGATGATAAACCCAAGTGCCATGTTAATGATTGGATTATTGATTCGGGTGCTTCGTTCCATGCTACTTCGCGTGGTGAAATCTTCACATCCTACAATAGTGGTGATTTTGGCCATGTGTGGATGGGAAACGGAAATGCATCCAAGATTATAGGCATTGGAGATATTTGTTTGGAAACTAATAGTGGTTGCAGGTTGATTCTGAGAGAAGTCAGACATGTTCTGGATATTCGTTTTAATTTGATCTCTGCTGGTAAGCTTGATGAGAAGGGTCTCTACTGGTGACTAGGGGTAAGAAGGTGGACACTCTTTACACGATGCGGGTGCATGTAAGAGGTGTTGAAGATGGGGGAGTTAGGCAGAAAAAGGTTTGGTACAAAGCCGTGCGAGATGGGAGAAAAGCCTTGCATGAGAACCACAAGAACAAAACTCTTTGCTTTAAATGGGTACCAAAAGTGAAGAAGGAAAGTGATAGCTCGCAGCCAGGGTACAAAGCGGTTGTGAATGAATTTGGCAAGCAAAAATCTGTCAAGTTTGAGTTAGATCCTCCCATTGAGAAGAACCATGCCGATGAGACAAAGCCGGACATGAAGATATTTAAAAATTCCAAGAAGCTTGAGTTGAGCCTAGACTTCGTTGGAATTGACTCTAAGTAAGGAGTTGTGGTTGGTGATCCCTTCTCTCATGGGTTCGGAGGGGGAGATTGTTGGGTGTGGGTCCTCACCCATGAGATAGAATCCAAGATAGAAAAGAATTAATTTTCTTTGTGAACAAGTAAGTGTGTTTACTTGATATTAATCCAATTAAAAATTGGGTTAGTGGAAGCAATATTGGAATTGGAGATTCCATGAAAAGAATCCAAGTTGAAAAAGGATTTACTTGTTAGATTGGTTGGTGACCAAGACAAGGAGATGTGAACCCTAATTTGATTAGGAGAATAAATTATTTCTAATCCATAATAGGAATGGATTAGGAAGAGTTCTATAAATAAGGCTATGAGGGAGTCTTATTTGATATATATAAGAGAAGCTTGGTAGCAAGAAGGTACCAAAAGAATAAATTGAGAGAATTACAGTGTGTTGTTCGTGAATATCCGCCGCCATCTCCGTTCAATTGAAAGCTTGAAGACTTTATTGCTTGGTGTGTTTTTGGGTGGTGAAGTTAATTAGTTTCTCAACCTAATTAAAGGTAAATTTGTACTATCTCAATTTATTGTGTGTAACCTCAAGTTTTAGGGCATAAAACTTGAGAAGATTATTGTAATCCCATTATTAGTGATATAGTGGAGATTCGGAGTTTGACCCGTGGTTTTTACCTCTTATTTTAGAGGGTATTCCACGTAAATTTGGTGTCTTGCTTGTGGATGGTTATTTGTTATTTTTGTTCTCATAATTGGTTTTGTTGATTTCATATTTAATTGCATAAAGACGAAAAATTAATTCCTAGGATAGAGATTATTTTTGGCGTACTTTTCTCAACAAAAAGACTGTAAGTGAGTTACGTGGAAGTTCCCGGCGGAGGAATGTTATAGGTGATGGCGTGTCCTACGTCTTATCTAGAGAGGGGCTGAAATATTAGTCTGGATCGTGTTAAACTCAAAAAAGTATAGGTGTACATGCGGTTAAAGATGGATATACGTACCCTGACACGTGTTTTAGATCTTCTTGGTGAGTAGCTTGCACCATGTTAAAATCCAATTTGGCAAACTCCAGCAACATAGGATTCATATATGTTTTTTTCTCATACACATCAATGAACCACCTCGCCTCTAGTCTAGCTACTCTCCAATGCAGTGGAAGCTCCAAGGCATGACTCACTAGATCAGCTAATTCAATATCTATCATCATCTTCTCATCATCCTTGAGCTTCTCTTTAAGATGTTTGGCCGTGAAATCTCTGGCCTCGTCCAACATTCTCTCGCCTCTGGTTGAAAGGTAAGACGCTTCATACAAATTCAACATCCCCTTCACATCCTCCCCAAAACAGGCCTTGAAATTCCCCGATTCATCCGTAAAATCATTAAAAACCTCTGCAAGCAATAGATCATATATATAATTAATTGTATTATTTATTTTATCTATCTATAAAAACATGACTTTGAAATCATGAAAATAAAATACATCGAGGATATATATATATATATATATATATGGAGGAGTTAATTAGCTAGCTAGTGATCGATTCAACAACGTACGGTACGTACCTTGAGGGACATTATGGTTATGTTGTCTCAAGAGTCTAAATTTGAGGGCTGTGGCATACAAATCTAATTGTTTGCACCACTTGATGTCGTTTTTGATGTAGTGATTGTATACCTTCTCCAAAATTGTCTTGATTTCATTCTCAAAGTGATAAGACACTCCAAGTCGTTGCAATGTATCGACTAACTCAAGTTTACGCAATATGTCACCGTTCTGATCTTTGTCTAGCATCATCTTCACATTGTCCTTCAACTCACTTGTTTGCCTTCTATAACTATCTCCCTATATATACATATATATATATATATATATATATATCAATTAGTCATTTAGAAGCTTAAGCATTAATTGAATAGACCGACCGACAAAAGAAACCAACACTAGAACAAATACGTACTACTACTAATTAATGTTACGTATGTACCATGTAGTCATTGGTTAGTGACTGGATAAAATCATGTTCCCAAATGGGAGGTTGGTAGTTTGCTGATCTTCTTGCAATGGTACTACTTTTATCACTTGAATTCACGGCATTCATGCGTCGTCGTACACTAGGCAAAACTTTGCCACCAATTCTAAGCGACATTGGCCTAGTCGAGATGCAAACAATGGTAGGAGAGAGAATATTTAGTGACATTATTAATGGAAATAAGAACACAGAAAAAGAGGTAGCTTGTACTCATCTTTTGACCAACGCCGGAGCATATTAGTATATTACAAGTTGGCATTATTTAATTTGGGATAAATAAGGTTTTAGTCATCAGATCAGTCTTTCAAAAAAAGCTGAAAATGGTTAATCCTACGATTTAAAAACGTTACTCAAAAGTCTCAACTCTGCATTCTCTTCAAATTGTAAATCTTATATTCCAATAAAACCATTGTGTCAACTATCTATCATGCTTAAATTTACATAATACTAATATTTAAACTAAGTAGCATCGTTTCTAAGAATTGTAATAATAATAATAATTGTAATAATCTGTAATAATAATAATTATTATTGTAATAATACAAATGACCAAAAAAGGATAATACATCAGAAGTATTTCAATAATAATAATAATAATAATAAGGCATAAATATGATTTACTATCCTAAACTACACAATTTTTGTAATAAAAAAACACAATTTTTTTGTAATAATAAAAAGCACAGTTTTTTTAATAAAAAAAAACAAAAACAACGCAAAAAAAACAACTAACAACGCAAAAAAAAAAAAAAACAAAGCAGCAGTTTAAAAAACAAAAAAAAGCGCAAAAAAAAAAAAAAAAAGCAACACAAAATATTTTGTTTCAACATTTGATAAACTTTTATAATTTGCAGTTTTATAATAAAATAAAATGCAGTTTTTATTTTTATTAAAAAAATGCAGTTTTATAATAAAATAAAATTGCAGTTTTTTTTTTGTGCAGTTTTTTGTGCAGTTTTTTTTTTTATATAAAAACGCAGTTTTTATTTTCATTATAAAATGCATATTTTATAACGCAGTTTTTATTTTTATTAAAAAATACAGTTTTATAATAAAATAAAATGCAGTTTTTTTATGCAGTTTTTTTTTTATTATAAAAACTGCATTTTTTATGATAATTTATTTGATGATCGTGACCAATATAATTTTATTTAATTTTCTAACAATGTAAAGATCATAAATAAATTATTTTAGATAATTTTTTTATTAAAAGACGTATATTACTAATTTTTCCAATCGAGTAAGATGTTTTTTTGCAGTGTGGTTTAAGAAATGATCGAGGTGATTTTTTTTTTTATTAAAAAACTTTTCTTTTTTTTATTATTACAAAAAATTATGCTTTTTTTATTACAAAAATTGTGTAGTTTAGGATAGTAAATCATATTTAAGTTTTATTATTATTATTATTATTATTATGGGATAAATAAGGTTTTGGTCATCAGACTGGGTTCGATTTTCATTGTAGTTATCAAACTTTTTTTTGTTATAATCGAATAATCTGTACTTTTCAAAACTTACAAAATGGTTATTCGTTCGATTTTCCGTCCAAAAATCGTATTTTAATGCCGATCGTAAAGTTGATTATTTATTTTTTGCCGACGTACCGTTATTTTTTTGGTGATGTGGAGGTTAAAAATTTCTTAAAGAAAATGTTACTCACAAGTCTCTAACTCTGCACCTCTTCAAATTAGAAACCTTATATTCCTATAAAAATCATCATATAATTATTTATTATGCTTAAATTTACATAATACTAATATTTAAACTAAGAAGATCGCTTCTAGGAATTATAATAATAATAATAATTGTAATAACTGTAATAATAATAATTATTATTGTAATAATACAAATGACCAAAAAAGGATAATACATCGTAGTATTTCAATAATAATAATAATAAAGCATAAATATGATTTACTATCCTAAACTAAACAATTTTTGTAATAAAAACACAATTTTTTTGTAATAATAAAAAAAAACGCTTTTTTTTTAATAAAAAACAAAAACAACGCAAAAAAAACAACTAACAACAAAAAAAAAAAAAACAAACAAAGCAGCAGTTTAAAAAAAAAAAAAAAAAGCAAAAAAAAAAAAACAAAAGCAACAACACAAAAAAATATTTTGTTTCAACATTTCGTAAACTTTTATAATTTGCAGTTTTTATAATAAAATAAAATACAGTTTTTTTTTTATTAAAAAATGCAGTTTTTATAATAAAATAAAATTGCAGTTTTTTTTTTTTTTATAAAAATCGCTTTTTATTTTCATTATAAAAAAATGCATTTTATAACGTTAGCTTTTTATTTTTATTAAAAATGCGCTTTTATAATAAAATAAAATGCAGTTTTTTTTTATGCAGTTTTTTTTTATTTTATTATAAAACTGCATTTTTATGATAATTTATTTGATGATCGTGACCAATATAATTTTATTTACTTTTCTAACAATGTAAAGATCATAAATAAATTATTATTAGATAATTTTTTTATTAAAAGACGTACATTACTAATTTTTCCAATCGAGTAAAAGCAAATTTTCTTTGCCAGTGTGGTTTAAGAAATGATCGAGGTGATTTTTTATTTTTTATTAAAAAAACTTTTCTTTTTTTTTATTATTACAAAAAATTGTTTTTTTTATTATAAAAATTGTGTAGTTTAGGATAGTAAATCATATTTAAGCCTTTATTATTATTATTATTATTATTATTATTATTGAAATACTATGTTGTATTATCCCTTTTGGTCATCAGATTATTACAATAATAATTATTATTATTACGCTTATTACAATTATTATTATTATTACAATTCCTAGAAACGATGCTACTTAGTTTAAATATTAGTATTATGTAAATTTAAGCATGGTAGATGTAACGACCCCAAAATAGGTCCATTCCATCCAACCCATTCTGAAGTGCCAAATATATGGTATTTAAAAATAACTACAACTTTATTACAACAATTGTCAAGCAAAATACAACAACACATACGCCGTGAGTTTGGATACAAATATATACCAATCAGAAGACGTCACAATGACACCTTACATAAAGGTATAGTCAAAACCTGTTTTAGAAATTGTAATCTTTGGGAAGTGCTCAAGAAACCTTCGTATACGTGGGAGGCCATGCTTTTAGGTTATGGTAGATATCATATGGCCACGTAATTATCTCGTCAATCTAATAGACCCTAAAAGAAAACGAGAAGATTACTATCATATTCTTCCCAATGGTGAGTCTTCTCTCGACATATCATTATCTCCACCGCCTCTAATTGGGTATTATACTCCAAACAAACACCAAGATTATATAGGTAGTGCTTGTAAATATACTCAAAGAAGTGGATGAGCACAACCATGTCTTATGATAACACGAAGTTTCAGATGTCATTAGACATCTTGATGATAATGACAAAACACCCTTCTAAAGTTGGGTTCGCCACCCTATTTAATTCACCAAAATAACTATTAAATGATGTATAAAATACAAACACACTAAAGTCCTCAATAAAATTATTTCCATACTCTTTAGGGAGAGACCTCAATAACTATAGATTCACCGTTTCTATTCCCTTGTTATCCCCGGCCAACCCAAACTACACTTTTATTATTATACGAAAGGAATTGTGAAACAAAAGGGTGAGCACAACTAAATTTCAAGAAAAAATATTATAACTAAAGATACATAAATTATCAATAGTCTTCATCAATAATAAATCGTAGATTTAGAATATACGGTAGATGATAAAACTTTTTAAACCATAGTTGCAAATGAACGAAAGCAATCCATTAAAAGAGTCAAATAGACTATAAAGTCTATTGTCTTCTCCACGTTAAAAGTCCACCAACAATATTTTATCCTCAGAACATCAATCAACAATTTCGCCCACAATCACGCAGTATAACTCATAATCGTAATTGTAGTTCTAAATTCCTTTCCTCATCCAAGACAAAGATAATTTTCATCACTTGTCTTTACTCGAACTCGTTAGGTTTGTAATATTCATGCAAGCAATCAAATTGCATAAAAAGTACAAGCGTGTAAAAATCAGAGTTTAAAATTTTATAAACCATATACCCGGATCACCCTTTACGCACAATTATTAATTAAACGAAAAGATAAAGAATAAATCATACCTCAAGATCGAAAGCCTCGTGTACAAGTTCACCTCCAAATCCTTTCGCGCTCAATCTTGAATCCACCGGGTTTGGTTCCTTCCTTCGATCAACGTTAGCCCCCCAAATGTTTGGCCTCTAGAGGTGATCCACCAAGGAAGAAGAAAATTCAAGAAGATGGGTATTTGGCTCAAACCCTAGTTTTCTATCTCTATAGAAAAAGGTGTACTCTCCCAACAATTGGAATTATGTCGTATGTTGAAAAAGTCAACAACCCCCTTACCCATAATAAGACTCCTCTTATTTATAGATGTGGGCAACCCACCTTTGTGACGACCCCAAAATAGGTCCATTCCATCCAACCCATTCTGAGTCGCCAAATATATGGTACGAAAAACAACTACAACTTTATTACAACAATTGTCGTGCAAAATACAACAACACATATGCTGTGAGTTTGGATACAAATATATACCAACTGTAGCACGTCACAATGACACCTTACATAAAAGTATAGTCAAAAACTGTTTTAGAAATTAGAATCTTTGGGAAGTGCTCAAGGAAACCTTTCGTATACGGGAGGCCATGCTTTTAGGTTATGGTAGATATCATATGGCCCACGTAATTATCCTTGGTCAATCCAATAGACCCCAAAGAAAAACAAGAAGGTTACTATCATATTCTTCCCAATGATGAGTCTTCTTCGACATATCATTATCTCCACTGCCTCTAATTTGGTATTATACTCCAAACAAACGCCAAGATTATATAGGCAAGTGCTTGTAAATATACTCAAAGAAGTGGATGAGCACAACCATGTCTTATGATAACACGAAGTTTGTATGTCATTAGACATCTTGTATGATAGTGACAAAACACCTTCCAAAGTTGGGTTCGCCACCCTATTTAATTCACCAAAATAACTATTAAATGATGTATAAAATACAACACACTAAAGCCCTCAATAAAATTATTTTCATACTCTTTAGGAGAACCTCAACAACTATAGAATTCACCGCTCTATTCCTCTTGTTATCCCCTGGCCAACCCAAACTACACTTTTTTATTACCCGAAAAGAATTGTGAAACAAAAGGGTGAGCACAACTATTTCAAGAAAGAATATTATGACTAAAGATAAATAAATTATCAATAGTCTTCATCAAGAATGAATCGTAGATTTAGAACATATGGTAGATGATAAAACTTTTCAACCATAGTTGCAAATGAACGAAAGCAATCCATTAAAAGAGTCAAATAGACTATAAAGTCTATTATCTTCTCCACGTTAAAAGTCCACCAACAATATTTTATCCTCGTAACATCAATCATCAGCTTCCTTTCCACAATCATATTGAATAACTCATAATCATAATTGTGATTCTAAATTCTCTTCTCATCCAGACTAAGATAATTTTCATCAATTGCCTTTACCGAAACATCAAATATCATGGTTATACCAAATCACAGCCTCGCTCATAATCATATTAATAAATTCATCTGCACCACGGGCCAAAGATATTCATCAACAGATTCATCTTTACACTACAAAGCCAAAGATATTCAACAATGTGTCATCTTTCAGATTACGAGCCAAAGATATTCATCAATAATTCATCTTTGCACCACAAAGCTAAAGATATTCAACAATGTGTCATCTTTGCATTACGAGCCAAAGATATTCATCAATAATTCATCTTTGCACTACAAAGCTAAAGATATTCAACAATGTGTCATCTTTGCATTACGAGCCAAAGATATTCATCAATAATTCATCTTTACACTACACGTGCTAAAGATATTCAACAACAAAAGTCATCTTTTGCATTATGAGCCAAAGATATTCATATATCAAAGAAATACATAATCATTTCGTAAGTTATATAACAATAATTATAACCATGTTGATCAATTCACCTTTGCACTTAAGTTAAAAATATTCAATTATAAATTCAATGGTCATGATCATACCAACCAACAATTAACTTTTGCACCATTGGCCAAAGAGAACCTATGGTCACGATCATACCAATAATCTACCCATCTTTAAACTCAAGTCAAAGAGAAATATCATCATTAGAGTTATAAGAATGTTATATAAAAAATAATATAATCAAAACATGGTTTTAATTTCAAGAGTAAGATTCATAAATCAACGATAATTTGGTCGTAAAAAGAAACCAATTTTATTGTGAATAGTAGCACTAATGAATAGTAACTCGTGAATAAGTGAATAGTAACTCATGAATAAGTAACTCGTGAATAAGAACTGAATGAATATAAACTCGTGAATAAGAACATGAATCGTGAATAGAACTAATGAATAGTAACTCGTGAATAAGAATAAGTATTTCCAGATTCAGACATATAACAGAGTAAGATACGTAAATAATGTCATATACATAAATAAAGTCATATATATGAATAATAATAGGTCGTATACGTGAATCAGAAGACCCCAAATTTTTATAAATAAAGATGAATTTTTCTATAAATATTATTTTTGAATATTATGGAATAAATTTGATATAATGTTATAGTTGTAGGTAATATTTATAAATTTTGCAAAGTACGCAAGTTGTTATAAAATATTCGTTTGGTCTGGGGAATATTCTTTTGTTAGTGGAATATTCGCATAACGGCTCAATCATTGGTGGACCCCATAATGTAATTATTATCGGATTTGATCGAGAAAACGACAAAAATATTTTATAAAAATAACTACGGAGGTGTTACCGTTAAAACCGCTGAACTACCCGGTGGTAAAAGTACAAAGAATACGCCGTGAGTCAGATAAGAAGACACTCAGATTGATTATCGATGCTTACGTGAGAAGTCACTCAATTACGCTTCAATTATTGCTACACAAAGAATCACGTGATCATATCTCTTATATTATCGATTCAATTATTGTCACAAAGATCATCTCAGATAATATGTTATAAAGATTAAATCAATAATCGAGACGACAAGTTATAAATGATTAATAATTGTTGAAAGATTAAATATGTGTTGAAAAAAAAAATGATTTGTGGTAAGTTTGATTATTTTATGGGGGCTATATATGTCATCATCTAAGAGTCTCTTCATCAATAAGATTTACCTTCACGTCAATAGTAATTACCTTCACAATAGTAATTACCCTTGTGAATAGTATTTACCTTCGTCAATAAGAATTACCTTCACAATAATAAGAATTACCCTCAGGAATAGTATTTACCTTCACCAATAGTATTTACCTTCATAATAGTAATTACCTTTACCGACGTCGAACCACTTGTCGCTTCACATTACAAAGCGCCGAACCACTTGTCGCTTCACATTACAAAGGCCAAACCAACGTCAAGCCACTCGCTTTTTCACACTAAGTGCTAAGTTAGAAATCTTCTATAAATAGAGGCCTAGGCTTCATTATTTTCACTTAATTCATTCAAGTTTATAGAGAGAAAGTATAGAGAGAATAAGAGAGAAAGAAGAAGAGTATTTTGTTACTACACATCATAAAGATTCAATCTCCTACCAAATGTAAGGGTGTTATTCTTTTCTTATTCACGAAGAGAATCTGTTGTTATTCCATCGCTTATTATTCGTTGGAATAACTGTATAAGTGGTTTACCCTATACTTGGTGACATTCTTCTATTATTCTCGCATTGAACATCCTGCTCGTGTGTTTTACACCGGACCGGTTCCGCTTCTTTATTATTATTCTGCTGGAACATCCTCGCTCATGTGTTTTACACCGGACCGGTTTCCTCTTTATTATTCTCGCTGAACATCCTCGCTCGTGTGTTTTACACCGACCGGGTTCCATCTTTATTATTCTCGCTGGAATATCCTATCTCGTGTGTTTTTACCGGATCCGGTTCCATCTTTATTATTCTGTTGAACATCCGCTTGCGGTGTGAATTTCACCGACCGTTCCGTTATTTATTATTATTCGCTGAATAACTCGTCTGCTGGTATGGTCTATCGCATGCATGGTGATTTCTTTTGTTATTCCATTCTTTATTATACCCAAATAAGTTAAAACTTTGACTTCTATACTCCATGAAATTAGTGGAATATCCTCGATATTTGCGTTTCATCCAAAGATCTTTCATGAAAATATTCTTCGATCATTCTTGAATTTTACTCTACAAAACAAAGATCATGTCGATAATTTGGACGTTAATAATTCCCGGATAAAATAATTTTTGAACTTGTTTTATTGAATTCTTATATCATTGTCATCATCCTCATGTTTATATTTTTTTAAAGTCATCGTATTCAGAAAGTATGTAGATGGACTTGGTATGATTATGACCAGAGACTATTCTATGTAATCACGACCGTAATGTTACAAATGATGTGGTAAAAATCCTCAGCGGGTCAGAAGTGTATTGATGGATGATTGTTGGCATGATCATGATTATTAATGAATACACAAATATTCTCGCCCAGAAAGGTATGAATAATTGTGGTCGCGATACTAAAGAATATCCTCGGGTCAGAAAAGGGGTGATTCGATGATGTGGAATATTTATTAAGTTTCGAGTCTCACCTATAATGTTGATGAAAAACCTTTAAAACCTAAAAGATAGTAGATTTTATTTTCTACTTGACTCTTTTAATGGATCGTGATATTCACCGCAGCTAAACCGGTTGTCTATCAGTATTTTATCGCTTTAATATTATCAAGACTATTGATAATTTATTTCGCATTATCTTAGTCATAATATTTCATCGGGCTAGTTGAGCTCACCTTTCTTTCACCGCTTTCTTCAGAAATGATAATATACCGGGACTAGTCTGGGAAACGAGTGATGGTCCCGAAGATAAGATTAGTAGTCCTCACTATTCTCGTAAAATAAGTGTGATAATAATTGTAATGAGGACTTTTGTTCGAGTTTCAGTATAATATCTAGTAGATTTATATTTGTATTTAAACTCACGCTTATGTCGATTGCACACCTACGCTTATGTTAATAAGTCAGATTTAAATTTGCACCACGTAAGTGTCGCACCCAAGATGGGTGATGTATACCCAATTTTGGGGGCGCCACATTGGTATCGTAGCTTAGGATACGATCCCCGCTAAGATGTGAGAATAGTACTCAGAGGGAGAGACGGGAATACCTTTCGCTAAGTATGACCTACCTAAGTTTACGTGGCTATTTTATTGGTGGGTCAAGATAGGGATAATTTGTTACACGTCAATTAACCTTTTGTTTTGTGGCAAGATTCAAAATGACATCCGAGAATGTTGAGAATAAGAATGAGCCTTGAGCGTATCGCTGATTCACCACATATCAATAATCGTGATAATGCATCGTGAAGGCGATAATCCTCACGCAAACAACAACACCGACCAAATGATGAATGATCAAATGTTCAGAGGCTTTATGTGAATTTATGCAACAAAGAAAGCAGAGCGACTCGCCCAAAACGTAGGTGGAAACACTTGAAACTCTCAAGCGGTCACCGCTAAACAATTTAAGGAGCCGGGACCAATTTGAGTTTAAGGGAGAGCCAAAAAACTTCTCAAGTGAAGCATGGATAAAGCAGATTACCAAGATATTTGATGTCTTCGATGCTCCGAGGAGCAAAAGGTTCCCTTCACGCCTTTTACGTGCGCTGCGGAGAGGTGACATCGGTGGAATTCCAGAAACGACTCAACCAAATTGCATCAAGATATCTCGGGAGAAGTTCCAGAGTCGTTTCAACGACAAATACTTTCCCGAAAGTATTCGCCATAATGAAGGAGGTGGAGTTTATCAAGTCGAACAAAACAATACGACCGTGTCGCAATACGAGGCAAAATTTTATGAGTTATCACTTATCAAGGCCCCACTGGTGGATAATGAAGAGAGAATGGCGCTTAATGTTTTTAAGAGGTTCAAGTCGAGATACGCCAACATCTTATTTCTCATAAACCGTGTTCAGATTCAGATGTTGTAAATAGGGCTCGCTTAAGGAGCGCGATAATGAGTCAACCTAACTAAAAGAGAGCAATGCAAAATTATAATACCAAATGAGAATAGTCATCGAAGGCGGTGACAACAAGTGGAGGGAATCAACAAAGCCGATATGGTAACCACTTGGTGGTAATCGTGTACAAAACAATAAGAATGGACATTTCAAGAAAAGGAGATTCAACAACGATGGAAAGACGCCAAAGACCAAAGACCCATTGTTAAGGAAGGAGAAAGACCACCTATCATATGCTTCAAATGCGAGGAGAGGGACACATCACCCAAATCAAGGCCATGCCCGTCCAAAGATGTTATAATTGTGGAAGAGAAGGTCACTTAGCTCGATTTTTATTGCCATCAAGACAAATTTAGGATGGAGGCACCAAAGGCCATCCCGTAAAATTCAAAACCCAGAAATGCAAGGGAGAGCATTTGTTGTGACCTCCCAAAGAGCAAGGAACTGAATGAGGTCATCACGTAAGCTTATCATAAACTCTAATGAAGTCTATACTTTATTTGATACCGGTTCTACCCATTCTTTTATTTCTCCTACTTGCGCCATCGATTAAATTTGACCGAGAAATTAGACTTTGACTTATCTCGTGGAAACTCCGCTGGGAGAAACCTTCATTACATCCATCGCTTTATAAGTCTTGTTTGGTTCAAATTCCAGACTTCACATTACCTCGTCGATCTTATTTCATTAAAATACTTGATTTGACGTGATTCTGTGGATTGATCAAGTTAACTACTTATCATGCAAAAATCGATTGTTTTCGTAAGGTCATAGCTTTCATATTCCTAATCAACCTATTATGCTAATTCAAACGACCAAACCATTAAAATCAATCACTACTCATCTCAAGCCATAAAGCTATTCGCTTATTGAAAACGGATGTCAAGCTTTCTTAGCTCATGTCACGATTTAAATAAAATACGCTTTTAAACGATATTTCTATTGTTAATAAATTTTCGACGATTCTCAAGAACTTCCGCCTACCCTCAGCGTGAAATTGAATTTTGTATCGACTCGAACCCCCAGATAAAACCTATTTCCAAAGCCCCATATCGAATGGCTCCTATCGAACTTCGTGAGTTAAAGACCCAAATCGCAGAATTGTTAGACATCGCTTTATTCGTCCTAAGTACTTCTCCTCGGGGTGCTCCTCGCTCTATTCGTGAAGAAGAAAGATGGGAGTATGCGATTTTGTATTGATTATCTGGAGTCGAATCACGTCACCATCAAAATAGGTATCCATCGCCACGATCGATGACCTCGTTTCGACCAACAGCAAGGAGCCAAATTCTTTTCAAAGATCGATCTTCGCTCTGGATATCACCAATCAAGATTAGAACCACGACATTCCAAAGAGCTTTCGCCGTAACTCCTGCAGACGGCATTATGAATTCCTAGCCATGTCCTTTCGATCGACTAATGCTCCCCGCCGCTTCATGGATATGATGAACCGAGTATTCAAGGAATATTTAGATCACTTTGTGGTCGCCTTTATGATGACATCCTTATTTATTCCAAAAGCCATGGAAGATCATGAGCAACACTTGAGGTCGACACTCCAAAAGCTTCGTGAATATAAGCTTTATGCCAAGTCAAGAAATGCGAGTTCGTCAAGAAGTAGCATTCTTGGGCACGTGGTATCAAGTCATGGAATATCCGCTGACCCAAAGAAAGATCAAGCTATTCAAAGTCGGGAACAACCTAAATCGTTGATCAAGCACGAGCTTTCTTGCTTAATGGGTTATTATCTGAGATTCGTGGAAGGATTTTTCTAATCGCTATTCCATCGACTCATTGACTTCGGAAAAGATACAAAGTTCTGCATGGAGCGAAGAATGTGAGAAGAGTTTTCAAGAACTCAAGAGGAGACTTATTTCAAAGACTGCTCGACAATACCATCCGCCTCGAGGATTTGTCATCTATGTTGATGCTTTGCAAAAGGGTGGGATGTGTTCTCACGCAACATGGAAAAGTTATAGTTTTATGCCTCGCGACAACTCAAAGAATATGAGAGGAATTATCCTACTCACGATCTAGAGTCAGGCAAATTGTTGTCTTCGCACTTAAAAATTGGAGGCATTTATCAGAGATGGGAGAAAGTGGAGATCTTTACGATCATAAAAGCCTCAAATATTTCTTCACTCAAAAGGAACTCAACATGCGACAACGACGCTGGCTTGAACTGCTTGAAAGATTATGATCATACCATCCAATACCATCCCGAAAAGCGAACGTGGAAGACGATCGAAAGTAAAATCATACGCAAGTACGAAAAGCGATATTGTCAACGCAAAGGCCCATTTTGTGTGACTTGCAAAGGATGGAGATAGAATTAAAGACCTCAGGACGCACGTGATGATAGCGAGTATAACGAAAGTAGAACCGACTTTTAATTGATAAAGTTAAAGTCGCTTTCAAGCTACGATTGGAGTTCGATGCGTATGAGGAAGAAAGTGCAAGAAGGTGCTACGCCGTAAGCAAGAATCGATGAAGAAGGAATACTTGAGTCAACTCTGCACTTTGTGTTCCTAACGACTTCGATTTAAAGTATAATATCATGATGGAGGCGCACAACACACCATTTGTAATCCATCTCGGGAGTACCAAATGTATCACGATATTCGCTATACATTTTGGTGGAGCAATACGAAGAGAGAGATAGCGTTGTTTATCTCAAGGTGTCTAACTTGTCAACGAAAGTTAAAGCGGAGCATCAAGTACCAAAAGGTCCATCAGAACCACTTGAAATTCCGTAATGGAAGTGGGAGCACATTACCATGGATTTCACATACGGCCTTCCTAAGGTTTCTCAAGGCATTGATGCGATTTGGGTCATTGTTGATAGATCGACCAAGTCCGCCATTTCTTACCGACACGAGAAACTTATACACTTGAACGCTTCGTCAGATGTATATAAACGAGATTGTAAGATCGCATGGTATGCCAGATCCATAGTTTCGATCGAGACCCAAGATTCACTTCACGATTTTGGGTTAGTTTGCAAAAAGCTATGGGCATGATTTCACGATTTAGCTTTCAAGATATCATCCTCGCACGGATTTGACAATCGGAGAGGACTATTCAAACTCTCAAGATCTATTAAGACTCTCGTGTCCTTGATTTCAAGGGAGTTGGGACAAGTTCTTACCATTGGTGGAGTTTTCCTACAACAACAGCTTATCGCTAAGTATCGCATGGCTCCATTCAAGCGCCAGATGGAAGAAAGTGTCGTTTCCAAAGATGTCGGGATGAGGTGGGTGAAGCAACGTTGTTGGGACCAGAGTGGGTACGTATGACTACTAAAAGATTCAAACGATCCGACAACGATAAAAACCTCACAAAATCGATAAAAGAGTTATGCCGATCTTCATCGAAAGGACGGGAATTCGATATAGGAGATCATGTGTTGTTAAGAGTCGCTTCCATGGAAAGGAGTTACAAGATTTGGAAAGAGAGGAAAACTTAACCCTCGATTCATCTGGCCCATTTTAATCCTCGATCGAGTAGGAATCGTGGCCTATAGACTCGCTTTTACCGCCTAAATATGTCTCGTGTTCATAACGCTTTTCACATATCTATGTTACGTAAATATGTGAAAGACCCGAACCATATTATCGAAGTTAGAACCGGATTAAATAGCGGAAGATTTGACGTATTGAAGAGGTTCCGCTCAAATTTTGATAAGAAGGAACATATTCTACGCCCAAGGTTATACCTCAAGTCAAAGTTTTGTGGAGGAACCACGATGTCGAGGAAATGACTGGGAGTTAGAATCAAATGAAATCAAGGTATCCTTACCTCTTCTTCGACATACCGTGTATCGCACCCTAATTTTCGAGGGCTAAATTTCATAAGAAGGGAGGTCAGAAGACCCCAATTTTTTATAAATAAAGATGAATTTTTCTATAAATATTATTTTTGAATATTATGGAATAAATTTGATATAATGTTATAGTCAGGGTAATATTTATAAATTTTGCAAAGTATGCAAGTTGTTATAAAATATTCGTTTGGTCTGGGAATATTCTTTTTGTTAGGGAATATTCAGCATAATGGCTCAATCATGGTGGACCCCACAATGTAATTATCATTTTGATCGAGAAAACGACAAAAATATTTTATAAAAATAACTACGGAGGTGTTACCGTTAAAACCGCTTGAACTACCCTAAGTGGTAAAAGTACAAGAATACGCGTGAGTCGATAAGAAGACACCAGATTGATTATCGATGCTATTGAGAAGTCACTCAATATGCGCCAATTATTGCTACAAGAATTTCACGATCATATCTCTTATATTATCGATTCAATTATTGTCACAAGATCATCTCAGATAATATGTTATAGTATTAAATCAATAATTGAGACTAAGTTATAAAAATGATTAATAATTGTTGAAAGATTAAATATGTGTTGATAAAAAAAAATGATTTGTGGTAAGTTTGATTATTTTATTGGGGCTCATATGTCATCATCTAAGAGTCTCTTTCATCAATAGTATTTACCTTTCACAATAGTAATTACCTTCATCAATAGTAATTACCTTCATGAATAGTATTTACTTTCACTAATAGTAATTACCTTCGGCCAATAGAATTACCCGTGGAATAGTATTTACCTTCACAATAGTATTTACCTTCGTTAATAGTAATTACCTTTACCAGACGCCGAACCACTTGTCGCTTCACATTACAAAGGCCGAACCACTTGTCGCTTCACATTACAAAGGCCAAACCAGCCGTCATTGCAGTCAATCCACTGAAGCCACTTTTCATTCATAAGTAGTGCTAAGTTTCTAGAAATCTTCTATAAATAGAGGCCTAGAGGCTTCATTATTTTCACTTAATTCATTCAAGCTATAGAGAGAGAAAGTATAGAGAATAAGAGAGAAAGAAGAAGAGTATTTTGTTACTACACCGTCAAGTAAAGATTCAATCTCCTACCAAATGTAAGTGGGTGTTATTCTTTCTTATTCATGAAGAGAACTGTTGTTATTCCATCGCTTATTATTCATTGGAATAACCTCAGATAAGTGGTTTACCCTATACTTGGTGACATTCTTCTATTATTCGCATTGAACATCCTCGTCGTAGTGTTTTACACAACCGGTTCCGCTCCTCGGTTCCGCAGGTTTTATTATCGGGTTCCGCTTTTTAACATCCATTGAACATCCTGTCTGCGGCAGTGTTTTACACCGACCTGGTTCCGCCTTTTATTATTATTCGTTGAATATCCTATCCGTGTTTTTACACCGGATCCGTTCCATCTTTATTATTCTCATCGGAACATCCCGCTCAATTGTAATTTCACCCGACTCGTTCCGTTATTTATTATTCTCATTGAATAACTCGTCTGTAAGGCGGGCCTATCGTACATTTACGGTGATTTCTTTTGTTATTCCATTCTTTATTATACCCAAATAAGTTAAAACTTCGACTTTATACTCCATGAAATTAGTGGAATATCCTCGATATTTGCGCTTCATCCAAAGATCTTTTCATGAAAATATTCTTCCGATCATTCTTGAATTTTACTCTACAAAACAAAGATTATGTCGATAATTTGACGTTAATAATTCTCGGATAAAATAATTTTTGAACTTGTTTTATCAATTTTTATATCATTGTCATCATCCTCATGTTTATATTTTTTTTAAAGTCATCCGTGGCCCTAAAGTATGTATAGATGGACTTGGTATGATTACGACCAGAGACTATTCATGTAATCATTTAACCGTAATGTTACAAAATGATGTGGTAAAAATCCTCAAAGGGTCAGTAGTGCATTGATGGATAATTGTTGGTACGATCATTAATTATTAATGAATACACAAATATTCTTCGCCCGTAGGCATGAATAATTGTGGTCGCGATACTAAAGAATATCCTCGGTCAGAAAAGTGGGTGATTCGATGATGTGGAATATTTATTAAAGTCGAGTCTCAAATATAACAAGTTGATGAAAAACCTTTTAAAACCTAAAAGATAGTAGATTTTATTTTCTACTGACTTTTTAATGGATCGTATATTCTACCGCAGCTTAAACCGGTTGTTTATCAGATTTTATCGCTTAACATTATCAAGACTATGATAATTTATTCTCGCATTATCTTAGTCATAATATTTCATCGGGCTAGTTGAGCTCACCTTTTCTTTCACCGTTTCTTCAGAAATGATAATATAGCCGGGACGAAGTCTGGGAAACGAAAGTGATGGTCCTCACTATACGTAAGATAAGATTAGTAGTCCTCACTATTCGTTAAAATAAAGGTGATAATAATTTAACTCAAATGAGGACTTATAATTTTTTAATAAAATCTTGAAGATACGTGAATTCGAGTCAAAAAAAGGTAGAAATTCCACAATAAAATCCATACCAATATTCTAGATAGATATGAAAGAATAACATTATATGAAGAAAATAACATTCCTCATAATCCCTCCTGATCCCTTAAAATCCTTTACTATACCAAATAAATAAATCCATCATTTATATCCACATCAAATAAATATTTTCTTATCATATGAATCAATAATTAATTATTCACAAATAATATTACGTAATCACATTTATGACAACCGGTAGCTCTCAGAAAGAGGGGCTTTCCAATAAAATTTCTCTCATTGGCCACAATTAGGTGACCAAACCTCTCCTTGACGGAACTTTCTGTAGACATTGCCAATAATGCTATCTAATAATATTATTCAAATAATATGAATTATCGATCCGATAATGAGAAATATTGTGCAAAGTGACAATTATTGAACAACAATAATATAAAATATCAACGCAATTATCGAACCAATAAAATAAAATATTGAATAAAGAATTATCGTAACAATTATCGAAAAGGTTTCACGTAAGAATCAATAATTGAAAAAATACTATGCAATCTGTAGTGACGCTTTGTGCAACAACGCCATTATTTTTACTTTACCATGGGTATTCCAACAAAGTTAATTCAGTAACGATTACGCCGTTATTTATAAAAACTCAAATTTGTCGTTTTTCCATCCGACGATTATTCCGTTATGGGGCCCATAAAATGATCGCTACTGGGTCGTCATTTAATATTCTCCGACGTAAAGAATATTCACGCACTAAGCGAATATTCCCAAACAACAATGAATATTTTATAACCACTGCTGTATTTTGAAAAAATCATATATCACCCTTAACTTTAACCTTTTATCAATTTAACCATTTCTTTGAATAGTAATTATAAGAAAATTGAATACTTTTTATTTCATAAAATTTCGGTCTTCATAATCTCCTCCTTATGAAATTTCGTCTCGAAATTTACGCACTCGGTATTTCAAAGAGTTGAGAATACCTTGCTTTCATTTCGTTGATTCCATCTTCCCTGTCATCATGATTTCTCCATTGCTCATCTTCTTTATTTCAGATATCATTCTAGAATACGACTTCAAAACAAGTTAATTGAACAAATTAATATATCACATAATATCCAGATATTATGGTGACCAACAATTAAGCTTAGGTAGACACCTTGTGAAGGATTTACTCATCTCCCTCCTAGTTCTATTCCCCGATCTCCGCTTGGAGATCATATCCTAAGCTCGATACCAATCAGAACTCCTGGACACCAACTCAGTGTCAAGACCTCACATTGATATTTATCGGTTTACAATCACAGAATCCGCTCCCCCACGAGAGTCCGGGCCGGTGCATCCCCATCAACAGTGAAGTCACCAAATGAGGCTTGGGGCTCTTTACTTATAGCTCTGATATTAACTGTAGGATTTAACCCCAAAATAGGTCCATTCCATCCAACCCATTCCGAGTCGCCAAATATATAGTATGATAAAAACAACTACAACTTTATTACAACAATTGTCGCATGCAAAATACAACAACACATATCTTCGTGAGTTTGGATACAAATATATACCAATCAGAAAGTACGTCCACAATGACACCTTACATAAAAGTATAGTCAAAAACCTGCATTTAGAAATTAGAATCTTTGGGAAGTGCTCAAGAGAAACCTTCGTATAATGGGAGGCCATGCTTTTTTTAGGTTATAGTAGATATCATATGGCCACAGTAATTATCCTTGGTTGATTCAATAGACCCTAAAGAAAAACAAGAAGGTTATTATCATATTCTTCCCAATGGCGAGTCTTCTCGACATATCATTATCTCCACTGTCTCTAATTTGGTATTATACTCCAAACAAATGCCAAGATTATATAGCAAAGGCTTGTAAATATACTCGGCAAGTGGATGAGCACAACCATGTCTTATGATAACACGAGTTTGTATGCCATTAGACATCTTGTAGATGATAGTGACAAAACACCCTTCCAAAGTTAAGGTTCGCGCTCACCTATTTAATTCACCAAAAATAACTATTAAATGATGTATAAAATACAACACACTAAAGCCCTCAATAAAATTATTTTCATACTCTTTAGGAGAACCTCAACAACTATAGACCACCGCTTATTCCCTCACTTATCCCTATCAATTGAAAATTTACACTTTTATTACACGAAAAGAATTGTGAAACAAAAGGGTGAGCATAACTAGCTCATAAAAGAATATTATGACTAAAGATAAATAAATTATCAATAGTCTTCATCAAGAATGAATCGTAGATTTAGAACATATGGTAGATGATAAAACTTTTCAACCATAGTTTAACGTGAACGAAAGCAATCCATTAAAGAGTCAAATAGACTATAAAATCTATTATCTTCTCCACGTTAAAAGTCCACCAACAATATTTTATCCTCGTAACATCAATCAACAGTTCCTTTCCACAATCATATGTAATAACTCATAATCATAATTGTGATTCTAAATTCTCTTCTCATCCGGGACGAAGATAATTTTCATCACCTGTCTTTACTCGAAACATCAAATATCATGGTTATACCAAATCACATTCCCTGCTCATAATCATACTAATAAATTCATCTTTGCACCACGGGCCAAAGATATTCATAACTGATTCATCTTTACACCACAAAGCTAAAGATATTCAACAACAGTCATCTTTGCATTACGAGCCAAAGATATTCATCAATAATTCATCTTTGACTTCTGAGGCTAAAGATATTCAACAACAGTCGTCTTTTGCATTACGAAGCCAAAAAGATATTCATCAATAATTCATCTTGCACTATTTCTGCTAAAGATATTCAACAATGTGTCATCTTTGCATTACTGAGCCAAAGATATTCATCAATAATTCATCTTTGCACTACAATTTAAAGATATTCAACAATGTCATCTTTGCGACACTGAGCCAAAGATATTCATATATCAAAGAAATACATAATCATTTAGGAAGTTATATAACAATAATTATAACCATGTTGATCAATTCACCTTTGCACTTAAGTTAAAAATATTCAATTGTAATTCAATGGTCATGATCATACAAGTCAACAATTCAACTTTTACTCTTTGGCCAAAGAGAACCTATGGTCACGATCATACCAATAATCTACCCATCTTTAAACTCAAGTCAAAGAGAAATATCATCATTAGAGTTATAAAGAATGTTATATAAAAATAATATAATCAAAACCCGATTTTAATTTCAAGAGTAAGATTCATAAATCAACGATAATTTGGTCGGAAAAAGAAACCAATTTTATTGTGAATAGTACCAGTGAATAAGAACTCGTGAATAGTAACTCTCATGAATAGTAACTACTCGTGAATAGTACTTTCGTGAATAGTAACTTTCGTGAATAGTAACTCGTGAATAGTAATTCATGAATAGTAACTCGTGAATAGTAACTCATAAATAGTAACTCGTGAATAAGTACTTCACGTGTTAAAGACATAGTAAATCAAGTACGTAAATAATGTCATATACATAAATAATTAGTGTCGTATATATGAATAAGTGTAAGTACACGTGAATAATTGCCGTATCATTGTGAATAGTAACCCGAGTCAAAAAGGTAGAAATTCCAACAATAAAATCTATACCAATATTGCGGTATATTGATATTGAAATAATAACATCATTATGAAGAAAATAACATTCCTTACTGATCCCTTACAATCCCTTAAATCCCTTACTATCCCTCACCTCAAAAAAGCAAAGAACGACGGGATATCGGATATGATACTGAAAGGAAACTTGCAATCGATGAATATCAACTCACCAAGTATCTAAATACTCACAAATTACACTCGATAATCTAGAGAGAAGAGAAAGCTTATGTTTTCGGTGTGTTTTCAATTCTAACTTAGCCCTCTATTTATAGGAAAATTTTAGCAGACTTGACTGCATAACACGATGGCTTTACCCGCTACTATTCCCACCACCACATTTAAAAATTTAATTGAGCACATTTTCACCAACCAAAAAGTGGGGCCCACCAATTCTAGAATTTTCACCAAAATCATTTATAACCTAATTTTAATCTGGCCACCTCTTAAAATTCATAACAAATTATACGCGCTCATTTTAATTCGTTCAAAATTTGTGGACATATACTCAACTTATATATGTATAACATATCCAAAAATTACAACGATCCAACGGTCGGATTAAATATTATAACTCACACAATAAAGTCAAGAACAATCGATTTTATCTTTTAATACCTCCAATACGATAAAATCTACCGATAAAATACCTCAACATTAATTCCTTCATTTATAACCATAAATAAATCCATCATTTATATCCACATCAAATAAATATTTCTTATCATATGAATCAATAATTAATTATTCACAAATAATATTACGAATCACATTTATGTATGACGGTAGTTCCGGAAAGGGGCTTTCAATAAGAATTTCTCCTTCTTTGGCCGCAATTAGGTGACCAAACCTCTCCTTGATGGAACTTTCTAGACATTGCCAATAATGCTATCTAATAATATTATTCAAATAATATGAATTATTGATCCGATAATGGAAATATTATTAGTGTTGACAATTATTGAACAACAATAATATAAAATATCAACGCCACAATTATTGAACCAATAAAATAAAATATTGAGCGATGATTACGTAACAATTATTGAGTAATTGCCTTCTCACGTAAGAATCAATAATTGAAAAAATATACTATCTGATACCGTGTCTTCTTTTGTGAAACAACGCTGTATTACTTTACTTTACCAATAAATTATTCAAATGATTATTATTCAGAAGCGATTACGTCGTTATTTATAAAACTCAAATTTGTCGTTTTTCTCCATCCGACAGTTATTACATTTATGGGCCCAAGAATGAGCTGCTACAAGTGCATTCGAATATTCTCACGGCAAAGAATATTCACCATTAGCGAATATTCCCAAACAATGATGAATATTTTATAACCACTGCGTATTTTGAAAAAAATCATATATCACCCTTAACTTTAACCTTTTATCAATTTAACCATTTCTTGAATAGTAATTATAAGAAAATTTGAATACCTTTATTTACATAAAATTGAGGGTCTTACAACCTTAACAATTAAGGAATTGGGTTTTATTTAATTAATTAAAAATTTTTAATTAATTAAGCTCCTTAATCTTATTAGGGATAATTAATTAAACTCCTTTAACTAATTTTCCTTTCTAATCCAATTAGAATAAACGAGAGTACTTATATTAAATTAATTCCTAAACTCTTTTAGAAATTAAAATAATAATAATTGTAATAATATTAATAAGACACCTCTTATTAATTTATATTTAATATTTCTAAAATATTAAATAATAAATATTAAGCTATTTAATTTATTCTATCACCGTAGATTAAATTAAATATATAACTTATATTATTACGATTATGCCATTAACTTCTTAAATAATTATTCTTCCTTTTATGGTGTGACGCTTTTAGGTTCTCCATATTAAACCTAGGTTGTGAATAAATCAATTAGAACAATTTTAATCTTATTTAAATAAATAAATTAAACAATTAATTTATTTAAATAATATTTATTCTACAATAGGGATAAGCATCCTAGCGATCAACGACTTTTCAGGATAATATAGATTTCAACATTAATCATTAAAGAACCTTTGAGTAAATAGTTTCATGACAATGCAATTCGATCTTCCACCACATACAATGTCCCAATTAAATATAAGAAATGGAATTCTTTGTCAAGTTTTATTTTATTTAATTATATGTATTTCAATTCTTAAATGCCTGACTCAAATAATGCAAATTAGAAACTCCTTTCTAATTTCATTACGCCTTAACCAAGGATCACTTGAGTTATCATTTATCGAATCACATAGGACATTTCTTTTCTTTTATTAGAAGTGGTAGATTCTTTATTGATCATACATTATCTCCGTATACAACTTATTATACCCAAGCATACCCTTTGATATACCCTAAGGGTCTTAAGGAATAAGTCAAAGTATAACTCATCATACACAAGATACTATGATGATCTCAAGTCAAGGATCACTTGTACTTACTATCACTCACGAGAATTCCTATTGTCGAGGCAAATAAAACTACATTAGGTATTCCTTAGCGAAGCCCACGCTGGTGAACTTATTCTCTAATAAGCAATTTCCATTACTTTCTTTAGTGTCTCCACACAAATGATCATCATCCTCATCCAATGAGCAAGCAAAATATGTACCGATCTATCCGATTCACTAATCCCCAATTTAGTAATCCAATGATTGGGAACTATTTAGTTTTAAGCTTTCTAAGAATTTAGATCTCATTAGAATGATCATCATCATTATTCTAAAAGCATTGCTTAAAACTATGGGTTTATCACATATTATAAAATAGCATCAGCGTAGATAATTAAAAGCCTTTAATAAATTAATACTTTTTTATTAATAAATGAATAAGATTGTTACAAAAGTATATGCTTTATCATCAAACATGATTGGCTTTGTGCATACTACTTTCAATCTCCCACTTTGCACTAAAGCCGATCGCCATCGTAGTAACTTCATACTCTTCTTCTCTAAGTGGCGATTATCCCGCTCATTGGATAAGCTTTAGTTAATGGATATGTAATGTTGTTCTTGAGAGTCCACTTATCTACATAGTGATTTCCCATCTTCAATGATTCTAATAATCAAATGAAAGTGCCCTGACACATGTTTAGATCCAAGATGAGACTTAAGAGACTATTCCTAGTTGGTAATGAACTTTTAATCCAAACAATCAACTTGCGACTTCATTTATAGCTATTTACTTTGTCTTTATCACTAAACCAAAGAACTCTTTTCTTGTTTGGAACCTTTCCAATTCACTGCACTATTGATTCAAGGTAACACTTTACCTTTAAAGTGGATTTTCTACGTCAATCGTTGAGTGCATGCGAAAAACTGAAGTCTCATAAGCCCTCTTGTTTTTTAATTTAGACCCACCAATGAATATGATCACATCCTTGCGCTTGGGTTAACACTTTAAGATATTTTCACCGACTCACAGTGAACTTCTCCATAATATGGACCGATCAACATCAGTCTCGTACATTTCATTGCATACATGATTGATCACTTTCACGCGACCTCTCTTTCGGAGTGCAATGGGGACTATTAAGAGAGATACACTCCATGGCTCATCAACATTAGACATCTCTTGGAGTTTGCCATGCTAAGCGACTTTAGCATCAAATGAATATCGCCTCGGGTTAAGTCGAGCATCTCTTAAATCTATCTATATAGATTTTATCCCCAATTAAGATACTCTTCCCAAAACCATTCATGGAGGAATGTTTGAACAACTTTTATCTTCTTGATTGTAGCATTGGTATGTCATTCCTTATCAAGTAGTATATCAACATATAATACTAGGAATGTCACGATGCTCCCATGACCCTTTTTGTACACACCTAGGTTCATTCTTATTTTTAATAAAATCAAACTCTTTTGATTTTGTTTCATCAAAACGAATGTTCCATTTTGAGAATATTGCTTCAATCAATTTCTCACGAGTGTCTACCAACTCTTAACTTCATCGTATGTAAGCTGGATCATCATCTTACATGATGTCGCACCTCCATCATCATCATCTATGATGAATCCATACCCTCTAGGTATCTTGATGCCTTATTCAGTTCTGATTCGGTTTGTGGTACAATAGAATTACATCTCTGAGTTCCTCTTATTTGACTTATAGTGTTTTGTGGTTTCTTGAACTTTTCAAGATCTATTATCCTCCTAGCCCTTTCAATGATAAGCGCCTTTATCTTAGCGGCGTGTTTAAGTAACAAACACCTTTTTGCTAAGTAGAATTATAGTAACATATACCCTAAACTTACTTTAGGATGTCCCACAAATCGACACTTGTCAAATCTTGTCCCAAACTTATCCTTTTGAAACCTTTTCACATAAGTTGGAACCCCTTATCTTAACATACTTAAGATTAGGAATCCTCCCCATCCATAACTTTTATGGAGTCTTGGGTAGGATTTGAGGTTACCATTTTCATAGATATGTCTGGCCATTTCTAGGACATTATCCCGAATGATCACCTGGAATGTCAATTAAAATCATTATGGACCGCATCTATGTCCAGCCAAGGTACGATTTTTCATTCAGATACATCAATCAATTATTGCATATAGGGATGTGTCCATTTATGAAAACTATTTGAGATGATCTAGAAACTTATTGCACAAGTATTTATCCTTGATCCAATCGAAGAATCTTAATACTTTGCCAATTTGTTTTAACTTTTAAATTCTTTGAACCTTTCAAATAATTCACACTTGTATTTTAGCAAATACACACACATTCAACTCTTTGAATGATCATCTCCTTTTCTTATACTAATTTATTCGATATGCAAAATTATTTTTCATATGAAGTCAAGTATACAAAATTTATTAAGTAATATCCGATTCTATATAAAACATTATTATTATAAATGTAACAAACAATTGTTCTTAATTATAATACCAAAGTTTTCATTGTTCAACAATAAAATGGAGATAATATTTTAACAAGAAGCGGAATACAATAACAACTTATTGACTTAATAGATTTGCCGTAGAAGATCTAAACTATAAGTTTTATAGCTAATGCAAAGACCTTTGCTTCATTTTCCACACGTATCTACTTATATTTGTTTTAGCTTTCTACTTACAACTTGGTCCCTTCATAAATCTATATTTATGATAACCAAAGTCGGTATCAATACCCAGTAGAACCTTGACTTAAAGAAAATTTATTTCAATCATGAACAAAATTGTATTTATGCAAGAAACTTCACTAAGCTTCTTTGGTTAGCCTGCAAGAATCTTCCTTTGCAGTTTTTCTTTCAAATGTCCAGGGCTTATTGCGGTGGGAAGCAAACTCCTTTCTTTATCCGTATCAGTTTGTTCTTATTATCCTTTGTTTATGCCTTTCTATTTACCTTCTTTGAATAGTTCTTCTTTTCGAGAAGATCCTTTGGCCCCTACCGGTAAGACTTGATCTTTCTTGGTTGGAAAGTGACTCTCAACATTTTTTCAATATGTTAAGCAAATCAACGGCGAGGCGATATCTAGCTTGTTCATATAAAAAATTCACAACAATTGTGAAAGAGTCCGGAGTTGAGTGCAAGATCAAATCTCGCTCAACTCTCCATCCATGAAAAACAAATTATTCTAATCGATCAA